>JABTTQ020000207.1:34-144917 GCA_016081115.2 Rehmannia glutinosa | reverse complement strand
TCGCCTCTTATGGATTTTTGGTTTAAAATGCGTCTGTTTTCCAGACTTAGCCATTTTTGGCTCTTTTGGCCATTTTTTGTCCCCTTCGCAAATTGCACACAAATTTCACTCCAAATTTGTTTTCATGCATTCAATTCACAACTTGGACCTTTTTAGGCTCGATTATCATCATCATTGCCCGTCTTTACCGATTGAATGGTAAGAATTTTCCTTTCTTTGCTCAATTGGGTTGAACCCTTGAGCTTGTGGCTTTCTTGTATATTTTTTGATGAAATTATCTTATGATCATGTTGAGCTTAATTGTTATACTGTATTGTATAATGTTTGATGTAAATTGGTGATGAAATTTTTTGGCTTGATTCATTTACAAGGGCTCTATACAACTTCTTTTAATTTTTACGCCTACAAGGTGTTCGATAAAATGTCACAATGAATATTTCAACTTCTACATGATTCTCTTACTTCCAAAAGTCTTAAATACTTATTGAGATCATGTTTTGGCAAATAAAACGAGCGTATGAACTCTTCATGATACATTTCTCCCATTTTCCTTGGATTTTAAGCGTAAATTGCTCAATGGCTGATAAACCGTTTCTTTGGCGCACTTTGATGTAATAGTATGATGTTTTTATCATCCTAACATTCTTTTTGATGATTCCAAAGGGGGAGAAACAGGTTATAAGCTCATTAGCTCATAAAAGCTAAGTTAAGCTAAACAAAAGAAGCTATAAGCTATGACTTCCTAAAGTCATAAGTTGTGCATTATACTTAGTCCAATTATTGTATGATGGACTCATATACTTGTCTAATGATGTTTTGTTGACAGGGGGAGCTTATAAGCTCTTGTACTTAAGATCTATATGTAAAAGCTAAAGCTTTATAAGCTCTTGTACTTAAGATCTATATGTAAAAGTTAAGCTTTTAGCCTGTGGTTGATTGCTTTTACATTACTCTTGTTGTGATTATTGATAGGGGGAGCTTTTGCTATATATGTTTGAATATCTCTACTCCCATCCTTGTGTTTATATTGCATGGAATGTTGTCGCTCACAACGGATAGTTCTCTTTAACCGGTAAAATTATTTTGTTTTCAAAATCGACCTCGTTAAAATTATTTTGGTTTGTAATCATCAAAAAGGGGGAGATTGTTTGATAAATGGTTTTATCATGATTTTGATGATTTTGTTTTTATACCAAAACAATGTTTTTAAAGGTTGTCCAAATACTCCTAAATGATTTAAAATGGTTTTAATATTTTCTGGAGTATTTCCTCAAGTTTATTTTCGACAATATTGGACAACACATTTAAGGATTTTATGTCAATGGGTTTTTACATTGAAACTATATTTCTAATGTTGTCCTAAATACTCCCGATCGGTTTAAAATGTTTTTACGAATTTTTCGGAGTATTTCTTGAGGTTTATTTTCGACAAAAATCGGACAACATTTGATTTAGGAGGTCGACTCAGGTCGACCAAAGAGAGGCGACCGTACACAGGGAACAAGTTTCGTGAAACAAACTTGAGAACTCACAAAATCAAGTCGGGGTGACCGGTCATCGTGGTGGGCGGCCGGCCGCACCTAGAAGCGACCGGTCGACCCCCTTAGACCGGTCACCCTGTTAAATTTTGTTGCGTTCTTTTGTAATCTTATTAGTCTTGTGCGACCGTCGCCCTAAGTTTGACAAAGAAAATTCTAACCATTGTGCAAACAGTGATGACTTTTCCCTAAATTGTGGGATTGATTTCTAACAAATATAATCTTGATTTTAATTGCAATTTTTTTGTAGATATCGATTCCAAGAGAGCCTATCAAGTATCAATCATCTCCTATAAATAGAGGAAGATTTGAAGCACAACTACAAGAGAATACTACAACACAACAAGATACACTCAAGCAAATATTTTGTTCTTCATTGTTATTATTCTTGTTGTAATAGCCTAAGGTCTTTCACTTTCACATCTTGAGGTCTAGGCTTATTTCTTGATTACACTTGCACTCAAATTGTATTATTCATTATCGAGTTGTAATCTTGAATTTGGGTTATCATTCAACACAAGATATCCTTGTGAGTGTTCTTGTGGTAAGAACACACTTGGATGATCTAGGTGATAGGTGCAAGAAGATTGTGGTGATCTTCTTTTTTGAGGTGTTGAAGAATTTGGTATTCTTCAGGTTGAAGATTGTGGTAATCTTCACAAGGTGCCGGATGGAGATTGTGGTAATCTTCAAGAGAGATTGTGGTAATCTCAAAGGTGGTGTTGAAGAAGAGTGTGGTGCTCTTCAAGGTGTTGTAAGTTGAATTTGTATTAATTTTGGTAATTAATTAATAAAATTCTTTTTCTTTTTGAAATCCATCTCGGATATACTGGGGTGGTAGAGGATTAGGCCCTAGGTGGGTTGAACCTCTTTAAATCGACATGTGTTGTTTACATTCCGCACCTTTATTATTGTCTTGGCTTGTCTTGTTCGAAAAAGAGGGTAAAATCGAAAAGATGGAGATAATCTATTCACCCCCCTCTAGATTATCGTAGCCGCTTGGACTTACAAAATACCCTGGGTGTTTTCCCGCACCTATCACAATTTGATTTACACAAATTGAACTCCCTAGATGTGTACACTCATATTTTCTATTATACCGAGTTGGATGGCCAAACTTATCATAAGCTCGCCTTGGTTTCTCTCAGCACTCATTTCCTCTATTTATAAATAAGATTGACATAAGGTTTGCAAAAACCTTTCAAAGAAATCAGTTGATTTTTTTCCTCCGTCAACAAAAGAGGCCCCAAAATTCCAGCTCCCCATTTTTCATTTATTTGGTTGGTGTCAATATCACACAAAAATGAGCCACCTTTTGTTGACTTTTTTGTCCTTGTTTTATGGTGATTGTCCCAATACTAATAATTAACCGAGATTCAGACCCAATAATGGACCCGATCCAACACAATAAAAAAGCAACACACACGAAAATCATTTAAATTTTTTTCTCAGCTATGCCCTAGCAGTACACTGTAACTTTTATTCTCCCCAACTCTTAAATAGAAATAATAGTTAATTGGCTTGACAACATGTGGACTTTTTCTAATATATTTTTCTTCTGGTCTTGTTTGTGATTCTGGATAAGAAAAGATTAGCCCATTTATCCAATATTATCATATGTTTGGTATCTGGGTTATCGGCCCGGTATTAATTTGAAGTCCATGACTAAATTCTCCAAATGTTTTATAAGTTGTCCAGCCCCCCACACCAAGGTTATTTTATCCTCTCCTTTACATGAAATTACTTTTCGAGTTTTGCCTTTTATTTAATTGTAGAAAAATATTGAATAATTGAGGGAGTGGGTATTTGGTCATTACACACTATTATCCTTAGTATCATTGTTGGCAAACAAAAGATTATATAAGAATCCCTTGTGATAAGAGTACATTCATGAATCCCAAACATAAGTTTTTTTATCCATGAGGACCATGAATAGTGTAATCTTATTCTATCATAAATATTTATCCAATCACATCAACAAAAACAAAATGAGATCCTGGGTGATATCAGATGAAGATTCTTTTATCTGAATATTGAGATAAAGAACCTATGAGTCCACCAAAGCTCTCAATTTCAAATGACTGGGTTGGTGATGGGTGGGCCATGGGTGGATACAAAGTTCTCAACATCAGTCGCTCTTTCTAAGGAACCCAAATTTGATAATCCTACAAGTTTATGTCATAAAGTAGTCAACAGTCACAAACTCATCGTTATTGAAGAGGAGTTTCGTGACTTAGCATGCATGACAATGACAAACGTCCCTTTGAAAGATGATTGCAAATAATAACGAGCAGTTTGAAGCTAAAAAAAATTAATATTATTCAAATCATGGTAATGATGCGGATCAGGAGAATCTGGATTATTATGACTTAACAAGTGCTAATATTGTAATACTTTTAATTTAAAACTATAATACTTTTAGTTCAACATATAATATTTTTCAAAAGGGTTACCAATATGTTTTAGGGAAAAACTAAAAATTTTCTGAAAACCTACTAATAAGGATTATTAAATACTTTTCAGAGTAACTATTAATAATTTTCAGTGCAACATGTAATATTGTTCACTTAAACATTTAATATTTTTATATAAAAATGTAATATTTTCAGTTTAACATTTAATACTTTTCGAGGAAAAACTAATATTTTTCGAGTCTAAGATAATATTATGTCACCACCCAGATTATTACAAAAATACCACCGGATTTTGGTTTAGTATCCGTCTGATGGAATTTGACCTGTCAGAGAATCTAACACAATTTTTTGCCTATCAGTAAAAGTTAAATTTGCCACCTAATTGTTTGGATGAGATATCACTTTTTACTATAATCACAGAAGTCTCAAATTCTCCAACTTTACTATGGAAACTCCACCCAGTAAATTGAACTCATTAGACTCGCCATATGATTTCAAAATATTATAAAAACATTTGAAAAATAATATCATCGCAATTCTCTATATATGAGAAAATGATGTTATTAATAAAAAAAACTAAAATTTCAAATTCCAAATATATTTACTACTTTTATTATTCAACTATTTATTAATTTTATGTCAAGTCCCAAATCTATCTCAACACATCAACCATCAACTAAATGAAAAAATTATGACACATGTCAACACCTCATTATTTCGAGACACGTGGCAATAACACATTTTCCCAGTTACACATAGAGACTTTACATTTATTCATTATTAAATATTTTTCTATACTTTTTTCATATATAACCTAAAAGGTAAAAAATTATCTAAAAGGTAAAAAGATAATCTAAATAATTTATCTATATAATCTAAATAAGCAAAATACTCTAAAATTAGTAGATATATTTATTGGATACTTTTGACTAATAAACTTAGTAAAAATTCATTGATGCAAAAAAATTAAGTATCAATCATTGTACTATACAATTAATTTGTAGGAAATAAATATGAAAATAGTTGTAATAACGTAAAAAAAAATAAAAATTCACGTTATTTTTTACATGCCAAAACACACAAAAAAGCTCAAATTTATTATTAATAAATTTGTTTGTTGCTTACTAAATACCAAGTGAATTTAATTGAAGTGGTTTTACCCAGCTACATTGTGTGTAAAGTTAAATAAATAGTATTTGTCCACCTATTTAAATCTTATAAAAATTAAAAAATAAAGAAATATTTATTGTATACATTTGATTAATAAAATTAGCACAATTAACTAAGTAAATCGTTAAACGCCAATAAGTTAAATATCAATCATTACAATACCAATTACTATATGGAAAATTAATGTGAAAATAGTTGTAACAATGTGATTAAGAATTAAAAAATTCATATCATTTTGTCAAACCAACACCCACACAAAAAAAAATACTCAAATTTATTTATTGATTACCAAATATCATGTGAATTTAATTGAAGTAGTTTACACAACTATATAGTGTGTAAAGATAAATAGATAGTATTTGTTTACCTATTTAAATCTTATATAAATTAAACAAATAGAATATATTTTATTGGATACTTTTGATTAATAAAATTACTACAATTAACTAAGTTTTCTTTAAAATATAGAAAGACTATATTCGTCGGTATTTTTGGAGCAACTTTAGAAAATTCTTTGTTGTGACAAGGGCGGAAAATTTGCATCTTCTTCAACTCTTTCTTTCTTCCAATTCTGATTTCTGCCAACAATCAACACCAACCAATGTATATCAACGGGTAATGAGATGTTATCCAGGTGGTACAACCCAACTCTCTTGTGATTTTGACAAGTGTCCCATTATGACATATGCATGTATTTTTAAAAAAAGTAAAATAAAATCAAGGCACACATGTCACAAGGAAAAAATGCAAAACTAGTCCTGCATTAATAGAGATGTTGCAATATTAGTCCGACAACTTTCGAAATTGTGATTTTACTCCTTTATGTTTTACTTTTTATGCAGATTTGGTCCCATGAGTTTTGGGTTTGTGTAATTCTGATCCTATAAGTTTTAAGTTATTGTGAATTTGGCCCTGAGGGCTATTTCAATATTTTACTTAATTCCCAAAATACCCTTGGTGGCCAAAATATTCATATACCTAAGATCAAGTCCAAGATTGTATCACAACCTATGTTTTATTTACTTGTGAGTTGAATTTATTTATCATTTATACTATAGATTGCCTAATGACTGAGAGAAGAATTTTAGAATATGAATCTGAATCAAATCCGAGATACGAGTTGTACACGTATTATTTCCTGATTATGTAAATACAAAAGCACGTACAAAGATGACAAAATTGGTTATTTTGACCAATAAGACCAAATTTACCACAACTAAAAAGTATAAGACTGAAATTGTCAATTCCTAAAAATTATTGTATTAAAATTATTATTTTTATTGACGGGCAAAATTGTCAACGGACCAAAATTGCAACTTCAAAAGTTTTAGGACTAATATTACAATACCTCTTTAATTACATGACCAGTTTTGCGATTTTTTCCATGACACAATCACATGAGAGTTGGTCTATACCTAGGGATGGCAACGAGGTGGGTCTGGGATAGGTCTGGCAAAATTCAGGAACTTCCCCCACCAAGAAAACTATATGATGGATCTGGGATCCGCCCCACCCCGCCACAAAACCCATCCCATCTTGGACCCAGAGCCCATCGGGGTCGCCAAAGAAAAAAACATCCCTACATGATTTTTTTTGAGAAAATTACACAAAATACCCTGATTTTTTCAAAAAAAAGATACAAATATGCTGGTAGGACAAATATACCCTCCAGTCACACAAACTTCATGTTTTTACCATTTTTTTCCTATTTGTACGTTCTTACCTAGGTTTACTTTCTTTCACATTATTTCTCTGAAGCTCAAACCAGGTTACGTGTTTATTGCTCTTCGCTGCTTGATCGTGGCCACGTCTTCCCATTGCTCTGCTCCATTTCGACGTTGTTTTTTCAGTTTCAATTGTTCCGATTTCTCTCACGTTTCCATCATTAACTTCTCTTTTTCTGTAACTTCTTGAAACTGCTGGTTTGGGTTTGTTATTTTAATGGTTCCTAAAAACTCTCCTTATAAAAAGGCTACTGAGAAGCTTTTTGAAGTTGGAAGCACCAGATTTTTTGAAAAAAAGAGGAAACTTCAGAAGCCTGATGCTGGTAAAATGACTTCGAAAAAGAGGAAAGTGGAAAAGGTTGTTGATGACGAAGTAGTTTTAGATGTTAAATCGCCTTCTAAAACTGTAAAATTCAAGGTTGGTGTCAAAGCTTCTGGAAAGAAGAAGGTTTCTTTTGAAGAATCGATGTTCTTTGAGGTATGAGTTTTGTGTATTCTTTTGTTATTTTGTGATTTGAAGTTTTTGTTTGTTTCGATATTGTTTCTTAGTTGTTTTTGTTATGTTTCATTTGTTCTTTTATGTATTTTAGTTGAAGTGGTTGTTGATTTCGTGTTTCTTTTTTGTTTTTGTTTTGTTTCTAGGGTTTCAAGTATGTTCTTGACCCTGAGGACTGGTTTACTACTAGAGTACATACTGCATTCTCATTTGATGTTATAAACAATATAAAGAACTGTTTAACTGACACCCAACTCGAGGCTTTCAAGAATACATGTTTTGGATATTTTTTGGACATGAAAGAGGTTGATTTCCAGAATCAACTTGTCCATTCGTTGTTGAAACGTCAAGTTGTCCACTCGAAGAAGGACGAGATTGTTTTGTCTGTGAATGGAAAGTTATTGAGGTTTGGGGTGGGGGGTTTGCTCTAGTGACTGGTCTTACTTGTGTTAGTGATAGGCCTTCATTGTCGGGGTGATGTGAACCGCAGCAATAATTGTGCATACGACCCAATAACAAGATGTTGTTAACCCAAGATCTTCACTAGTTTTGTTAATATGGTGGAAACCTCGACCCGTTGCTTAGCAAAGCAAGAACCTCGGTATGCGAAGACGCCACACGCAATTATGTATTATTGCTTGATAAGTTGATAATTGCCACAAGAACGTAAATCTTGAAGCACTTGGAGAAACACTCAATTTAGAGAGTAAAAGAATAATTGTATTGATAACTGAATGTAAACAATAAGTGTTCACCCTTATAAGGGATCCAAAACCCTAAACCTGCTAGGAAATAACTCAAACCAAAAAGGAAACAAAAACAGATTAATTAAAAAATCTGGGAAAAAGCACGGTCGTGCCTGAGAACACGGCCAGGCCGTGTTTCACACGTCAACCCGGATTCCAGCCCTACATGGTCGTTCCAGGAAGCACGGCCAGGCCGTGTTCGCGAAGAAGTTTCCGAACACGGTCGTGTACCAAATCATGGCCAAGCCATGTTTCCCACAAATCCCCCGCAATTAAATCCAATATGGTCGTGCCAAGAAGCACGACCAGGTCGTGTTCGTGATGACGGGTCTAAACACGGCCGTGTAATTAAGCACGACCAGGCCTTTCTTTCCACGGCATCCGCCCCTTCAACCTTTTTAGCCATTTTGTCCTCTGCTCATCCTAAACTCGAAATAACAATTCAAGACGCGGCCTTAAAGGTTTATTTGGCCTCCTAACATGACTCAAAATAAAAATCAAACTACGATAAACGAATACAACACCATTGAGCACATGATTACAACGTCTTCAAGACACAAAGTGGCTTGTATTCTTGGCATCCTTCGCTTGCTCAGTCTGAGGTGGACTCTGGAACGTTGACGATGCTAATCAACTGGACCACCCGAATATCTTCTTCTTTCGGCAATGCACTCTCGGCCTCATTATGAATGACTTGAACCAGTCCATTGAGCATATCCTTAAACTTCCTTACTCGTGCCCTCGTCACCGGACCTATTGGTACTGTTATCGGGTCTTTCGTCCACGGATTCTCATCATTCTCCTCCTCTTGAGAAGGATTTGTCCTCAAATCCGAGTTGACATCAAATGGACTAAGATCCACAACATTGAAAAAAACACTAATCCCATAGTCGCCCGGTAAGTGAATCTTGTAAGCATTGTCATTGATTCACTCGAGTACTTGGAACGGACCATCTCTCCGCGGTTGCAGCTTGGACTTTCGATGTGCCGGGAATCGTTCGGGTCGCATATGTACCCAAACCCAATCACCCGATTCGAACACCATCTTCTTGCGATGTTTGTTAGCTTGCGCCGTAACGCTTCCTGTTTCACCGCTCGATGTTAAGTCTTGCTTTCTCATGTAATTGTTTCACAAAATCGCTTTCTTTCTTACGCCCATCTAAGTTAACATGCTCGAAAGCAAAAAGGTGATAAATCCAATGGGGTTAGCGGATTAAAACCATAAACAAGTTCAAATGGTGAAAACTTCGATGCAGAATGCACATCACGATTATAAGCAAACTCAACATACGGTAAATACTCTTCCCAAGTTTTAATATTCTTTTTAATGATAGCCCTTAACAACATAGACAAAGTTCTATTCACCACTTCATTTGACCGTCTGTTGGGGATGACATGTAGTAAAAAACAACAATTTAGTTCCTAATTTCCCCCACAAGGTCTTCCAAAAATAACTCAACACTTAGAATCCCTATCCGACACAATAGTTCTAGGCATACCATGCAATCTCACAACTTCTTTAAAGAACAAATCGGCAATCAAAGACGTATTATCAGTTTTATGACATGGGATAAAATGTGCCATTTTTGAAAAACGATCTACGACAACAAATATAGAATCGAACCCATGTTAGTCATGGGGAGTCCTAAAACAAAGTCCATAGAGATATCAACCCAAGGTATCGTCGGAATAGGTAGGGGCGTGTAGAGTCCCTGATTTTGAACCCAGGATTTAGCTTGCCTACAAGTAACACATATACTACAAATACGCTCAACATCACGCTTCATATGTGGCCAATAGGAATGCTCTTGCAATACTGCTATAGTTTTAGCTACCCCAAAATGTCCCATAAGACCCCTACCATGTGATTCTCTCATTAGTAAGTCTCTTAAAGAACATTCAGGAATGCACAATTTATCCTCCTGAAATAGAAAACCATCATGCTTATAAAATTTAACCTCTGCCCCTTTTTTGCATGCAACAAACGACTCGGAAAAATCAAGGTCATACAAGTACAACTCATTAATATGTTCAACCCCAAGGATTTTAGCATCTAAAGTAGAGATAAGAGTGTACCTCCGAGACAGTGCGTCTGCCACAATATTAGTCTTACCTTGCTTGTACAGGATAATATAAGGAAATGTCTCGATGAACTCGAGCCAATGCACATGTCACTTGTTCAACTTTTGCTGCCCCTTTAGATACTTTAGGGACTCATGATCGGTGTCGATTATGAACTCCTTCAGCCACAAATAGTGTTGCCATGTTTTCAAGGCCCGGACCAAAGCATACAACTCCTTGTCGTACGTCGGATAGTTTAAGGCCGCCCCACTTAGGTTTTCGCTGAAGTACGCGATCGGCTGTCCCTCTTGCATTAATACGGCTCCAATCCCAACTCCCAACGCATCACACTCGATCTCAAAGACCTTGGTAAAATCCGTCAATGCTAGCAAAGGTGCATGTGTTAGCCTTTCCTTTAGCAACTCGAATGCTTTATCTTGGGCTTCCCCCACTGAAACACCACACTCTTTTTAATCGTTTCCATCAAAGGCATTGCAATAGTGCTGAAATCCCGCACAAACCTTCGATAAAAGCTCGCAAGGCCATTTAAGCTATGCACTTGGCTGGCCGATGTGGGTTTAGGCCAGTCCTGAATAGCCTTAATCTTATCCTCGTCCACTGTAATCCCCCTCGAGCTAACTACAAACCTCAAGAATATCAACTGCTCCGAACAAAATGTGCATTTCTTGACGTTCGCATATAACTTCTCTTTCCTCAATAATTCCAAGAAGACCCTCAAATGATCCAAGTGTTTGTATAATGATTTACTATAAATGAGGATATCATCAAGTAAACCACGACAAACTTACCAATAAAAGACCTCGAACATGGTTCATCACCTCATAAATGTGCTAGGTGTGTTGGTTAGCCCAAACGGCATGACTAACCACTCATATAACCATGCTTCGTCTTAAAAACCGATTTCCACTCATCCCCTTCTCGCATATGAATCTGATGGTACCCGCTCCTCAAATCTATCTTGGAGAAGATGCTTTGAGAACAAAGGAGCTCGTCTAACATATCCTCCAAGGGGTATGGGATGCTTTGTATTTGATAGTGATGTTGTTAATAGCCGGACAATCCACACACATCCTCCAAGACCCATCTTTCTTGAACAAGTAACACCGGAATCGCATACGGACTCATGCTTTCCCGAATAATTTTCTTGCTTAGCAACTCATCAACCTGCCGCTACAATTCTTTAGTTTCCTCGGATTAGTCTTGACGGTCGTTAGCGATGATGCCCCTTAATGAAATCAATCGATGCTCAATTCCTTGAATAGGTGGTAATCGATCCGATCTCGTCCTGGGAACACATCCTCGAATTCCTACAACAAAGACAAGGCAGAACTAGGCAAATCGGGGTTAAGATTGTCAGTGGATAAATAAGCGCCCTTGTAAACCTATCATCGAGCAACCACTCATGGTGGCTTTCCTAAGGTCACTCATTTTTGCCATCAAATTTATTTTTCCCTCGTTTCTTACCTCATGGCCGTTTTCCCCCCTTTTTGTTTTTCGGCCCTTTCATTGATATTGCTCTCCTTTTTCTCGGCTATCTCTCGAATCTCACTTCTACCCTTAGCCAGACCCTCACTCTTGTTTTCTCTCAAACTCTCCTTTTTCTCGGCTTTATTTTGATTTTTATGCTCACTAGTCGAACTCTCTTTTTCTTTTGCCTCTCCAACTCTCTATTTTACTTGATCCTCATAAATTTCTTTTGGAGTCAAGGGAACAAGTACGAAATGTTTTTAATTATGAACAAGAGTATGCTGGTTGGTGTAACCGTCGTGTTGTACCCTCCTATCAAACTGCCACGGCCTACCCAACAGGATGTGCCCCGCCTGCATCGACACAACATCGCACAACACCTCATCCTTATATCCCCCTATTTGAAATGCTACCTTCGCCTGCCTACTTATCCGCATCTCCCCACAGTCGCTCAACCACTGCAACTTATAAGGTTGTGGGTGTTTTATTGTCGGAATTCCCAATCTCTCCACCATCTTTGCACTTGCTACATTAGTGCAACTCCCTCCATCTATGATGACACTACACACCTTTCCATTGACAAAACACATTGTATGAAAGATGTTTTCTCGCTGGACTCCCTCATCTGTCTTAGGCTGAATATTTAGCGCCCTCCGTGACACTAAGGACAACGCCTTCCCCTTCGCCGCCTCTAATACCTCTGGTATATCCTCCAGCTCCGGCATATCACTATAATCCCGTTCTCCCTCATTTTTCGACTCCATTTCCCCATTCTCACGTAACACCAACACCCTCTTATTTGGACATTGACTAGCTATATGTCCAAACCCATGACATTTAAAATATTTAATATCCCGCGTTCGAGCAGTAGAGGGTTAGAATTTACCTGCGGGTTTAGGCTCGGTCGCCTGCCACCTTCGAATTATGCTCCTCCTTTTTGTTGGTGTTTGACTCCTATGCATTGGAGTTAGAACTCTATGCTTGTCGGTTGAAACCCCTCCTCTTGAGCTGCTGCTCAACTTTCATCGCCATGTGCACCATCTCCTCAAGATCGACACAGTGATGTAGGTTGATGGAATCTGCTATAGGAGTATTCAAACCCGCGATAAACCTGGCCATAGTAACCTCCTGATCCTCCTCGATATTGGCCCTTGCCATCAGCATCTCCATCTCCTTGTGATAATCCTCTACACTCTTTGACCCCTGAGTCAACCTCTGCAACCTTTGATAGACGTCCCTATAATAGTGATTTGGAACAAAGCAACGTCGCATCAAACTCCTCATCTCCTCCCATGTTGAAGCGGGCCGCTGGCCGCTTCTCCTCCTTGAGACCATTAATTGATCCCACCAAATACTTGTGTAATCCGAGAACTTAGTTGATGCCAATTTCACATTTTTCAATTCGGAATAGTTTTGGCAATCAAACACATTCTCGATTTTCCTCACCCAATCCAAATAGGCATCCAGATCACTCTTTCCCTGGAACGAGGGGATTTGCATTTTGATGTTACTCAATTGCCATCCTCATGTCCCTTATCATCCCTATTTTTGCGCCGACCTCTACCCGGGTTGTAATTTTGCTCCCTTTCGGAATCAAAATCATCAATCTCATCTGCCCACTCCTCTAACTCGAACCTCCTAGGCCTCCGCACCCTAGTAGCAGGCTCCTCGATTCGCGGCATCTCTCTGGGATCCCTGTATGTCTCAAACATTATTTTCTTTACCATGTTTGCAATTGCCTCCATATCCAATTTGTTACCCAAATCTGCTGGTTGTCGGGTTTCTTCGGTCATGTTTAAATCACACCCTCATGTGTTTACGCTCGTGTATCACTCAACTCACAATCTCCAAGTACCCGCACTTGTCACGATTATAAACCAATCAGACAGTCGCAAGTACGCCTCAACACACCATGAAAATTACCAAGCCAACAACGGATCGTAATAAGATGAAATTGAAGACTATGGTTTACAATTCCAAATTTTCCAGAATTTTTGAATTTTTTTTTGCACGCGGTTTACGATTCTTTACCCGCTGATTTTTTGTGCAATTCGATTTTTTTGTGTACCCTTTAAGAACTAGGGTTTATGAGAAAATCTGAAAAATAATAAGAATTAAAGAACAATGATAGACTTAACCTTGCTAGATGGCTCTGATTACCAATTGATGTAAACCGCAGCAACAAATGTGCATACGACCCAACAACAAGATGTTGTTAACCCAAGATCTTCACTAGTTTGGTTAATTTGGTGGAAACCTTGACCCGTTGCTTAGCAAAGCAAGAACCTCGGTATGCGAGACACCACAAGAAATTATGGATTATTGCCTGATAAATTGATAATTTCCACAAGAACGTAAATCTTGAACCACTTGGAGAAACACTCAATTTAGAGAGTAAAAGAATAATTGTATTGATAACTGAATGAAAACAATAAGTGTTCACCCTTATAAGGGATCCAAAACCCTAAACCTACTAGGAAATAACTCAAACCAAAAAGGAAACGAAAACAGACTAATTGAAAAATCCGGGAAAAAGCACGGTCATGCCTGAGAACATGACTGTGTACCAAAGCACGGCCAAACCATGTTTCCCACGAATCCCCCGCAATGAAATCCAACACAGCCGTGCCAAGAAGCACGGCCAGGCCGTGTTCGCGACGATGGGTCCGAACATGACCATGATTTCCACGGCGTCCGCCCCTTCGACCTTTTTAGCCATTTTGTCCCCTGCTCATCCTAAACTCGAAATAACAACTCAAGACGCAGCTTTAAAGGTTTATTTGGCCTCCAAAACATTAACATGACTCAAAATAAAAACAAACTACGATAAACAAATACAACACCATTGAGCATTTGATTACAACGTCTTCAAGACGCAAAGTGACTTGTATTCTTGGCATCCTTCGCTTGCTCAGTCTGAGGTGGACCATGGAACGTTGGCGACACTAATCAACTGGACCACCCGAACATCTTCTTCTTTTAGCAATGCACTCTCAGCCTTGTTCTGAATGACTTAAACCAGCCCATTGAGCGCATCCTTGAACTTCCTTGCTCGTGCCCTCGTCACGGGACCTACTAGTACTGTTACTGAGTCTTTCGTCCATGGATTCTCATCACGGGGATGTTAGTAGTTCTATTATTTTTCAAAAGTATTTCGCTAACAAAAGCAAGTTCAATAGGCAGTCCATTGAAGAAAGTTTTTTAATGCGTGTTTGGGGTGATGACGATATAGATGCTCTGAAATTGTCTTTACTGTATTTTCTCCATTTTTTCTTTTTTACTTCTACTAGGAGTTCGGTTGAGATGTCATTTTTTGAGATGGTGGATAAGGATATGGATGTGTTTGACACATATCTATATATGGGGGAGGAATTTATTTGATTTGACTATTCGTGAGTTGAGGCAGCAAGTTTTGTATAGAAACAGAGTTCAAGGTGATGAGAATCTTGGTGGGAAACGTGTTAAATTTTACAAAATTCAAGGGTTTCTGTTGGCATTCCAAATTTAGTTCTATGAGTGTTGCCCGGAGGTAAATGGGAAGTTTTGTGCTCGTGTTGATTGTGATATCCTGAGGATTTTGAACTGGACTTGTTCAAAGTCCGTGAAAGACAACAAAGTGAGGGTCGAATACTTGGAGATGAAGATCTTCAACTGGTCTGCTGAACATGCAATATGATTTTACTCTTTTTCTTTTCTTTCATGTTTTGTTTCATTTATGTTTCATAATTGTTTCTGACTCTGTTTTTTTGCTTCTTATTATAGTTGAGGTTGAAGAATTTTTGATCGTGTGAGGACGAGTTTGTGCAGCTGAACATTCGAAAATGTTATGATGAATCAAAGTATACCTTCAGCCCAGTTGATGGTGATTTTTCATTGGATACTTCAAACGCAAGGGGGCTGATGTTGATCTTGGGTCAAAGCATACTATTGATGATATTGCTAGGGACCAACAGTTATTTTCCAAGGATTTTGAGGTTTTTAAGAGTTCCACGACAAAATTCTTGAAAGAACAATTTGCAATTGTTTTCTCTGAGTTGGCGGATATTAAGAGGAAACTGGAGGTTCTTATACTTTTTTTGTTTTAGGTATTTTTTGTTATCTTTCTAGATTTTTTCTTTTTGTTTCTTTTGTGTTTCAAGATTGTTTCTTGGTTGTTTCGTTTCATCATATGATTGTTGTTTTTTATGTAGGTTGGTGCTGGTGTCGACGAAGCCGAGAAGGATGATGTGTCCAGTCTAATAAAGTTGAAACTGAATCTAATGGAATGTCATTAGGTTTAGGTTCTGAAAAAGATTGAGATGAAAAAAAGATATGGGGAGGTGGGTGTTGATGGTGGGAATGTGGATGTTCCTCTGCTTGCTATTTTGCTACTGGGACTATTTGTCAATATTGTCTTCTTTGTATTTTTGGAGAAAAAAAATGATGGTTTTGTTGAGGTTGATACCTCTACTGGTGAAGTTGGTGTGAGTACTGCTGAGGGAGTTGCAGTTATTGGCCTGATGAGCTTTGGACAGAGTGTTGAGAAGATGGTTGATCAATCAAGCAAGGATGGTGGCGACGAGAACCAATTTCTTAGTTCTCAAGAACTTGATAATCTCACTCCTTCTCAAATTGATGATATTTTGAACAGTGCAAGTCAAGCTGCGTTGGGGAAGGTGTGTTTAAATTGTAGTTTCTGTTATTTTGTTGTTTTAAAATTCTTTTTGTTTTTTGTTAATTTATTCCTTGTTTTTTTTTTGTCCAGGTTGCTTTGAAAAGTCCCCTTGGTAACTCTTCCAATTTGTCCCCTGCTTTGAAGAGGGTTTCGAAATCTTCCATTACTGTGAGAACTCCTTTCACAACTCACTTTGAGTCTTCTAGTGATGCTATTGCCGAAGGTGCTGAAGTTGCAGACGTGGTGAACATGGAATTGGAAGAAGGTGGTGACAAAGATGCGAATGTAGATGTTGGTGCAAAACTTTCGAAAGCCTTGGTGAAGGGAAGGTGTCCGCTTGATGAGAATATGGGTGAAGGTCCAGGGATAAGGGCTCTTTCGGATGGTTTGAACGACTGGCTTGCTGAAGGTTTATTTCTCAAGGGTATACAACTTTTATTTTCATATTTGTAATTCAAAACTATCTGAAACAATTGTGAAATAATTTTGAAATATATCTGAAACAATTACATAAATATTTTTAAATTTGTGATTCATTTGTTATTTTTGTATTTTTATTTGATATTCTCTTTCAGTCCCAAACGTTACTCTAAGGAAGATGACAAAATTGACCCATCTTTGAAACTTGGTGTTTGCGAAGTGAAGTCTAAGTCATGGTTTCATAGCCTATACTACATTGACGAGTACTTGGCTTCTTCTGTAAGTTATTATTGTTTTTCATATTATTTTTTGAATTGTTTGTTCTATTTTTTGATTATGTTTTCTCTTCATTTTGCAGCATATTGATGTCCTTTTTTACTATTTGAGGAAGAAGTTCGTATACGGGCATAGTGATGTTACATTCATGACCACTGATTTGATATTCGAACGATGCATTCAAAGTATTTACAAGAAGTTTTGTCAAGTAAACAAAAGAAAGAAGAAACATTTTGATATGTCCATGATTAAGGTTAATACTATAGTGGTGGACTATATCATGGGATATGATATAGGGTGTGGACGGCCATAGTCTGAGATAGATCATATCTTGTTTCCTATTCATTGTGTTGGCATGGAACATTGGGTTCTGGGATGGTTGAGCTTGAAGGAGAGAACTATCTATCTCTGTAATTCCTTGAAGACTGATGATTCTGTTAGAGTTGTTGTTGAAGCTGTTAAAGTTTATAGCTCGCTCCTTCCTCAGTTCCTGTCTATGGTAGCCTTTTATGGTGTCCATCCCAATATTGTTCTTGGCGAGGGTGCTTATTCCGGTGATCCGAATTCCGCTATGAAAGTAGTTGTTATGAAAGACATTCCATTGCAAACCAAAAAGTAAGTTTTTGATATGTATTTTCCATTTGTTTGTTCTTCTTTGTTGTTTTTGATTTGTTGTGTTATCTATCTGACTGTCCATTTTTTATTTCTTTTCTAGTGACTGTGGGGGTTTTGTTGCTTGTTACGCGGAGCACTTTGTTGCTGGGAAGGATATGGACGTTGACGCATTTGATGTAAAGAATGAATGAGCAAAGTTTAGTCATCTTCTTTACAATCACGCTAAGCTGAAGCAGCAAAATGTTGATGATGACGATAGAGACATTGAGATTTTGCCTCCACTTTCTAAGGATCTTGGGAATTGTTGTTACGTAAATGTTGATGATTGTGTAATCAGTTGAACAGTATGTCTAAGTTTGGTACTTTTAGTAGTATGTATTATTTGGTATTTGAATAGCTTTCCTTCTAGAGTTTGGATTGTTATTGGCTATTTTGATTCACTATTAGATTTGTGGGTAGTAGGTTTTGGAACAATTTGGAAATGAGTTATGAGATTTTGTTCAGTTAATGTTTTGTTGTTGCTTGCTTTGGTATTCAAAATATTGTGTGTTTTGTTTTATGTTTCTTATTGTTCCTGTTGCTAAATGGTTTCTTTGTGTAATAGAAACATATTTGAAACACATTCGAAACAAACATTTATGTTGTCATCTTATTGTGAGAAACATATTGGAAACAACATAGAAACAATTCGTTTTTGATTTTCTATATATTGAAGTTGTATCAATTACACGTGTATTCGTAATAGTAATATTCTACTATGAATCCTATTTTGTTTTTGGTTGATTCATGCATGTTTTTTTATTATGACCAAAATTCTCACATCTTCCACATTTGGTTTTGGCCTTTTTCTCCAAAGTTGCATTGTGTCTTCTTTTCTTTGGCCTTCCAGATTTTGCCTTTTTGCCTTCCCAAGCATGAGTCTTCATTGTTTTGATTTCATTTGGCGGGATCAAGGTATCTTCATGTGGGATCGATACACTGTTTCCAAATAAGTCGTTTCCATTGTTTCCTTCATGTAGTATGTCGAGCAGTATTGGTACAGATCTTCATTCAAATCTTTTAGTACCCCTAAAGCATGTGGGCAAGGAATTTCATCCATTTGAAACTTGTTGCATGTGCAAGTCCTTTTTTCAAGGTCCACAATAAATGTTTTCTTTGCTTCTGTGACTTTGAAGATATAATCATTTGATCTCTTCACCTGAAACATATAAGAAACATTTTTGAAACAATGGACCATGTGCTGAGAGTTTGTAAGAAATTACTCTTAAATTTAGGGAAATGGTGTAGTTTTTCCCCATATACTCTTTAGCTTTTTTTGTCATTCTTGTAAATGTTGATCTTGCTTCATTTCGATGTCTGCATGCCCAATCTTGAACTAAAGATGTCATGTATTCGAGCAAAACTGTTACTAGTAGGTCTCTCCCCACTACAGTTGCTACATTCAGTGATTCTGCGATGTTTGAAGTCATGATAAAGTATCTTTTGGTCTAACAGTGGAGTCGTGTCCATTTATCGTGGCCGATGATGGACAAATAAGGTATAATTTTGTTGTTTACGCTGTCAAGTGCAGACATTTGTTTTTTGAATTCTTCATCCGTGTACGTTTTTGCTACTGCTATGAATGGATCTCGTATTTCGTTGTTTTTTCTTTTGATGTTTGCCTTCAAATTGTTTAGAGGATGATACGTGCACAGTCCGTGAGATATCTCAAGATATACCTAATCATTAAAATAACATATTTGTGAGAAATTTGTAATGGAGAATGTTTTTTAAACTATATGTGAAACACGAATGAAAGATATATGAAACAATAGTGAAACATCATCTAAGGAAATATTTACATTTTGTACCTCATTTATTGTTGTTTTGATACTCACTTGTCTGTCTGAGACTATGCACATCTCTTCCCTGAGACCAAAGGTTTGTCTGATCTTTGTGAAAAATCATAACCAACTTCCATCATTTTCAGAATCCACTATTGCAAAAGCCAATGGGAACTACTCCCATTCACATCCTGTGTGCAAGCAGACAACAAAGTCCTGCCATAACTTGCTTTCAGGAATGTACCATCAACAACAATTACAGGCCTACAGTGTCTCCGTCCTTTTATTGATGCATTTGTAGCCATGAACAAGAAGAGGAATGTGGCATCCTCTTTTCTTACTATTCTAGTGGTCAATTCGGGATTCGTTTCCTCCAACATGTACAAGTAAGCCGGTAGTTTTTGATAAGACTCATCCGTCCTTCCCCTTATTATTTCCATTGCTTTCTCTTTTGATCTCCATGTTTTTTGTAGTCGAGACTTATTCCATGCTCATCTTTCATGTCTCTAATTATATCTGTTGGCGTGTAGACTGTTTTGATATTGTTGAGGTATTTTGATTTGATAAGGTCTCCAATTATATTTGCAGTGGCGTGTCTATTATCGTTCATTATTTTATCCAGCAGACAAGTGTGGTTTGTGTCGTATTTTCTAACTCAACTTTGTCGTCCCCGATGTTGATTTGGGCTTTCAAATGCCAATTGCAATTTTCATCTAGACACTTTATGTAGTATTGCTTTTTGCACGACTTCTTGACCTTATATTGGAAGTGATTTTTCAATGCATAACAACTGATATATTTTATCAATTCGTCCTTGCTATTGTAGACATCTCCCTTTTGGAATTGTTCTTCACCATTTCTAGTTTCTTGAATTTTCGTTGTTTCTCCGACTATATTTTTGCTGATGAGGTTTGCATGTCGATGTAGTCAATCACATTTTGGCCCATGTTTTCCATCAGGGAGCTCTCCACTGACATGTCATTCGTTCCTTCCATTGCATTTTATTGTGTTGTTACTTGTAGGCATGTCTCTTTTGATTTGGAAATGTATTGGCCTTCTGAGTTCAAAACTATATCTATGCACAGAGGAAACTTCATCCAATATGTTTCTTTGCTTTTCACTTTCAGGTAGAATTTCAGATTGTAATCATTTTCGATCTTCAATGGTGGCAGAGCATCTGTCAGTCTGTATTTAATATGCATTGTTTCTTCATCCTTTTTGCATTGAATTTGTTGTTCCAAGATTTTCTTTAGGGTGCTGAATGTGCAGTCCATTAGAATCAGTATTCTTGTTATCTCAAAGTTGATATACTCTCTATTTTCTTCCCATTGTCCATTGTGATATACCACAACTGGGATTTTCTCCATGCAACTGTAAGATTCAATGGAAATTGTCTATGTGAAACATAAATGAAACAAATATGAAACAATATTTCATGTACGTGAAGAAACAATGTGATGTATTAGGTGAAGCATTGCAATTAGAAATAATTTTGAGGCAACAAAAAAACATATGTGAAACAATTACCTAAATGTATTGCATACAGATTTTTGAAATTCACACAATTGTTTTGTAGACATTCATCAGAAGCAATTTTTGTAGAAGTTTGGATTATAATTCAAACAAAATAAGCATTTTATAAGCTCAAAACTGTTAGGTTGTTCGAATTCTCATGCAAAATTCCTGGTTCAATGTCAATTTCATCCAATACATATTGAATTCTAATTTTCTATCTGGAAAATCATGAAACTGATCGAAAAAATATTTTTTCAAAATAAAATAAACAGTTCGTGTTGTTATTACCTGGTTTGTTCTTCTTCTTCCTCTTGATCTGGAGTTTGAATTGTTATCTCGAACAGGTCCCTTCTTGCGCCTTTGTTTCCTGCGTTCTGTGCTTTTCTTCTGGTTTTTGTTATGTGTTGTGATGGAGACTTGGATTTTGATCGGGATATTTTGCAACGTGATTTTTGGAGCAGCAATATGATCTTATACGCTGCACAACGTATATTGGTCCTATTTTTTTGCGGGAGCATATTGGTTGGAAGTGTTTAAGGAAGGAGCGTATTTAAAAGGGATTGGGGCTGAGAATGTGGGTATTCATATCATTTTCCCATTCTTTTTAGCTTCAAAGTATTAGCCAAGAGATTTAATAATGTTTATTAAACAACTAAATAAAAAAGACTCTTAAATTGCATAACAAAAAGAAAGACATCATGTGAAATGCCAAGCAATGGTAAAGCAGGTGATTACTCCGTGATTACTTCAAGATTATGTGCTCAATCCAAAGCTTATTATTTGGCCAAACTTGTTACCCCTGAACTCGATGGATGGACCCATTTGACCGGGTTTAGACCCGCCCTTAGTGGGGGGTCGGGTGGGTTAATGTGGAGATGGATTTCGACCCCTATTGATATCTCTAGTTGTACTCACTTGGGTAGCATCTAATTAGCCTATTAATGCATTCTCTTCACACTCACTTTCTATTTTCATTTAACCAGATTTTAATGTCTTTATAGACAAATATTAATAACTAATCGGCCGCGGATATTTTATAAATAATAGTAGTAATTTGTTCGTTAAAAATAGTTTTATTGCATTCATACTCCCCATTTCTAACTATTATCCATGAAATTAAAATCAAGCAACTACTTACTCAATTCCTCTTTTATTTCATGTACATATCGAGTATAAAACAGTTTCATTTTTAATAAGATATGTTTTTTATCCAAGCACTTTAAAAATATATTTCTAAACTAAAAATTGATATTTTATAATGTAAAGTGTTTTATATGAATTTAGCAAACACATATATTTTCTCACTTCACACTTCAACAACTAAAAACTGTCTGCCAGGTGCTAACAACCTTTGTATTGTCATATGCCTCCTAAATCAAAAAATCTAAACCCAATAAAGTACCATGTGGATATTTGAATTTGGGATTGATCCAGATCCATCTTCCAAAACAAAGAAAAACAAATACAATTTTTTGAATTGGTCTTCATTCCACCATGAAAACATGTACTATATTATAAGATATAGATCTGAGACAATTTTAAGTCTAGAACTTGAACATGCTACGTTGTCAGAAATGGTCCAGAAAAAAAAATTGAAAAAAAAAAAATTGGCTTAGCCTAATCTACTCTCTCTCCCCAATAAAAACAAACCTTCACTGAGAAAGTTAGAGAGGAATGTATTGAGTTGGGGTTAATATTGTAATAATTATATGTATGCCCTGTAAAGCGATAGTGACTTGTTTGGTCAACTACGTTCAAATAAAAGGTCCCCTTCTCGTAGATCTCGAAGAATAGCTGATTTTTAAGCTAGCTACCAAGAGATTGGATCAATGAATACATTTTAACAATTTTTATTGATTTCAATTTGACGGATAATGTACAATGGCGGTAGACGTGTTCAACCGTTCGGTTCGAACCGGAACCAAATTGGGTCACCAGTTCGAAAAACCATTAACCATGGTTTCGGTTCGAACCATAACCAAAACCATTTTTATACGGTTAGGTTAAGGTTTGTAATTTTTCGAACCGTAAACAACCGGTTTTAACTGGCCGTTTACATTTTTTAAAATTTAAAATAAATATA
Organism: Rehmannia glutinosa; assembly: GCA_016081115.2. Lineage (NCBI taxonomy): Eukaryota > Viridiplantae > Streptophyta > Magnoliopsida > Lamiales > Orobanchaceae > Rehmannia > Rehmannia glutinosa. Next base: position 121,894 of record JABTTQ020000207.1, on the reverse strand, counting down.
TTATATTTTTAAATATAAAATCCAACAGTCACAATGTGACCGTTGGCACCCGGTTTACCCCCAAACCGCCGGTTTCGGTTAAAACCACCGATTTTTTCTTTTTATCTTTTTTGGCATTCAATTTTTTTAAAATCAACGGTCAAGATTATTTGACCGTTGATTGTGTGACCGTTGAAGCAAACCGCCGTTTTCTATTTTCCGTTTTTTTTTTCATATTTTTTCCTATAAATACCCCATCTATTTACAATTTTTTTCCTCATATCAACTCTCTAAATTCTAATCTCTAACTCTCTACATCTACAAATCTCCAACCTCAAGTTTCAATTTAATTTTTAGTTGTTTTATTTTTTTATTTCATTTTCATAATTTTCGTTCATTTCATATTCTTATATATTTTAAAAAATGTCGAACCGTGGATGTTCTTCTTGCAATCCAACAAAGTCAATTTTTTTACTCAATTTCATTTCCTTCATTAATTTTTATTTTATTCAATATTGAAAATTTAAAAAAAATGAAAAAAAACCGAAAACGGCGGTTCGAAACCGGATCTGGAACCGAAACCTTATTTAGCCCCGCCCGATATTTGAAACCGACAGTTCAGAACCGTTGAACACGTATAAATGGCGGAGCGAAGAGACCCCAATAGGGTGGGTCGATACATGAAAATGGGATAGGCCGAATAGAAAATCCGAGAAAAATAATACAAATTATAACTATTTTTTTAAACAAATTCTTACTAATTTTTTTTTAAAAAAAAGGTTGGGCCAGGGCCCAAGTTGACTCAGCCCTGGATACGCCAGTGATAATGTATATTATAGATCATTGTTAGTTGCTTGTGTAACATTTTGAACATATTCATATTTTATTTTGGACGAAATTTTCTTTTGATCCATTTAACTGGATGAATAACACATTTCATTCACATAAGGGATAACTATAAAAAAAATGAGGTTCGGTCTAATTACGGAAAAATCCAGAGGTTTTCGAGGATTGTAGAAAACCCCATGAGGTTTGATTCCGTCATATATTTTTTCCACTTCAGAAGCAAAATATATTTCAAAAATTCTCTGACATTTAAGAATCATTATAGTACCCATTAAATTTAAGACAAAAAATAAAACTCGGTTGTAGAGTTGGCAAAATACTATCGGTCGTGCTGGCCCCAGGGGCCGACTGCATTTTTTCCATCTCTAGTATTTGTAATTTTGAAATATTCTCTTGATTTTTTTGTAATTATTCCAATCCCTAGGGGGGTTTATGTAATTATCCCTTCAGATAAAAATGGGCTGATAATGTCATTCGTCCGAATAATGGAATGGGAAGTGAAACAGGAAATCTGAATCTATTATGAATTAAAAAGAAATTGTACCATCCCATGTGTGACATGGCGTATGGGAGGCTAAGGACACCGGCTCTGACCATGGCGGTGACGTTGTGGAAGGTAGAGTACCACCATTTCGCAGTCTGATCGGAAGTGATCGAAAGCCAATCGTCGACGACCTTCTGCTCGGCGGTCTTCTGCTCGAGTGTGTTTGCAAAGCCATTTTCTAGAGTGCAGAGTGTTTTCTAGAGGATATCTAACATTTTGAACATATTCATATTGAATGAAATCGATAAAATCGCATTTGGATTGAAGTATTTGAAGCCAAGGATTTCCAATCTATAATAACAAATACATTAAATTTGGTTAGGTAATTTCATAATTCAATGAATTTCAAATTCTTAGACCTATGTTTGGAACTATTTTTGTATTTATTGTGGCGAATTTCAAATTCATGCAATATGAAGTCATTAGAAATTCTCTTCTCAGATTCTCTCATCAAATTTAAATACTTCAATTCAAAATTCAATCTAAGGTTGTTTGTAAATCCATGTAGGGTTGGAAATGAGTAATATCAAATAAAACTCGATTGTTAAAAAATATTCTCTAACCCTGAAAAGAGTCTTTTTTTTGTTGTTGTCTTATTTCACTCTAATTTTCCGTCAATTAGAGAATGTGGGGAGAGTTTCTCGTTTCACTTTTATTTGTTTTTTTGTTTAGTTCTTATTATATTTCATTTGTTAGAATTTTTGTCTGGAAGTTTTCTTCCACATAATAAGAGGTGGTTCATATTATTTGTTGTTCCTTCGTTTATCAAATTAATTGTCCTTTTTGTGGATGTTTTATCTCCATATTTTGTCTCCATGTGTTTCCAACATAATTTGTGTGGAAACGTTTCCAGACAAATTACTCTATCGATGAATAAATTATTGTCTTCGTTGTCACATATTACAAATCAATAATTTGTCCAACAATATTGTAGAAATTAAACATCCATGAAGAACTTCATATTAATTTCTCTCATAATCTCTGAAGAATGTTTATTCATCCGAAAATCTAAATCTACAAACATCACCCAGCTGCATTATTTATACACGTGAGAAGTCCGCCAGATTTGAATGAACAAATCCCCAGCTGACACGTGTATTATTCTCCTAACAAACATAACAAACAAAACCGGAAGGAACTAATAAAAGCGTGATAACTAGAAATGCAACTTTAGCTCAAAATAGCTCAACACCCCTCCGTCAAGTTGGAATGTGGGTAGAGGAACACATTCCCAACTTGAGGAGATAGTTGCGAAACAGAGGACCCCCAAGGGACTTAGTGAAAAGATCAGCAGGTTGGTGATGAGTGGAAACGTGCTGCGGGAAAATAAGGCTAGCTTTGTATTGATTGCGCACGATATGGCAATCAATATCAAGGTGCTTCGTGCATTCATGGAATACATGATTTGCTGTAATATGCAAAGCTGCTTTGTTGTCACACCACAAAGGAATGGGTAATGAGATACCAATATGCAAATCATGACTGAGGTTGCACAACCACTGTAATTCACAGACCGTAGCCGCCATGGATCTGTACTCCGCTTCTGCCGATGACTTGGACACTGTCTTCTGTTTTTTAGTCTTCCAAGACACCAAAGAATCACCATAAAATATGCAATAGCCTGTGAGTGATTTTCTTGTAATGAGGCAAGTACCCTAGTCAACATCACAAAATCCTTGAAACTGGTTGGATATCCCCACAGAATAAAAAAGTCCAAGATCGGTGTCCCTTTTAGGTACCTCAGTAAATGGTTGGCTGCATCCCAATGGATTTGTGCGGGAGCATGAACAAATTGGCTTAATTGTTGGACTGCATATGATAAATCAGGCCTTGACAAGTTAAGATAGAGCAACCTTCCTATCAATCTCCTATACTTGCCTGCATTAGCAAACTGAGGCCCTCCTTGAGCTGATATATTGTATCCCTGAGGAAATGGTGTTGATGCAGGCTTACAACCCAAAAGCCCTGTGTCCTTCAATGAAGTCTAAAATATACTTCCGCTGGCAGAGGTGTGTCCCTCCATTGCTCCTTAGAATTTCGAGGCCAAGAAAATACTTGGTTGTTCCCAGATCTTTTATGGTAAAAAGATCATGCAAATAGGCCTTCAATTCATCAATTTGTGCCACAGAAGAACCAGTGATCAACACATCATCTACATAGATGATAAGTGATAGAAATGTCTGTGCATCCCTTTTAACAAATAGACAATTGTCATGCACTGACTGTGTAAAACCAAATGCAAGCAATTTGTCACAAAATTCCAAATTCCATTGCCTTGAAGCTTGTTTCAACCCATAATGACTCCTCTTGAGCAAACAAACCTCTCCTTTCTTAGCCTTGGTATACCCTTCAGGTGGTAGCATGTATACCTCTTCATCCAAATATCCATGTAGGAATGCATTGTTTATGTCAATGTGGTGTAACTCCCATCTGTGTTGTGTTGCCATGGCAATCACCATTCTAACCGATACCAACTTAGCTACGGGAGAAAAACTCTCCACAAAGTCAACACCCTCAACCTGTAAGTAGCCCTTGGCAACCAACCTAGCCTTGAATCTGTCAATTCTCCCATCAGGATGCAATGGCGGAACCAAGGGAAAGGGGGCCATCCTTCAAAATTTTCCAAAAATTTTTTTTCCCCCCAAAAAATTTTTGAAATTATATTTTAAAGGGTAAAATAAATAAATTAATTTACAATTGCCCCCCCAAAATTTTCAAAAAAAAAAAGAATTCCCCCCAAAAATTTTCCAAAAATTTCTTTTCCCCCAAAAAATTTTCCAAATTATTTTTTAAAGGTAAAATAAATGAACTAATTTACAATTTTCCCCCCAAAATTTGATAAAATTTTAAATAGTTGTCTTTTATAATATAAAAAACCATTAATTATGGGTAGTATATGGAAAAAAAATTCACATAGTATAAATTTATAAACTCGATCCGTTTTCCGCCCCCCCAAAGTCGAAATCCTGCGTCCGCCACTGTCAGGATGCCTCTTGATCTTGTAAACCCATTTAGACCCAATTACTTTCTTTCCAGGTGGTAATGAGGTTAATATCCAAGTGTCATTCTCCTCTAGTGTTGTAAGTTCTTTATGCATAGCAGCCACCCAATCCTTATCTTGTGCAGCCTACAAGTAAGTGGTGGGCTCACTAGGAGATTCTGAGATCTTTGCCAGAAATATGTTGTAGGATGCAGGTATATTGGGGTTATGAACATATGGAAAACAATCTATAGGATACAATATGGATCCTTTATGTGATGGTTGTGCCTGAACATCTTCTTGGTGAACTAAACCAGTGACATAATCTTTCAACCACCCTGGCTTATTTTTAACTCTGTGACCTCTCCCAAGTGTCTCACCAGTTTGTGATTGCACAGGGGGCTCTGGAATGTCAGATGTCTGTACAATATCATCATCAATAGCTTGCATTGGTAAGGGAATGTCAATGGTATTGGCTAGTTCTGTAGAAAATGGAAATTGTGACTCATAGAAGACCACATCCCTTGATACAAATATCTCCTTGGAAGCAAGGTTGTACAAACTATATCCCTTGACTCCTGTAACAAATCCAAGAAATACACAAGCTACAGCCCTTGGATCGAACTTTCCTTTATGAGGTCCAACCCTTGCAGCATAGCAAAGGCATCCAAACACCTTAAATCTGTCATATTTGGGAGATTCATTGTGCAACATTTCATAAGGTGACTTCTACATTAAAGTAGCACTTGGCAGTGAATTAAGAATGTGTATTGCTGCCAGTAGTGTGTATGGCCAGAACCTTTTTGGAACTTTGGATTGGAACAACAGTGACCTAGCAATCTCCAAGATGTGCATGTGTTTCCTCTCCACCACTCCATTCTGTTGTGGAGTATAAGGACATGACTTTTGATGTAATATTCCCTTCTTATGGAACAGATCTGAGTTTCACCTCCAATAAATTTTGTACCATTATCACTCCTCACCTTTTTTACTATTTGCTGAAATTGTGTATGAACAAATTCAACAAAATGGCCAAGATGTGTAGCAACCTCAGACTTGTGTTTTAACAAGTAAATCCAAGTGCCTCTAGTAAAATCATCAACAATAGTGAGCATGTATGAAGTGTTAGTAACGGATGGCTCATGATATGGTCCCCAAACATCTACATGAATCAATTCAAAAGCTCTTTTGGACTGAATAAAACTAGATGGAAAAGACAATCTACATTGCTTTGCTTCATGACAAGTGGTACAAGCTTGTAAAGCATTTTTATTACAAAATGGCTTCAAAAAAGCAATATGCTCCAAACAACCAATAGAAGTATGCCTTAGCCTTTTATGCCAGATTCTCAAAGTATTTATTTCATCATTGCCAATACAGGCTCCACTAAACTCAGCTCCCGCTAAGATATACAAACCAGCCACTACTCTTCCAACTCCTTTGATCCTCCCATTCTCAGGGTCCTGCAGCCAACACTTCCCTTGAGAAAACACACATTCCAATTTGTTCCCTTCAAGCAATTGACTTACTGAGAGTAAATTATATTTAAAATTGGGAACAATTAGCACATCAGTAAGGATAATGTCATCATTCAACTTGATATTACCAGTGTGTGGCAGGCACACTTGTTCCATCTGGCAAGTGTATTGTCACAGGATTATCCAATGTAATAGTTTTATCAACCAATCCAGGAAAAGAGCATATATGCCTGCTTGCTCCAGTATCAATAATCCAATTGTCTCTATCAAGTGCATGCAGTAAAGACAATGCAAAGTGAGACTGATGCATATTACCTGAAAATTCTGCAATATTAGAAAAGGTGTGTATATCCCCTGAGTTCAAGCTGCTATGTCCTGATAAGTACTTAGCTATCTCCTTTTGAATCATCATAGAAAAATCTGGTATATCCGTGCCCTTACTACTTTTAATATCCTCCATACCTGGTGATTTGAGTGGTACACTCACATTCTCAGTACCTTCCACCATATTCACAGATTGTCCTGCTCTTTGATCCTTTAAATCTTTGTACCAGTCCGGATATCCATGGAGTTTAAAACACTCCTTCATTTCATGACCATTAAAACCGCAATGGTCACATATCGCTTTAGCCTTCTCCTCTTTAGTTCTTCTCTCTTGTCCCCCGCTTCTTCCATAGGTGTTACCACCTTGCACATGTCCATTATTTCCTCTCTACCGGATCCATTCCCAAATTATTTTGTCCTCTCATTAAAGTTGCCTTTAACCAAAGATAGCAAAGAAGATTCAATGGATCTAATACTCTATTATATACGATCTTCTCGTTTTTCCACCTTAAGTATCATTGAGTATGCCTTATTTATTGTAAGCAATGGATCCATGAGCGATTTTGATTTTTCACTCGGTTCAAAACCTCATTCATCCCATGAGAAATTGCATAAGCTTGATATCCATGTCATTTGCACAAATTGCCTTTCCAAAGACCACACGTACATTCAAGTAATTGGACAACACACGCATATTCATCCCAAAGGCATTTCAATTTCGTATAATAAGTTGTGACATTAGATGTACCTTGTGAAAAATTGGATATCTCCTTCTGCAACTGATAACGTAGTGGACCATTGCTCTCTCTGTATTGTTCTTCTAATTCATCCCATAGCTATTTCGAGCTTTTTACATACATGAACGCCTCCACTATATCCTTTGAAATGGCATTCAAGAACCACGAAATAACCATAAAATCAACCTTCTGATACTGTTCGAATGCCTCCGAATCCGAATCTGGTACATCAATCATTCCGTAGATAAAACCGAGTTTAGATTTGGCTCCCAACGCCAATCTCATAGCTCTGCTCCATTGAAGGTAATTGGATCCGTTGAGAGGACTTGTAACAAGTATCATTCCTGGATGATCTGAGCCATGCAATGCAAGCGGATCGAGGTCTCTGGTGTAAACTGATTTCATCTTCACTGCGTCTCCTTCTTCGGTAATAATAACTCAGTATTACGCGCCATGACCGGAACCATGCTTTGGTACCATGTAGAAATTAAACATCCATGAAGAACTTCATATTAATTTCTCTCATAATCTCTGAAGAATGTTTATTCATCTGAAAATCCAAATCTACAAACATCACCCAGCTGCATTATTTATACACGTGAGAAGCCCGCCAGATTTGAATGAACAAATCCCCAGCTGACACGTGTATTATTCTCCTAACAAACATAACAAACAAAACCGGAAGGAACTAATAAAAGCGTGATAACTAGAAATGCAACTTTAGCTCAACATAGCTCAACAACTATTGCGATTTTTTATCATACTTGATTAATTAGACCCGTATGAGTTTCAAATATGTATTCGCTTTAGATTTGTACTAGAATAACATATGTGTGTTACACGAGATTTGTCCAAAGGTAAAATTTTAGTGTCACAAATTTAAAAGATATTTTAGATAGAATCTTGATTTTTAGATTATTTTTTACCTCTTAAATTTGTTATCTTTTAATTTCAAAAATATATAGTCTGAACTAATAGAATATTTCTCAAAAAAAAATATCTTTGGATAGATTTGATCTTTTCAAACTACTTGTGAAAAAATTCTTTATTTTTTGGATTATATTTATCTTTTATAATCTTAATTAAATTTGTTATCTTTTCAATTTGTTACATTTTACTTTTGTACATAAAATTGTTATATAGATAAATGTGAAATTGCCATGTGGAATTGGGAGGATGAGAAGTTGACAAATATCTAAGATTAATGAGGATATGACATGTGCCAACTTATTTTTTCTTTTAGTATATAAGGTAGATTTGAATCCTGTAGTAGCAAAAAATCAGAAATTAAAAGATGCATATAAACCAAATATATTTTTGAAAGATAATATTTTTAAATGTATGTCAAACCCCAATTTCTATTGGTTGTAAGATTTCTTGATGTGTTTCTCGAATTTGTTGAGAAACATATATAGTGGTTATTTGATAGGATCCTATAGTATAATCACTATCTGGCCTCAGATCGATAATTGAATAAATTGATTTATTTTAACTTTAATTGTTGTGATAGGCTCATATATATATATATATATATGAGCTTATTTAATTCGATTATAATTTGGTTTGAATCATTTATTTAATGGCGAATATAATTGGTTAGTGGGTCAAAACTGGATTTAATAAGAGTAATTTGAAATATACGTTGGAGTTAATATAAATCGAAAATTAAAAGATAAACCAAATATATTTTTGAAAGATAATATTTTTAAATGATAGTGTAGATAAATCCTTGATATTTAGATTACTTCTTATCTCTTAAATTTGTTATTATCTTTTAAATTCAAAAATGTATTATCAATTCACCTTTAATTTGTAGATAGGAATTTGTATATAGGAATGCCACATGGATAATTATAAAATAGACATGTGGAATTAAGAGAATGAGAAGTTGACACATGCATGTCAAAATTAATGAGGTGATGACATGTGTCAATTTTGTTTTCTCTTTTAGTATATATGGTTGATAGGTCTAAGATTTGATAGGTCTACTCTTTTTATTTTTGTAATAAGTTATAAGGTTATTATGTTGAATGAAATTGATTTATTCTTTGAAAGAGGTAAATATAAAGAAAATTTTAATAACGAAGTTGAAAATATGTCATTTTTTTGGAGTGGAAAATATGTCATTTGACTATGATGTAACAATTGAATATAGAGATTAGAGTTGGCAATGCCCGACCGAGCCCAACGGACCAAGTCATAAAATTGGGTTGGTGTTGGTTTGGCCTAAAACTATTGGGTCGTATTCTTGTGGTTCAACCCAACCCAACACGTATATTTTTGATCGGATGGTCCGGACCTATTGGGCTTCAGATCATTTGGACCGTGCCAGAAGTAGGCCCCGATAATTTTGGTCCTCTAAAAATAAAGTCCAACACAACCCAATATAAGGGCGGGTCGAGCCGGCCCATTGAACCGAACCAATTTTGGGAGCTCTAATAAAGATAAATAGTTACATACACAAATGTCCTCTGATTTCAATGATTTTTAACAAAAGAAAATTACGTACGTGTCTAAAAGTCATAGAGAATGTCTTATGTAAGACCGTCTTATGGACCTAAGTTCGTGAAACGGATCCTACAATATACAAAAAATATGGGTCTTTTTCATGAGTTCAGTTTTAAGTTCAAATTTTATTTACATATAAGATCCATCTCATGGACAATGATCCTGAGATCGTTTGATATAAGTTTTTGCCAAAACCATAAAGTACGTGCCTAAAAGCCATCAAGTGTCTTGACACTTTAGAGTTTGAAATTAATTAAAGTAACATAACGATTTTCTTATAAGTTATAATCAATTAAGAATTGATAGATTCGACATTTCAAATCCAATTTTCTTTTCTATTTTATGACGCAATATTTGATTGTTCAACCAAACAAATTCAAGGAAACAGATTAGTAGGATATGAAAGAAATGGTTAGTAATTATAGGTTTTTAAAAAGAATTATTTATTTTCAAAAGCATACAAAAGAAAAAATGCAACATACTAAATTATCTCAAAAATAAAAAATCAATAACAATCTTAGGCAATTTTACAGCCAAATTATCTCCCACAAAACAAGGACCAATTTCAAAAGAACTCTCAATCCACACCACTAAAATTGTACTATAATTGCAAACTCATCTCATCTTCCTAAGTAGATAAATAAAACCTATGAAATCAACCCAATATTAAATATAAGTCATTTTTTGTAATTCTACAAAAAAAAAAGAACCAATACAGATTTTTTACCAACTGTATTTATGAAAATTCAACAAACCAAATCCCCTTAAGTTGGTATGCAATATCTAAATTAACAAATATTGAATAATTATTAAATTTCCATATTTTGTTTTTCGAAATTTAAATTGTCACCGTTCTTAATTCTCTTTTCCTGTTTTTCTCGTTTAGGAAATTCAGGGGCCTATATTTTGACCGAGTAATTTCTGGAGACGTGGAAGTAGAAAATCAGGAGTGGAGATAGTGGAATTTCATTTTTGGAATTTAGAAGTTTTGAACTGTGGCTCAGCCCGCTCTCACGCTCCCCTCCTTTGTATATATACACAAAACACACAGTACACACAGTCACACATACAATTCTCCTTTTTCACTCTCACTCTCACTCTCACTCTCACTCACTGAACAAAAAAACACTCATCTATACATACTCCATTTTGTATCTATACATTTCGGTCGATGATCGATCCACGTGAATCGAGGACCTAGCGCTACTCTGGGAGCTCTGTAATTGCACTGTGAGCTCACTCCTCTATGTTTCTGAATTTTTTTCTCTATTCATATGCATTTACAATGTTTATGCAATTTTTATGCTTCTATATTGTTAAGGTAGTGGTAATGTGTGTGTATGTTTCTTAGCTATTTTATTTTGAAAATATACGTTGTTTTTTTTCACTTTTTATTTTTTAAGGAGTATTTTCAGCTGTAATTTGGGAGTTTGATTGTTTTGCATAGATCTGATGAGTTTCTAATTTTTTATTTTTTTGTATTGAGTATGATTTGAGAAGCTCGTTTCACTTGTGTAGCTCATTTTATGTTTTTTTCTTTTTTTTTTTGCGGTCATTTTGCTATTTTCCATTGACGCATTGGTAAAAGGACAACGCGAGGGAAAGAATACAAGAAGTTAGCTTTGTAGGTTCAGGAATTTTGAAAAAAAAAAATTCGTAAGCACAAAAAAATTGGAATTAATGAAAATTCTATTGAGTTTCGAATGGAAACATTTCTTCTATTTCTTTTTTCAGAGATTGTTTTCGATTTACTATTTGATTTCAGTATTTGGATATTGAGATTTGAGAATGGAAATCATACTTGGATATTGAGATTTGAGAATGAAACCATTTGGGTAGACTTGTGAAAATTTATAAGCTTGTTGAATGACTCAGTGCTTTGGGTTTCATATAAAAATTTCTTGATATAACATTGATCTTAATTTTATGGGACAGGCAGTGGGAAGTTTCTTGTTGCCAGAGAATTTCATGTTACTGCCGCCTCAAGCTGCAGCTCTTGGGGCATATGGTACATCAATGCAGTTTCGGTGAAAGACTTTAATTTGCGTCATTTTAACTGTGTGAAAACCCCTGAATGAGGAATGTTGACTTTGAGCTCATGAATCTACAATTAGTCAATTTGTTTTATTTCCTCGGTTCTTGACTCAAGTCCAACGAATTCAAATTGACAAAGTTGTATTTTGCTTTTGTTAATTGTTGAGTGCTAACAGTCATCTGTTTATATGGTACACGCAATGAATAACTCAAGACTAAAATAGGAATGAAAAAGGAAAGTGAGAAATGAATGTTGTTTTGATGAAGTATGAACAAATTGTTTCATTGAGAACTATGCATATAATAGGAGTGAAAAATCAACACTGCGTGTAATCTTATTGCATGACGTGCTTGCAGTATTGCAGTCACTCCACATTGTGGGGATATCTTTTTACTTGTTTATTACTTATGCTTTCTAGAATCACATTGAATCAATACAGGTTTTGCTTGTTTCAAGTGTAATTTAGAGTGTGTGGCAATGCTCAAAGACTGATTTTTAGCAATTTCAACCACTATTAATTTACCTATTGGATATTCATTGACCATACCGTTTAGTTGTAATGTATACCATGATTTTGCTATAGCTGCTGCAGGAAATCTGTTTTATTGTAACTTTGCATTTATGCTATACTTGCAGCAATTATGAATGCCTGTTAATTTGGTTATGCGAACTGTTATCCCATGAAGCAAGCAGTTATGAATGACGAGAATAGATCATCCAACCTCAGGGAGCCCACTGTGCGAATTACACGAGCAAGGGCAAAAGCCTTGAGCTCATCAAGTGGATTGCCACCTTTGTATCCTTCATCAAAACCAGATGGCAAACAGGTCTTGCGAGCAAACATGAAAAGAGCAGCATCAGATGACAACAAACAAGCAGCGACATCAGCTGCTTGTCCTCAGCATAAGAAGAGGGCTGTTCTTAAGGATTTAACTAATATCACATGTGAGAATTTGTACATAAACTGCATCAATGCAGCCAGAGGTCAGGTAAGATTATTACCATCATTTTCAAGGAAATATGAAACTGAGTCTCCACTTCTCCTATTCTAAGTTCAAGCTGTATTCTCTGGTTGTTGCACTTGTTCTCAAGTGTTGCATATAGGAAATATTAATTTATAGTTCAATTTCTATAAATTCGGAGATTCTTCTTCTTTTTTCTTTAAACTCATATACTAGTGAAATACTGTCTTTAGAGAACAACTTTGGACTGTCTTTGTCTTTGTTCACAAAGTTACTGAATATGGACATTGCTGGTTGTCAGCCTAGCAGACAGGACAGAAAAGACTCCTTACAGAAGAAGGGAAAGGTGGCACCTGCTTGTTTTTCTAACAATTCTAAGGTTCCAGGAGATAGAAGGGAAAATATAATGGATGAAATGAACAAAGTAGAGGTGGAGAAATTACAAGATAGCTCAGCAGTGAACTTGACAATTGAACCAACCAAAATTGTTGATGCAAAAATTTCGGGTGCAGCAGGTCTGATTCCTACTAAGACTCATTCCAGTAAACACATTCCACTGACAAGTCGTCAGACAGAGGTTAGATTTTGTATGAAGCTTTTTCACAAAACTAAACATGTGAATTCTCTTATTTACTTGCGACAATGATATATGACGTTTGTGACCGATAATACCTGAAAGTTGATTCTAGATTGCTCATTGCTGGTAATCATCATACGACACTTTAGACTGCTTTGGACATTTACAATGTAAATAAAACATGTCTATATTCAGAAAAATTATATGCGAGTGTCTCAAGGAATATACAGGATTTCATGTCCTCTTTAGTTATTTTTTGCTTCCTTGTTTAACACTTTTAGGTTGATCATGCAGAAGATGGCACGCTTTGCGTGAAACAGGAAAGCTTGGATGATAGGGGCATTACTGATATAGACTCAAAACACAAGGATCCGCAGATGTGTAGCATGTATGCAGCTGATATATATTCTACTTTGTATGCAAGACAGGTTTGTTAGGCTGCCATCTTACTAAATTCCCTAATATGTCTATACAAGATGTTGGTGCTGTCGTTTGGATTGTGGGAAGTGTGGCACATAATAACTTCAGAAGCCTTGGTTGATTTTGTTTTGATCTGTTTCACAATCCATTTAATGTATTGAGTTGATTAGGATGCATTATGAATTTTTGAATTACTTTGTTCTTTAGTAATCCAAAATACTTTTATCATATGGAAGAGGTGAAAAATCTCATCTTGTTTATGATAGAATATTTTTGAAATGAAATGACTACAGAACAACTAGTTTTTGAAATTTTGTGTCATACTGACTCGCATGAAATTTCGCTCCTCTCAGGTTGATCGGAGGCCTTTGGCTGATTATATGGAAAAAATACAGCGAGACATCACCCAGGGCATGCGGGGTATTCTGATTGTTTGGCTCGTGGAGGTTTGTTCACTCAATCATATATTGTCAGAAATCTTCCTTTATCATCACTGTCTTCTCTTGGAGTTACGTAACCATTACTCTTAAGCTTTGGTAAGATCTATTTGATTTTCGTGTTCTGTTTCACTCGATTATGTTGCTAATGGTGTTCAGATGTCCTTGTTATTCTGAACTAGAGCTCTTGCCTCCTATTGCCATCAAGACACTGTTTCGTTATTCCCAGTTTGCCTCTTAGCACTGGACTCCACATTCTACTCTTAGCTCTTAGCTTTGCCACAAAAAGAACATCTTAATCCTTGTTATTGAGTGTTCTGGGATTTATTTCAACATTCTCTCCAAGATTCTATCCTTCATCTCTAGTCTATTTTGTTTGTCCTTAATTTATATGTGGGTTCATGTGCATTATCTCGTTTCAGGTTTCCGAAGAATATAGGCTGGTCCCTGATACACTCTACCTGACTGTAAATCTTATAGATAGATTCCTATCTGAGAATTACATTGAGAAGCAAAAGTTGCAACTTCTTGGTGTAACCTGCATGCTCATTGCTTCGTAAGTTATTTACCATAAAAGATGTATATATGAATCAATTATATCCTAGAGTTAGAAGTTGTTTTGTTATGTCACCTATTTTCATTATCCTTTCAAGTTATCACAGAAATCATGGGACATGGATGTCCTACACGAATCATTATCTTATTTTTCTTCAGTCATTCGTTTAACTTTGAGGTTTTGGAATCTCCAAGATGGTGGATAAGTTGAATAATTTGTCACGATCCCAAGGAAATTCTTGGTAGTCTTTGCCCATCTAGCAGTGCTTATTCTTCTTACTTGCATCCTGCTTGTTTATTGTCTAAAGGAAGTACGAAGAAATTTGTGCACCTCGTGTGGAAGAATTTTGCTTCATCACAGACAATACCTACACGAAAGAAGAGGTATGCCCTTGTCTATTATAATGACCATTTCTGTCATATATCTGATATATGTGAGCATGATAATACCTACACGAAACAAGGAGAATCCTCAGACTGAAACTGTTATTATGTCATTTCTTTCTTTGTTTTTATCATTGCCCTTCCTTCGGTAAAAGCATGATAGTGTGCTCATTGCACCAAAAGATTCCATGAATGTGGGTCCTCATTTAGTTCAATGTACCTAGTGTTATTCAAGGTCTTTTTTATGCTATCCAAATTAGGCCGCTGCATATGCACTCATCAGCTTCATCCAGTTTCATAATTTTACCTTAAATACACATAATATGTGACTTCTGTTTAACTTAAATATAAGTAATTGTGTTGCGTGATTTCTGCGACATTCTTTGAACTCAATAAGTTTAAATTGTGTATGCAGCACTGATTTGTGGTGACATGACAGGTGGTGAAAATGGAAAGTTGCGTTCTGAACTTTTTGGGATTTCAATTGTCTGTTCCCACCACAAAGAAGTTCCTACGGTACCTAGTATATCTAAATTCTGTGATCTTTATTTTTACATGATGCTGTATTGCTATATTCTGTCTTTCTTAATATTCCTCGGTTGCTATTTATAGGAGGTTCATTCAAGCAGCACAAGTTTCTTATAAGGTAGATGAAACAGTGTCTTAGAGTTGTCAGTTTTACGATAAAGAAGCTATTTTGACTATATCCCATTTCCAGGTTCCTTCTGTTGAGCTGGAATTCTTGGCAAACTTTTTAGCAGAACTAACTCTAACTGAGTACAGTTTCCTGAAGTTTCTTCCATCACTAATTGCTGCCTCTGCTGTATTTCTAGCCAAATGGACACTTGATCAGTCAGAACATCCATGGGTCGGTTTTCTTATGCCACTTGATGCTTTTAATCTAGAAAAGGCTAAATTTGGATGATGGATTTGGAGCTACGGATTTCAAGTCCATAAAAACAAATTCATTGTGGTTTTTTGGATGAAGTCATTTTATAACGGATTTCAAATCATTGGAAGCTATTTTTGGAGTCATTTTGGAGGATTTCAAATTCATCTTGGACAAAGTCATTTAAAATCCTTCCCCCAAATCATCTCCTCAAATCCAAATCCTCCCATCCATATGCAACGTAAGGGATAATTACAAAACTATCCCTAATGTTTTGAGTAATTACAAAAAAAAAACAGAGAAATTTTAAAATTACAAAGAAACCCTGAGGTTTGATTTTGTTTTAAATTTAAATGTAAGGGGGTAACTGTAATATTTTTTTACAAATGTAACGGGGTGCTTGAAATGTTTTTGCTTATTTATGAAATGATAAAGAGCAATACAAAATCAAATCTTAATGAGATTTTTGTCATTTGAAAAACCTTTGGGAGTAGTTTTTGTAGTTATCCCTTTTTTTTTTTTTGAATTTAACCAGCGAAATGATAACATACCTTCTGCAGAATCCAACTCTGGAGTATTATACAAGGCACAAGACATCAGAGCTCAAAAGTACCATTTTAGAATTGCAAGACTTGCAGCTAAGCACAAGCGGATACATGCCTAATGCCATTCGTGAAAAATACAAGCAATCTAAGGTAATGATGTTCTCTCGATAATTTTCATAATTATTCAAATTCTCTATAAGTTATGAACAGCAAGAACTCATTTATTATATAGTATTTTCAAGTCTTTGAATAATATGTCGTGTAGAAAAACACGAACCAATTTTAAACACCCCTAAGCGTTCCCATGGATTAGCAAACAACACTCTATATCAAAGTCACATGATTATTCACAAGGTTAATTACAAAAAATTACTTTTGTGGTTCAGTTAAACTACTAAAAACAATTATAGATACTCCCTTGACATTTGTTTCTCTTTTACAGATTGATAGGGGATATGTTTGTAATACCATGAGGGGTTATTTCCAATTTTAACTAGATGTTTATTCTTTGTGTAATTCACATTTATTTTCATATAAACAATGGCTATCTTTGGAGTTGTGGCAGTTGATTACATCTTGTGCTTATATTGTTTTCGTCATGACAGTTCAAGTGCGTTTCAACTCTACGTTCGCCAAAACCAGTTCAATCACTATTCTAAGCATAACAGATCCTCTTACAAAATGATCAGATATTTATTACAGCTACAACTGACATTCTTCTACCATGAAGGCAAACCAGTAGATAATTGGACGGTAATGGACGCTGTCCTCATTCTTTATTTCATATATCTTGCAACCCAATCACCATTATTGTACACTGTTGTAATCAGTTATGGTGCTTCCAGACTGTCTTTGTAACGGTAAAGTTGTAAAGGCAAGAATATATGCCAGATAATTTATAAGACAGAATGCCTCCTGAGCATTTTTTGTCAAGACACTTTATGAATTGTGGTAAGTTATTTGATAGCAGCTAACTACTTGGTGGCTGGTAGGTCTAGGTTTTACCTATTTGAATTTGTCTCTGTAAAAGTTCTCCACATTGAAGTAGCTATTCAATCAATGAAATAATTTATTGTTGACAATTTGATTCTTGTACAGACATGTTTTATTTGTTTGCAAAAGAGGGAAAGCCAAGAAAGCAATCGGATGTTTGTGTATCTGTGAAAGTTGAAAGTAAGTTTTATTTCAAGAGTATCATAATAAAAAAGAACAAGGAATAATTACAAAAACTACCCGAGTTTTGTCCTTATTACAAGAAACTCTATTTATGTTTCAATATTACAAATACCCCAATAAGGTGTTACAAAAACTCCCTTTGAAATTTGTGTTAACCTACCAATGCCCCCTCCTCTCTTGAGGGTGTAATTTGTAAAGTAGAAACAAATATTAATTATTAAGGACATAATAGTAAATTTGAAAGATAACTGAACTTTGTAATTAGACTAGACTTTAATAGTAGTTATTGTAATGATCCAGAGAATAATAAAGAAGTAAATCTCTTCTGAAAAATCCCATTAGAATTTAGATCTCAACTCTAAGGATGACTCAAATTGAGTAACAATTTACATTTCTTGTAGTCGAGTTCTCTTGTCAAATATATGGTGAATACATTATTGAATACTTGAATTTACATACATACTAAATACCCTTTCCCAAAAGGACTAAATCTGGCCTGACATTTTTAACTCAAACCCAGAAATTTAAAACATTTCTACAATTACAGCAACTCATCAAATTCCCATGCCATTCCTATCAAACAATAAAAACTTCACACAGACACACGCTGTGGCACAAATTCAGTCAACTTAGAAAGATACAAGAGTAATAATTATAATCAATTTTAAAAAAAAAAGAAAACAAAAACTAACAAAAGATAGTAATTTTGTACCACCCATGAGTCCATGACCCACCCTTCCCATGCCCTTTCCGGGGAAGAGAACACATATTTTAAGCAGAAGCAGATTACATTTTGCAACAAACAACACATACAGTGAGTTGCTCAATGAGTCACTAAAACAGCAGTGTTTTCTGTTATTGGCTGAAGACTAGCGGCATTTTCCAACCGTTCCCAAATTTCCTTCCGTTTTTCAACTTCCGAATTTTTCCGTTCTTGTTCCTCTTTGTAATTTGAAATACAAGCCAAGAACAAGGTATCGTCCATTTCTGCGAGCATCTTTCTCACGTTTAGAGTTAAGTTTAGGACAGCCTGGTTCCAGTGGTTTTGTGCATTAGCTTCCAGAGCTGGAAATACTATCGGCAGTATAACTTGCCGGTTATGTGCAATTAGATTGATAACTTGGTCATTATTCCACAAGAACAGAGCTCTTTCAGCTACCTGCAATGGGAAAAGGAGGAGATTATTTTAAAACCATTCCTTATATATTTATATCACACATTTTCAAAAACAAACTCTCTCATTTTGAGAGAATAAAGAAATATTCATTAACAATACATATTTCTGTTCAGGAAACAGAACCAAAACAACCAGATTCAATTAAATTAAATTAAGTACCCACAAAGTTGCTTTGTTTTATTCATAGCATTCAGCAACTATCCGACCTCAAGGACTCGAGGTTTCTAACTCGAAGCATTTTTTCCCCATATTTTTAACGATAAACACAACAAAATTGACCAACTATTTGCTGTTTCAACCTTTTCATTGAAAGAGATGGAATTTAGTTACATAACAACTCAGTCCTCATTGGTTTTGTAGCTTATAAAATATTCAATATGTTTAATGTATCAAGTCCTTCAATCAACTCTGACAGGTTTTACTACAAACAAAAACAAAGAAAAAGACGAGTATGAAAAACGAGGTTTTACGAGACGTCATGGTTTTTGTACAATGTGGGTGTTATTCAGTGAAATTTTCTTCGCATTCTATGACATGGACACAACGATAAGTTCGATTCGTACATTATGCTCTGTATTTATCCTATTGAAGTTTCTCTATTGAAAAAGGAAAAAAAGCTTACTTTTTCTCTCTCTTCGGTAATGATGTAGTCCTTAATTAGAAAAGCAACTACCCCTCTTACAGTTTAAATACAAAATCCAACTAAAGCCTGGTGCAGATCAAGAAATCACCTGCCCTTACTGGTAAATTGCAGCTCAACTAAACCAAATCCAATAAAACCTCATCCTGCAATCATGTGGGGTAAGAGACATGAATCCGCTTACTCAGCTTTATCAAGTGAAATCTCTAGAGATGACCCACAAAGCTACAAATTTCTTCTAATTACGTTGTAAATTAATACAGTAAATTTTTCTTAGGTTTATCACTGATAGAGGAAAAATCAATACTCCTAACAGGAACATTTAATGGTCGACACTTGAAATGGTCCAACTTATTATGATTGGCTCAAGCTTGATCAATTCTTGAAAACACCCTTTTCTAGCTCCATCTCTTCTTGTTTAGCCACAAAATCATCTTAACATAAAAGGATTCTTCATTACAACATACACACATTTCGTCAAAAGTTCCGCCAAGTTCTTGGCACCTTACTTTTTCAACATTTTCTATAGAGCCTTTCGGGTTTGAATCCGAAAAAGGACCTACAAAATTGTAATCTGATTTATGATCATATTGATAGACAGATCGAGGACAAAACCTAGGACAGTGACACAGGTGAGGATGACGTCGGTCTAAGCAGCTCCCGATTTTAGCAAAATTGTTGGCGACAAAATCTAGCAACTTGGAATGAAACCCCTAAATTCAGAAATATAAGAGTAAACCGAGCAACTTATGTGGCTTCAAGTTAGCAATTCCTGGAACCAGTCTTAGAATACACAAAAGTGAGCATGTGTATAAGAAACAAATAACATGCCTATGTAGCACGTCTTTCATTATGTGGACAACATTGGCCGGCCATTGGTCAAATAACCAATGTCTAGTATCCAACTGTCGATTAAAAAATCATCCATTATTCGATGATATGATACCAGACAAGAAAGCAAATAAAGTAAATGCTCATATTTTTCCATAAACAGTTATTTTAACAAATCTCACAAGTATGGATAACAAATTGCACTAAACCAACGGAAAATTCCCACGTGTCACCACTATTATAAATAAGCGAACATCTAGTTATTATGAGAGAGAAAAAGTTACCTGAAAATGGTAGCTATTTATGCAGCGACCGAGCCGCCAGAACAACGGAACCATGATTTTTTGAAACTCAACCATGTTAATTACTTCCAGAATCTCCTCCACCTCACCTAAAAACATCACTTCCTTTTGGCTATTCGTAATCGGCCAATATTTCAAAAGCCCCCTAATCACACTACTAGCCAGCTTCGGCTCCTTCTCGATAAACTGACTCACACAATATGACAGCTGCTGAAAATAAACCCCTAATGACTTCGGCTTGTGCAGCGGAATAAGTGCCCTCGAAAGAAATATCTTATGCTCCTCTTTTAGAGGCAAAGCAAATCCCGTGATCACACTCCCAAAAATCTCCAACAACTCGGCAATACCATTATGTTTCTCCATCTCAAACACGAATCTATAAAACACATTGCTTAAACTCTTTCTAATAAACGGCCGGTGAACCATAAACTTCCCATATATCCTATGCAGAATCGCCTTCAGACAGTCCCTTTCCCTGGGATCCTCTGAATCGAACAAATCAATAATTTTGAGAATAAACGAATGATTTATGTACTTCTTTGCCACTTTCGCTTCCAAAGAAGTCGAAGTCACAAACTTGAGTAAGAAATCATACACTATCTGCAAATGGGACCACGCGGGATCGAACATTGGCTCATCATCGTTTTCATTTTCGCCGAACTCGCGTTATTGGACCGACAGTTAGGCGGAAAACACGGAATAAGTTAACAGAGCACATTTTGCAAGAAGCTAAAACTGCAGGCTCCGAAAATTTCGGGGGATTTTGAGATACGAAATCAAGAAGCTCGAGCAATGTGGCCCGTTTAAGATCCTTTTCTTGAGTGTTCTTAGCAGGATCAGTGAAATCAAACACTACACAGCAAAGACTAAGCTTACTAATGAAAAGATTCATTTTTTCTGAAGTTGGGACATCCTTGAATGCGAGCAACGGCTCAATTCCCGCAATCGCACATGCCGGGAAGACTGCTGCTGAGGCCCGTTTGGCAGCAGGGCTGGTAGCATTGGCCCGGCCCGAACCGGGCGAAGATGAATTATTTCCCAAATTAGGGTTTCTTGAAGCATCTTGATCTGTTTTCTGAGATTTACGAGGGAGTTTACCAAGAAATTGCTTCCACATTATGGGTTCTCGAGTTTTTTTCCCCCTCAATTGATGGATTAAATTTAAACTAGATGGACTGCCAAAAAGACTGAAACTTTAGGGTTTTTAAGTAGAAGGCATTTGGTATAACTGTGGATGAAAAAGCTAGCCCAGAGAAGTAATGCAGGGATGCTAGAATTGGGGATCTGAAAAAGAAAACCCCAAAAAAAAGTTCTTGATTGATAGAAAAAAAAAATTGAATAAATTGTACAAAGGTGAGATCTTTGAACAATTTCTAAACAATAAATATCAGTAAAGATGCAGAGAAACCTGGAATTTCGCCAAGCAAAAATCCAAAAAATACCTCACACAATGTAGACTCAATGATTCAAAAAATAAACACACACAAAAAGATTACTTATATGCATACATATGAATGTACACATCAACACTGACTACTACATGTGAGGGTGTGTGTTTTTCAGTGTTTGTAGAGAAAAACTGACATAATGGTGCTTAAACTTAAAAGGGCTGTAGAAAATAAACAAACCTAGGATTCCACAAATAGTGTTATATAGAGAGAGAAAAACAAACGGATTTAAAAAAAAAAAAAAAAACACAAACACAAACACACATGCAGATTACAGGGAAAAGTTGGATCTTCAGTTACACATACGTTGTATATATCTGCATATATGAACTTTTATACTGCTGTGTGTTTGTGTGGGTGCCAATGGCTAAAACAGTAAAACCTATGAAATTTGCCATTGATGGGTGGATATTTGAATGCAGAGATTATTCAATTCGGTAAATTTCAATTGTTTTCTTTTTTTTAATTTCAATTAAGGGGAAAAAAGAAAGAAGAAAAAGAAACCATGATTGCACTTTTTCACTGTAGCGCAGAGTGCAGATCCACCATCATCGATGACATGAGATTTTGGCCTGTGGCAATTTTCCCCTTTCTTTTCACTTTCATGTGGGCCACTCTTACTCGGTAACAGTTAATTACCACGAGTCGGTAAAATTTGCAAGTAAAAAGTCAATTTTGTGTTGGTTATATATTGAGATAATCATCGTTTTTATTGAAATTACGAAGGATTTTCTGCACATTGACATTTAATTAGTTCAATATTATAAAATATAGTGGTCATGTTGTTGGAAATTATTCGGGTCTCGAATCTAATGCAGATCAAATAAGATCCGGTTTTTCAATTAAATTGAACTAAAGCGGAAGTGAGGGATTTCAAAAATCGAGTTTAAGATATAAGAACATAAGATCATATTTATTAAATTTATTCTAACTAAAGGAAGAATAAGAAAATTTATCTCTTTCGACAATTTTCTCGTTCTTCACTATCTTCTTTTATTATTCGAATCCTTGAATCTCGTAGACACCGCGATCTTCCAATTTGATCCTCCCTATCAATGGCAGTGTGTGGGCACCCAAATAATAATTTTAAGTTCATAACTTTGATTTTTCTACGATGTACTCAACTCATGAGATCGTAGGATTGAGCTAACGGTATAGGAGATGAATTGAATTAGATTATAAACTAAACTACCAACACTTTGAATTTTAACAAAGGAAATTGGCAGCCTCCTTATGAACGACCGAAACCAAAGAAAGTATATTTTTCAATTGATTTTTGAAAAAAATTATCAATTGAACTTGTTATTCAATTGTTGGATAATTGGCTGAAAGGTCAATTGGTTCTGCCGTGATGTTTCGTTAATTATTCAAGTGAGGGGTGGTCTCCTTTTATAGTCATTGTTTCAATCAGTTTCCCACTACAAGTCAGTTTCCTATCTTATCTAAAATTACAAATTCTAGATAGACTCAAACTATAATTGATAATCATCCATTTTGTCAACTTAATAATTATATTAATATCATAAATATTTTATATTTATTGAATTCCCAATACAATCAAAATTGTAGAATATCATATATTTCCGGAATTAATTGATATTAATATGTTAGCTCAAATATTTTGGAAAACTCTTTTCCATAAACCCTTAGAAACATAAAATATTATTTCTTACCCGTTTACTATAGGAACTCGAACCATGAACCTATAATTATAAGCTCCAATAAATTGAATAAATAATTAAACTCTTTAATTAATTTAATCAACTTATTAATTTCGTTAGTACTCCACTATAAATTCAGAATTGCACTTATAATTTTAGAATATCTTACACTATGAATTTGAGTAGACCATTGATATAATCATTACATATAGATTAATCTTCCATAGACAATTCGTAATATAAGCTAGGTAGTATCCGTTAAACCTCTTCAATTACTTCTTATCCTCATTTGCCATTAATTCACTAGCGAATGGTAATTTATAATCGGATTATAAATTAGAGATCTCAAACCATTCGCCTCAAATTAACAAATGAGAGAATCGTCTTTTAACTTTTCGCAAGAAGGAATGGATTCCATATCTATGAATTTATATTCCTAGTTATTTAATTCAAATGTGAATCTGAAATGCAAGTGTTGGGAATATCGTAGGACAAGCTTAAACGAGCAAATTAAGAATCACACAGAAATAAACAGGAGTCTATATGACCATCTTGTGATTTAATTTTATTTTTCATTTATACAACGGAATATGTATGAAAAATTCAAACTTAGATGGTCCAAGTCCTATATGACTCAATCACATATAGATGCCCCCACACTAAGATATCCCCACATCGACTTAGATAAAGCGAGTCACATTCAAAATATTTTGGGTTGCATAAGTGATGTTTTAATTAAAGATCTCATATTTTAATTAATTTCATCACGTACTTAATTTTAGTTTATTATCTATAATTTTAATCCTCTTGTATATGATCGCAAAAATCTTTTCACTATACTGCAAGTGTACAACGTAGTTTATAGAGTAATGGCAATCAATGTATTTCTCAGGGATGAATACGAAACACTTAGGTTATAATAACATCGTATTCCAATTTTATTGAAGCGATCGAAAATAAGAAATTATCATATAATCTAAACAAGTAAAAATAAAATAAGTAAATTTATAAAACCTACGAACTCCGTAAGTCTTTTCAACAAATACGAAAGCAACCCTAGGCACGTATTCAACATGCTTCTTTAATATTAAATCCAATTAATGTTTATCAAAACCAATTCATGTGTTTCTATGGGTTCAATTCCTAAATTAGTTTATTCCCCTTTCAGGGTGGCGCATAAACAGTTGATCAATAACATTGTAGATCTCTCGATACATTATAACAATTATTAACTCCCAAAAGATCTTTGAATTGAAGAACTCCCCACAAACTTATGTAGGTCTCCCGACACGTTATACTCGTTTATGTCTGAACCCAATTTCCGTTTGTTAAACTCACCTCTCGGATTATGGACTAACGAATATGACATGCAAATTATTGATCTGATAATCTATAAGAAATAAGCATTCAAATTCATATAATAGAATACATAAATAAATTAAGAATACAATCAACAAAGATTTTACATTAATCCACCGTTTTGATTATGCCCTAGGATCAGAAAGATTAGCCCAACATATTGGATAACAAATTTATAGACAAAGTTGAAATCAAATAGTTTGACATTACTAATAGAATTGAATACCATCATCTAATGTAATGAATTGCATTCCAATTCGAGTTATTTTCTCCTGCTCTAACTCAATAATCCAGTATTTGGTAGATCCTGGTGATATGACAAGCCTCTGTATGGGGTTTATATTACCATTGTCTGTGGCAAACAAAAGTATACAATGAACCTGTTCTATATATGCAGTATTCCATTGCATTATATGCACCAAAAACTAATCAAATATGTTGCTCTTTCAATGATTTGTTTTTTAGGGTGCGGACAACAAAACAATTTTTTCCATTGATTTTTTTTGGCATTTATAGTTTAATCATACATGTAATAAATAATAAATAATTTTATGCAATGGTTTTTGTGTACTATTCACAAACGATCCCCCCCTGCTTTTTCTGTGCCTGATTATGATTGGAAGAGTAAATATGCAGTAATACATTGATGTATATACATCAAACATATGATATATATGCAGTAGTACATTAATATTTATACTCCAAACCATAATATTACATTGTCTACGTGTGAAGAGAGTATATATGCAATAAACATTGCTATGTATATACCAGAACCATACTATATATGCATTATATTTTATTTTTACACCAGTATTCACGAGTATTCGAACTTCATCTTCTTCGTTTCAACTTTTACAGTTTTTTAAAATTTGAATGTAATTACCTTGTACTGGTTCTGCTTTGAAACTCAATTTTTCAACATAGGGTAAATTGCAAAATTGGTCCTGTAACTATGGACGGTTTGCAATTTTGGCCCTCTAAGTATTGAATTTGCAAAATTAGTCATGTAAGTTAAAAAGTTTTTGCAAAATTGGTCCTATAAGTTTTAAACTTGAGCAATTTTAGTCCAATAAGTTTCAAGTTTTGGCAAAATTGGTCCACCGGGTTTATTTCATATTTTCATAATACCCATTATACCCTTATTCATACTAATGGCTGATTTGACTAAGTGTTTCCAACAAAATGGTATCAGAGCCAGGATTATTAAGAACTTTTGGTTATATTTATTATTTTTATGTAATTAACAATTGGTGAGGAGAACTATTTCTCGGGAATATGGATCCGGACAATTGTTCGAGATGTACACCTTACAGGACATATCGTCAAATTTTGACGATGTATGCACAAGAATACCAGGACAAGATATCATATTGGCAAAACCAATATGACGAAAAGGAACGCGCAGGAGCCGACAGGGAAACCTTAAGGCAATGCGAAATGCGAGTGACATATCATATGAGTTTATGGACAGTAAACCAGACCTTATATGTAGATCTGATGAATCGCCAAGAAGCAATTCATGAGAATGCTCATCAGAATAATGATTCCTGATGAGTACTGGAGTGGAGCGAGATACTTCCAGATACATCTAAGATCTCAGCAGATCTTAGAGAGATCCAGAAGACGGTGCAAAATTATGGCAACCACCATATTCATCTACTGAAGACAAGTTCATCGGATCGAGCCGGATGGAGAAGATGGTGAAATATCAGAAGGAAACTCTTGAAATCCTTCATGATATTCAGAAACAAGTCAAGAACCTGGAGGATAGACCAAGTTCATCCGAAGGAAAGAAACGTATTGATTTTGGAACAGTACCCTTACATCAAAAAGGAAACCAACCAAAGTCAAACGACAAATGACAGATGAGGAGAAGCTTATCGCCATCACCAAGGGAAAATTTGTCACGAACTAAAAAGTGATGGATATGGAAAAGATGAATCTTAAAGATCTACATGACCTTGCGAGAATCCTTCGCAGATTGGGAATTGTAGATTTAAAGATGAACACATGAGATGGAATGACCTTGGTTACCTATGACCCACAAGGTAGACCAATTCCACCACCGCCATCAGTAAATCCCAACGTCGCAGAAAGTGCGGGTTCAAATCATGGAACCCATGACAAGAGAATGCATCACGTTGGAGATTTCACCACAGGGAATGAAACACTTTCAGGAACAGGAGCTCGACCCCCTCTTGCGGGAACTCGACAACCTTCTAGAAGGCCAAATGTTTATCAAACGCCTTATGGAAGATCGCATCTCGGCCCAATACACCCATATGGGTTGATGCTAAATCTGGATATCCTAGATTTTAAAAATCGCGAAGTTCTCATTGATGAATGGGCATCAACTATAAGGATTGCAGCAGGTACCCTTGATCTTACTAAAGATTCCTTCATTTTACTCCTTAAAATGAGTCTTGAGGGATTCGTAAGGATTGCATGGGATATGACCGAATCAAGCATGAAAATCGCGGTCACGACAGGAGAATCACTAAAAGGAATTGTCGATGATATAGCAAAATTATTCAAAATCCATTTTATCAGCACAGGTTACTTTGAGGGATTAGAAGAAGAAAAAAGAAAAAGATATAAACAAGCCCTCTATAGCCTCAAGTTACATGATATTTGCCATATTGACGAATATATCAAGTTATTCACCGAGTGCAGGTGGAAGTCAAAGATTGGAGACAAAGAAACTTCACAGTTATTCTTTGCAAAAAGTCCAAGTCCCTGGAGAGAAATGCTTATCAGGGAATACAAGGATGCAGCGGATTTAGATACTGTAGCTAGAAGAATGTCTTTCTTAAAGGCCAAGTTATCTGAATGGTGCTACCAAGCAGCACTATACCGGAATTACAAGAGATTACGAGGAATTAATAAATCAGTTCTTATGGGATTGGCTAACGCACCCCAGATATATCAGAGGAAGATGGATAATCTTTTCAAAGATTATTTCAGTTTCATGTTCGTATATATCGATGACATCCTTATCGCATCAAAGAACATGAAGGAACATCTCAAGCATTTGGAAATATTTTCAGATATTTGCCACAAGGAAGGATTAGTGCTTTCAGAAAAGAAGACAGTGATTGATACAAGACAGATTGAATTCCTTGGAATAGAAATCGATGAATCTGGAATCATCCTACAAAGTCATATTGTGGAAAAGATACAAGGATTTTCAGATACACTAAAGGACAAAAAGCAGTTTCAGAGTTTCCTTGGAGTTGTTAACTTTGCTGGAATGTTTATAAACAATCTAGCACATTACAGGAAGGTGTTTAGCCCATTGCTAAAAAACGATGCTTCATTCAAATGGGAAGATGAACATCAAAAAGGAATAAAGCAGCTTAAAGAAGTTTGTAAAAAGCTTCCAAAACTTGCAATTCCGCAAGATGAAGATGAATTGGTTCTATACACGGATGCCAGTGACTATTGGTGGGCAATTGTTCTTACAAAAGCCACACCAAATGGCGAAGTGCCATGTAGATATTGCAGCGGTCTTTTTACAGATAGTGAAGCGAATCGATGGCATATCAACGAGAAAGAATTCTTTACAGTCAGAAAGGCTTTCAAAAAATGGCCTCTATTTTTACTGGCTAAAAAGTTTACTTTAAAAATTGATAATTCAAGTGTCAAGGCTTTTCTGAATTGAATCAAAACCAGAAAAGGCTAGATTACTTAGATGGCAAGCTGAATGTCAATATTATGATTATGATATTGTCATTATAAAATCTCATGAAAATGTTCTTGCAGATTTTTGACACGATATGGAAGGATGCGTTGCTGATGAGGTCCTTAAACGAGTAAGACATCTCAGGGAAAACCTGGAGAGCCTAGAACGAGATTTTGGGACGTTATGTCTCAATGCAGAAGTTGTTGGACGACTTCAACAGGTTGACCAAAAATTCGTTTCTAGTCAAATACGAGCATGCCAGTTCGCTCAAGGACAATTGTTCTTAGAACTGCAAGGGCCTCTCCTCCTGGCCGCATCTCCTACGATGCAAAAAGGGGGGAATAGAGAACGGGGCTCTAACCCGGAGGTTATGGATTCAAGTACCATAATCACAAGTGTTGCAGGTGATGCATCCCCTAAGGGTGTACAAAATGTAACAAATGTTGAAGCTCTGGTGTCGCAACCCGAGTCTTCAAGTCAACCCAGCACCTCTGGGGTGAAAGAGGGAGAGTTGGATCTTAGGCCACAGATAGGCAATCTAAGGTCCAAGCTGACGAGATTAAGATTTCTCCAATTCAGGTATATCAACGACAATGGGAGAATTGGTTACAAGACGGACTATTAACCCTGAAAAAACAATGGTTGATATCTCAGGCAAATATCCCAGAGTTTGGATGAAACCAGGAAGTCATCCAAATGAAGTACATGAATGGTATACTTTTGGAGCTCTAGCTTCGACTATACTGTATCACCAGGATTCCCAGAAATTTTGAAATTACCGAAATGGATTGGGGAAGTAGTTTACGAGACTTGGGCCAACAATCCACACTTGGCCAGAGGAGATATTCTGGAACTATATTTTATCAGTGCAATTCCCAAACCCGCAAAGAAAGGCTTTAATGAGGCTTTTCACTTCATCAAGCTTAGAAGACCGGATGGAAATGCTTTAAAATATATAAAAGCAGCTTCATCGGAAGAAGTACCAGTGTTAGTAGGAGCAATTTCTAAAGACGAAGCTTCTACACGACGAGCATGGGGACTTTGGGTTTGTCTAACAGAAATGGACAAATTCAAATATCTATTCAAGTTTTTCTAGAATTCAGCAAATGGATCTTTCCTACTGAATAATGAATTCAATGATTGGATCAACAACAGAATTCGCAGAGGAGATTTTCGAAACAAAGAGAAGAATTCTCTGGGAGAATAAGATTCCGGCTAGCAAAGAAACCTACTGAAAATTCTGTAACATGGCGCATGTGGGCCATTAGATTGATCAGATCTGCCAGGCATGTCCTGAACAGAAGGAACCCGAGTTTGGGAAAGGATTCTGACCCAAACCCGACCGACAAGACCATACAACTGGAAAGGACAAGGGCCCAGCTCACAAAACGCGTTATCCTCGGGGACCACGAAAACCAAATTTTTAAAAGATTACCCGACAAACATCACATGGACTGAGTCACACGGAAAGAAAAGGAAAACAGCTGGCGAGGCAATAATACAGGATATGACGTAAGCAGTGACATCATAAAAATTTAACAAGATTTGGAGTCCGCCTTTCAAGTCCGGACTTACCTCTATAAATTGCAGGAGTTGAAGGAAGCTGAGGACATCAAACACTTCCCTTAGTTTTCTTATAATAAACTATGAGAGAAAATTTGTAATAGTTTGAGTGTTTTAGTTTTAAGTTTTATGTATTTGCGAGTGCAAGCCTTGTATATGAGAGGCTAAACAAGTATTCTCCTCCCAAAAGGGGATTACTAATTTAATAAATATTTCGATAAGTTCTTAATAAAAAGGGGCTTTCTGCTTCAACATGTCTTCATAATGTTATATTAATTTATCCCGTTTAAGAATTACTTATACGCTTGGAGTAGGAAACAAACCAAGGTTGTGTTGAATAGTTGCTGAAGGAGTCGGGTAACTTGCAGATCATCTTCCCTGAGAGCTGTTTGTCAAACGATCTAGGGGCAATAATTTTCCGACTGGTGGTGTTGCGAACCATTTCACCCACTGCTATTTCGGTCAAAGAAGGTATGAATTTTAAGGAATTTATTAATTTTACGGAAGCATGTTGGGCCTGATATGGTCGTGATGGACTATATCCGTTTTATCAAAATCTTAGTCTGAAATCAAATTGTTTAGTATTATGAGAATTTTGCGGGGCGTATGTCCTATTGAGTTTATAAATGAAACCCGACATGATCCATTTAAAACCTCTGAATAGAGACTGGATCTAAGTAGGTGTAACAATGCCACGAATAAAATAGGTATCAGAAAAGCAAATTCCTATAATCTATGAAATTTGGGTTTATTGAAACTAGTTATGGTATGAAAGGATTGATATTGCTAATTCTCAAAAGTTATGGGACTATTATTGCTACCTTCCGAAAGATAAAGGACCAAAAATGCTATTCTGTCATAAGGGCAAAATTGTCCAGGACCAAAACTGCAACTCTAAATAGTTAAAGGACTAAAAATGCCCCTGGCCCAAAGATACAGGACTAAAATTGCAATTTAGCCTTTCAACATATGCAGTGCATTTGTATTGTATAAACAGTACTCATGAGTATTCAATTTTCATCCTATTCGATATATTTTACATACCTTCATCTATTTCTTCATTGAAGCTGAGTTCTTCAACCTCCATTGTTGCATAATGTTCTGTAGTTTGCGGTGATCCTTCATATGGATTTGGTGCCATATTATTCCACAATTTTTTGTGTTTTCATGTCTTTGAGCTCTGGCTATGGAGATCAACGTGTTTTTTCCGAGATTTTTGTAATTCTCAATTATCGAATGAATGGTGGTGTAAGATAGTAGGAGAATCAACGTGACAAGATTTCGTTTCCATATGTACAGAATATGGTTGTTTGTTGACTATAATGACCTTATCTTAATTAAAAGAAATCATTAATGTTATGTTTATCTATTTAGTCTCACCCATTGATTAATAATGGTGGATGGATGAGATGAGTCCATTGTTTGTGTCTTATCTATATCAATGGTCTCATATGATCCTCCCTCTCTCTATATATAATTTTATTATGAGATACAGATTTTTTAAGGATATCTTACCACTTTCAATTTTTTTTAGTATTCTTATATTTATTTCGAAAAACACTAGGATGGATTTTTGTTCCAATCGATGTTCTTGATGTTTTATTCCAGTCCTTGTATTCCGATTTTCCCACTCTTTTCATGAATATTTGTCTTTTATGTTCGGATTTGGTAAAAGAATAAGATAAAAATAGTGATATATATTTTTGTGAAATAAGAAGTTATATACCTTCTAAATGATAAAATATTGGAAACTAAAAATATTGTTATGTATGCCTTCATATCAGATCTTCAATAAAAAAAATCAGATCTATATGTTTTTGTATGGGATATAAATTTTGTACGAACTCTAGTAGTTTTCAATATTTTTTTTAAATATAAAGCTAATGGTTTGGCATGGCCCGATTAAAGCAAGGAGTGGTGAAGTTGGATATAAGACATTATCTAATTAAATTAAACACAAATGCTATCTTTAGATAAACATCATGTCTAACTAATTATATTGGTTAATCCCTTTAATGTTATTAATTTTATGCAATGGCCCACCTTTAGGTGTCCTCCTAGCAATATAATTAGATAAACCCAATTATTCAATCGAAACTTTAACGATATCCCACCAGTCATGAACAATTATGAGATAATTTAATTTTAGATGTTTAATTATACGTCCAGCCATGCCACTTTGGTGACTAACAAGCTACCATAAATTAAACATCATATAATATCATTTTACAAAGTCAAATATCCCCCCAAGCTAGATAATTTTGATGACTAATTAGCTAAACATCATATAAATATGATGTGTAATATTTAATACTTGAAGATATCTTAATCAAGTTACTTCTGTCTTCATACATATTAAAATTCATAAATATATCCATCAAAATTTACCCCTATAGAAATTATGGGCAAATTTCATATGTCAATAAAATATCTCCATCAAATAATTGATTAAACTATCTGACCTTTCCTTGGAGATTATTAACTATATCCTAGTGACTAGGGGTAGGCATTCGGGATCGGGTTTCCGGGTACCCATCCGACCCGATCAGAAATTACCCGATCGGATCGGGTATTTTAAAATAATTTCGGGTTTTGGATAACCTGATTCCCGATTTTAAAAACACGGTTGGGGATCGGGTCCTTTAAGTGGAACCCGAACGGGTACCAGCCTATTTTTTTAAAAAAAAAACTGTAAAAGGTAATGCCACCATTCCATTGACCCATTACCCAATACCTGAAAAAGTTGGGACAAAGTTTATTATTATTTTTTTATTTTGAGGGTAAAGTTTATTATTTTATTTTTTTTTGGAGAGAAAAGTTGGAGACAAAAGTTGGGTGTAGTGCGCGGAATCCCCGTCCCCATACTTTGTTTTGTCTTTTTCCCCTCAAAAGCTGT
Source organism: Rehmannia glutinosa (assembly GCA_016081115.2). NCBI lineage: Eukaryota > Viridiplantae > Streptophyta > Magnoliopsida > Lamiales > Orobanchaceae > Rehmannia > Rehmannia glutinosa. Next base: position 88,956 of record JABTTQ020000207.1, on the reverse strand, counting down.
AAAAACAGCCTCAAAGTAGCAGTCGAGCATGAATTAAATAAATAAAAATTGGTACCCGACACCCGACTGGTCGGGTATCCGATTATTTCGGGTACTCGAAAGTCGGGTACCCGAAATTATCGGTTCGGTGGCGGGTAGCTATATTTGCCACCCGACAACTTCGGGTACCCAACCTCGATTACCCGAAACCCCGACTACCCGACCCGGTGTCCACCCCTACTAGTGACATAGCAAACAAAAGACTAACATTATGTAGTCAGATTACAATATAAAGCTTAATATAAAAAAATTAAAATAATTAGGCTCATATGACCGAAATGCACACTTCACGCATATATATTTAGTGTTTAACAAAAGCCATCATTCTGTAGTCATACTTGAATCATTCAACAAATATCTTGATCAGAATGTAATATCATTCAATGAATTAGCTAACATAATGGAAAAGCAATCATACATTAGTTTCCTTATGCCACTGATATTTATAATTATCTACACAAGTTTATTCATAATCACTTTAAAGCATATATATGTGGTGTTCACTGTACATCATGCTATATAAGAATCAATTAGCATCACTTCATGGAAATTCAACTTGATATAAATATATCTGAAAAACAGACTTGAAAACACGACCAAATTTTCATAAATTAAGATAATTTGATGCGGAAACATAATTCTCAATTTATAAACCACAACTTTGATTGGGAAATTATGAGTTATTAAACAGGGTTCTAATACCACATGTAAACTTTAATTCGATTTTCATCTATTTGGAAAAATCAAGTAATTTCTTTAATGCCCAAAACCTTAACATTGTTGTAAATAATTTCTATGATAATAGAAATATATATTGAGAAATATATAAACCACAACAAAATTTAAGGAAGAAGAGTAATTATATGTTTTTGGTACATTCATTCATCTCATCTCTACACATATTTATAGCCAAATTTTCCAACTATTACAATTGTAAAATTCAAAACATGTGCAGGTTAGGTGTTGAAAATATTGCTAAACTCCAACTTTCATCCTACTTTATTGTAACACTCTCCCTTGGACATAGCAATATTGTAATCTGGATGAGTATGCCTCGTTAAAAACCTCAAGCCGGAAAACACTGTGGAAAAAATCGATCATAAGGGAAAAAGAGTACATTCTCAAATCCAGACCTTGTGCATAAGTTGCCTTGTTAAAAACCTTAAGCTGGAAAAACCCAATGGGATAAAAACCAGACAGAAGGAAAAAAGAGTACAACGCACAATATATTTGCTCCCCCTGAAATGAAGAATATTAGCTGCATAATTGATACATCAATTTTGCTTCGTATGAACTCTTCTCATTCCGATGCCGTAAACTAATTTCTCAAATGTAGACGTTGGTAAGGATTTTGTAAATAAATTGGCAAGATTGTGGCATGAGCGAATCTATTGAATATCTACCTCTCCATTTTTCTGGAGTTCATGTGTGTGGAATAACTTTGATGAAATAGCTTGGTCCGATCGCCTTTTATGTAACCACCTCTCACTTGTTCTATGCATGCTGCATTATCCTCATAAATAATAGTAGGAGTGTCTGTAACTGGTTTCAGCTGACAATTATTTCGTATATGAGCTATAACTGATCTTAACCAAACACACTCTTTGCCAGCTTCATGAAGAGCAATGATTACAGAGTGATTGGAAGAAGTAGCAACTAATGTTTGTTTAGTAGATCGTCATGATATAGTTGTACCATTATAGCAAAATAAATAACCGGTTTGTGATCGAGCTTTATGTGGATCAGATCTATATCCAGCATCAACATAACCCACTAACTCAGATTTAGTCGATTCCTTGGAATAGAATAACCCAAAATCTATAGTACCATTGAGATATCGAAAAATGTGTTTAATACCATTCTAGTGTCTTCGAGTTGGCTCAGAACTATATTGTGCAAGTAGATTTACTGCAAATGAAATATCTGGTCGAGTACATTGTGCCAGATACATTAATGCTCTAATAGCATTAAGGTAAGGTACTTTAGGACCTAAAATCTCTTCATCAGACTCTTTTGGTCGGAATGGATCTTTCTCGGGATCTAAATTGCGCACAACCATAGGGGTACTCAAGGGATGAGCTTTGTCCAAGTTAAACTGCTTCAGTAACCTTTTAGTATTTGCAGATTGATGGATAAGTATCCCGTTATCTTTATGTTCTAACTCAAGACCAAGACAAAGTTTGATTTTTCCAAGATCTTTCACCTCAAACTTTTTCTTTAGATATTCAGCAGCATTGGATAATTCTTCAGGGGTGCCAATCAAATTCATGTCATCGACATAAACATCAATGATAGCAAATCTGGTGTCTGGTCTTTTGACAAAAACACATGGGCAAATTGTATTATTTTTATAACCTTCATTAGAAAGGTATTCATTAAGTCTATGATACCACATGCGACCGGATTGCTTCAATCCATCAACGATCTTTGCAATTTGATCGAGTATAGTTCACGGGAGTATCTAATTTTGACATTTTATATCCTTCTGGATTTTTCATATAAATATCAGAATCTAATGAACCATATAAATATGCCATCACTACGTCCATTAGACACGTGTCTACATTCTCGTGAACAACCATACTAATAAGAAAGCGAAACGTGATCGCATCCATCACAGGTGAATATGTTTCATCATAATTTATCCCAGGTCTCTGGGAGAATTCTTGAGCATGAGTCGAGCTTTATATGTCACGACTTCGTTTTTCTCATTTCTCTTTCGAACAAATACCCATTTGTATCCAATGGGCTTTACATTGTTTGGAGTTTTGGCAATTTGTCCAAATATATTTTGTTTTTCTAGGGAAGCTAACTCAGATTTTATTGCTTCTTCCCACGTAGGCTAATCAGGCCTTTGACGGTATTCCATTATAAAACGTGGTTCACTATCATAATCATCATTCATAATTTCTTGAGCAATCGAGAATGCAAATTTATCATCAATAATTATTTCATTTCGATCCCATATTTCATTACAATAGCTAATGGGATTCTCGATGCTACCAGAAGTTTGTACATTTTCTGAGGTGTTAGGCTCGACAGATTCATCTGGAGCATGCTCATTATTATCAATTCTCCCATTTCTTTTTCGAGGAACAGTATCTATTGAGCCAATAGGTCTACCATGTTTTTGTCGTGGGTTATCATCTTTCATTTTCTTGTTTTCATCTGGAATAATAATCCTGGCTGGAGCATTTGCAGCAAATATGAGACTTCGTGACTTTACTAGCATCGTTAAATGCATCAGGAAGTTTATTAGCAACATTTTGTAAATGAATGATTCTATTCACTAGCATCGTTAAATGCATCAAGAAGTCTATTAGCAACATTTTGTAAATGAATGATTCTATTCACCTCACTTTCACATTCAGAAGTACGTGGATCTAAATGAGATAAGCTTTGTTCATTCCAGGAGATACTCTCAACTGGTTTTTGTTTATTTAAAATATCTTTATCTCTTCCCAATGATGGAAATATTGTCTCATCAAAATGACAATCTGTAAATCTAGCGGTAAATAAATCTCCTGTCATTGGTTCTAAATACCGAATAATTGACGGAGAATCAAATCCAACGTATATACCAAGCCTACGTTGGGGACCCATTTTTGTCCTTTGAGGTGGTGGAATCAGCACCTGAACAACACACCCAAAAGTGCGTAGGTGCAAAATATTTGGCTCAAAACCAAGAGTTGATTGCATTGGGGAGTGCATATGATAAGCAATGGGACGTAATCTAATGAGTGATGATGCATGCAATACTGCATGTCCCCATGCTGCACTAGTGAGCTTTGATCTCATTAATAATGTACGAGCAAGGATTTGAACTCGTTTAATCAGAGATTTTGCCAATCCATTTTGAGTATGAACATGTGCTACTGGGTGTTCAATATTTATTCCCAGTGCTACGCAATATTCATCAAAACTTTTTGATGTAAATTCTCCGACATTATCCATTCTTATATTCTTGATAGGATAATAAGAGAAATGTGCTTGGAGTTTAATAATTTGCGCTAATAATCAAGCATAAGAAACATTTCTAGTAGATAATAGGCATATGTGTGACCATCTACACGATGCATCTATTAAGACCATGAAATATCTAAATGGCCCACTTGTGGGATGTATCGGTCCACAAATATCACCATGAATACGTTGTAAAAATGGTGGTGATTCAAAACCAACCTTTTCCATGGAAGTCTTAATAATAAATTTTCTTTGTGAACACGATTCACAGAAATAATCTTTGGACATTAGCATCTTCGTGCTTTTCAATGGATGTCCATTTATGTGTTCAACAATCCTATGCATCATAGTTGTTCCTGGGTGTCCTAGGCGATCATGTCATAACCCAAATATATCAGGATTCACCAGCTTCCAAGGCATGGTGGCATAAGATTCAAAAGCTTTAATTTGGACGCAATACAATCCAGAATTTGTCGCTTCAAATTTCTTATGGGCATTTCTTTTTCCCATTTTATAGGATGTGATACATAGACACTCTTTATTATGTTCATTTAGTGTATCCAAGTAATAGCCATTATCACGCACATCTTTAAAACTCAGTAGATTTCTTTTTGATCTACTAGATAACAATGCAGTTTCAATATTCAATATTGTACCATTAGACAACACCACTATTGCATTCCTGGAGCCATCAATAATCTCAACGGGACCATATATAGTTGTAATTTGTGCTTTGCATAATTTCACACTTGAGAAATATACTTTATTTGTTAATATTGAGTGTGTTGGTGCACTATCAAATAGTCTCTTTTCTCGGTGTTTCTCATGTGTACCTGGTATAATTATTATTGAATTAATATTATACGATTATTAAAAAACTTTATATAAAAACATCAATGCATAACAAAAATTTAAATAAAGGATTTTATTCGAACAACATAGGCGTACATAATTATCTAATTATTACAACATGCTAAGATAAATTGTTAAGGCTAACAGAGGAAGAATTGTGAAGACAAGTAGATCAATAAAAAGCCAAAATTCTCCTGGAGTATATTCTCCAACAAAAAGTAGGATAGTGTATATGAAGACCATTGTAATGAGAAATACTAACATTAAGTTAACCATTTTTGGAATGAAAGAAATGTGAAGTTTTTAGAAAGATGAGAGAATATGTGTGAATTTGTTTGAACGAAATGTTGGTATATTTATAGATAAAAGTTATTGTTCATAGTCGTTGATATAGCCATTGGAGGAGAAAAATTAATGTGAAAAATTTGTGAATATTTTGGTAGAAATTTGTTTATATTTCATGATCGAAAATATTAGACACAAATAGATTTATTATTTTATAGTAAAAGCTTAAAACCGGGAATGTATCATCCGGAACAAGTACAAATACGGTACAACAAACTTAGTCTCAGGAATATATCATTCGAGAAAATAACATACAAACATTGAGTCTCAGAGGCGGAACTAAGGGGGGGCAAGTGGGGGCCACTGCCCCCCCAAAAATTTTCAAAAATTAATTTTTCCACTTGTGTTTTATTTTAAAAATATACCTATACTTATGAAAAATTATATTTGCTCCCCCAAAATTTTGAAAAAAATTCATATATAGGTCTTCAAAATAGATTTCGCCCCCCAAGTCCCGAATCCTGCGTCCGCCACTGTTGAGTCTATTTTTCAATTTATCCAGTCGGCACCTTGTGCCTAATGATCCTCAAGAAAATCGGATATATAGAGTGGTTTCCAGTCCTGGACAGGATTTTGATCGCGTATAATTTCATATGTGTAGGCCTCATTAGTAGTAGGTGGCTCCATCGCCCTCGATGGCATGTGTTTGAACACTTTTGCCTTTATTCTTCTTTGATTCCTGGTATAGATTTACCAGGTGCTGGGCAGTTCTACATGTTTTGGCCCAATGTCCTGTCATACCACATTTGTTACACATATCATCACCAGTTCTTTCCATATGTATTTTTCCCTTATCACGATTTGGCTGATTTGGATGTCCTTGTTTGGCATTATAATCATTTTGGCGGGTATACTAATAATTATCTCTATTATAGTAATTACGACCATCACGATCATATATGTGAGTATTTTGATGTGGACCACCACGACCACGACCCCTGCGGCCACCACGCCCGAGTTTATACTCACAGCCTCTAAATTGGCCCCATCCTCTACCGGAGTTAAAGACGTCTTCAAGACTCGCATTGACTCCAAGGTCACAAATTGTGATTTCTCAACAAAGAACTCATTGGTTTTCTCGCCATGAGAAGAACCGAGATTAATTCGAGAATATGTTTTAAATTGTCGTTGTCATATTGTTTTTGTAGCACAATATTTGATTTATGCACAATGGAGAAAGTTTTCTCCAATTTATCATATTCAGACAACTTTGTCCCACAAAGAGCCAGTCGATACTCAATTTTAAATAATGCCGAACTATAGTCGGCAACGGACTTAAAGTCCTGCAACCTTAGATGTTGCCAATCATATTGTGCTTGTGGGAGTATCACTGTTCTGGTGTGATCAAATTGCCATAGCTCAGAAGGCCTTTCAATTTGTATATATTCATTTTTTAAATCATCAGATAGATGATGGCGAATAAATATCATTGCGTTCGCCTCATCTTTTACAATGGCCTCTTCGATTTTTACAAGCTTCAAGATTTTAGCTAGATCTTGACCTTGAAGGTGCAATTTAACATCCAGACACCATGATAAATAATTATCGCCAGTGGTATCAAGGATTTGGAATTTTTGCTTTTCGATTATGGCCATTTTTTCTACAAAGGAAATAAAATAAATTAGTATACAAAAATTCAAACTTGAAATATACAAACCTTTTCTCGACCAATAACTCGTGCTGATAACGTGTTGTAAATAATTTCTACGATAATAGAAATATATATTGAGAAATATATAAATCACAACTAAATTTAAGGAAGAAGAGTAATTATATGTTTTTGGTATATTCATTCATCTAATCTTTACACATATTTATAGCCAAAGTTTCCAACTATTACAATTGTAAAATTCAAAATATGTGCAGGTTAGGTGTTGAAAATATTGCTAAAGTCCAATTTTTCATCCTACTTTATTGTAACAAACATCTCATGATTTTCACAAATATATAATACATACCTTAATACATTCTTGTTATCTTTTGAAGATGCATGAAACTTGCACCTTGATCTTCAATGGATTAAAAACGCCCATTTTAACAATAGATTATCCCCTTTTAACCTCTCTTATATTCTTTCTTGATGGATAGAAAACACAATGTCTTTCAAGGCTATTTATAGAAGACACAAGGAAGATAAAACATTCCTCGTATTATCCTTTGTCTTCTTATGAGGTTGAAGGGAGGGTACCTAGACCCTTAGTTTCAATACATATAATACTAACTTATCCATCAAAGTTAGTTCCATTCAATTTGAACCATGCATGTTCACATTACATTGAACATTATAGAACCATGTATCTTTACATAATGTGGACTTTGAACCTTATGGCACTTGGACCATCCTTAAAGAATATTAATAATATTCTAACATGATCATTTTGATTGTCTATGTTTTGTATCTTGTTATGCGATCTTTGAGGAATATATTTTCCTACGTACTGGTCTGGAAGTTATTTCCCTTCAAGTCTACACTTACATTTCTTGAAAATTATAGAATGCATTTTTATCATACAAATGTATATGTACTTTTTTACTGAGCTCCTGATTTATTAATAGATAAAGACAACGGGAGGCTAAGCTATCGCAATTTCACAAAATTTGAAAATCAGGTATGTAGATTTTAACTGCTTTACAAAATAAAAATATAAAAAATAAATGAACTTGACGTTTATCATTTTTTAGATGACGACATATTTTGCGGTCGATCTTCATATTGTTGAGACATCAACAAATCCTTATACATTTTTAATGTCTTCACATTGTCATGATGAATTTTGTTTTCATATTAATAGATAAAGACACGGGAGTCTTCAGATATTGGAATTTCACACAATTTGAAAATTACGTATGAGCATTTTAAAAGCTTTACAAAATAAAACTAAAAAATAAATAAATAAAAAACTTACCATTTGATGAACCACTGTTAATTTTACGCTTGTTTTAGATGATAATAGGTTTTGTGATCTTCATATAAATCAACTATGTTGTGCCGACAATGTTTGCTAATCGTTTCAATTTTATTTTCTTATACTTTAGGTAGATTATTTCAAAGTTGGATGCTGCTTAATATGTGGTAGAATGATGAGAAAGTAAAGTAGATTATCTCTCTTATCTTATCTTAAAAGTACGAAAGTTTCTGCAAAAATATGGATGGACTAATATATCCCTACATTCTACAGAATTTAATGGCGAGATTTAATGGTTAATTAGTAATTATACATAATAGCCTAGGACTCTCTCGCGACTCTTGATTTCTTTTCACAAAATATGGATGGACTAATATATCCCTAGATTCTATAGAATTAAATGGCGGCATTTATTGCTTAATTAGTAATTATGCATAATAGCATAGGACTCTCTCGCGCCTCTTCAGATTTCATAGAGAGAAAATCACGCATTTATTGAACTGGTACAAAGGAATACCATTATTGTTTTTCCGGCATCGGTAGTCGGCACCAAAAGGAACTCACCCTCTCACGGCTTGATACAATGGAATTTTCGACGTCTCACTCAGCAGCGACTCCTTAGTTGATACAAAGAATGTTGACACATTCCTTTCTCCGGCCTGAAATAATCAAACAACGGATTTCTCCGAATTTGTAAAGTGAATTATCCTAAAAGTCCATCCCAGAAACTACGGTAAGAATATTTTACAATTCATCATCACTTTTTTTGGGTCCTCACTAGAAAGACGTGGAAATAGAAATTCCCATGATTCCAACTCGAGTAATCTTATTCATCAGTTCTGTTTCAATAGTTATTTGTTTCCCACAATTAATTTTTCGGTGACAGATCATATAACAACCCTGGCACAATATCCTTGCAAACTTGAGTCCACCAGTTGAACAATCATATAATGATAGTTTAGAGCTTGTCAGGTTTTAAAATAAGGTTCATTCTTAGTAGTGAACCAATATGGAAAAAAACTGTCATATTTGCAGTTACTCAGTTTGCCTCTTTTTTTCTTCACAAGATGTGTGTATTTAGATGTCTACTACTTGGTTGTATATTATGATGCATATATGGAACTATGCTATTTTCTAATTGTAGCGATTTAGGCAGGGTTTTTTTTTTTTTACGAATTTTGAACATTTGAGAGTCTTCGTCTTTGCTTTTGGTAGTTTTCCTAATTGGTCTTGATGTTTGTTGAAGGATGTGATGATTTCGTACTAACAATGAATATTTATTCAGTTTCATACTCCCTCCTATTCACAATAAGTGTCCTTTTGGCACATGAATTTTTTTCCAAAAAGAATGTCCTTCTCACATTTCAAGGTTGGTGAGAAAAAAGATTTTCCAAATTACCCTTAAATATATTGTTTCCCAACTAACATTCCAAAGTAGCATTTATTATTAATTAAGGGTATATTTGATATTTTAACACAATTCTTAATATGTGTGTTTTTTCCTAAAAAGACACTTATTTTGAATAGGAGGGAGTATCTTTTATTGGATATTATGGTTGTAACTTGTAAGATCATTGGAAATTATTGTTGGGTTTTTTAATCTAGGCAATCTTGGGCCTCTTTGCATTAACTTCAATCTGTTGTTAGCTTTCCTCAACATTTAATGGATATATTATTTAGACAAATTAAAGTAGAAATGTTTGAACATTTTACATGGATGATAGACGAATTTTGTATTTTTTTTGGTACAAAAATGTTATCATGTTTATGAGTTTTTTTTTGTTTTGGATTGTATGGAATGGTTTTTTTTTTAAAAACATTGTGTGGAATATGTCTTGTTAATTTAATTATATTGTTGCGTACTATTTAAGGATTGATGCGAGATATTTTGGTGATTGGTTTATTTTGCAACATAAACCAATCATATTTGTTAGTGTTTTTTTAAAAAAAATCCTTTCGTTGGATTTCTGGTATTTAGAATGTTCTACCTCACTTATAGTTCTACACTTCTACTCTCTATGTTATTCTCTCTCTGAGATTACCAAGACTTGAGAAAGGATTATTTTATACTTAATATATAGTTTTTATATGGTTTATGGGAAATTGATGGCTATGGTAGTTTGAGGATGATAAAACTGATGTCTCAATCTGAGTTTCAAACTTACAAGTCCTATTTCATGTAATTTTATTGATTGAAACTTAATAGTCCAATGCATCTGTTTATAGATTCTGATGTATTGAGTACCTGAGTTTAGCTTAAAAATCTTATCTATGAAAATGTACACTTAACACATTGAATTTTTAGTTTTTGCCTTTTTTGTTTTTCTTAAAATATTTAAGGAGGAGATTTAAATTTTAGGATTCTAGGGATTTTATTGTTTCTTTTAACATTTATGTCTATGGATACTCTTCAATCTTAATTACTGCTTATAGATTGAAAGCTTAAAGGCCAATTTACATAACAATGGTATTAAAGATGAAGCTTGCACCTATTTGTACTAACAAAGGTATTTAATTCCCTAAGGTAATGCAAGCAAGTGTGGTGTTGTAACTAATTAAGTTTATGTTAGAATGCTTTTAGGCCAAATGAATGACCTAGCTAGACTATAATGTAAATTATGAATGGATAACATTGTTCCTTTTTGTGTTTCTTTTTAGAACAATATCATCAACAAGTACCTTCAGATATAAGCAGATTAAACTTGTAGACTTAATGAATGATCCAACATGGATAAACACTTTTATACTGTTTTAGTTGAATATTTAGAGGATACTTCACTAATCTCAAGGGTATGAAAGTGTCTAAGAGACATGACATCTTGTTTGACAAAATTAATAGTAACCATTCTAATTTGACGACTATTAAGGATTGACCACTACCGATTTTTGGATATACAACATAGTTGTCTCGTCTTATTAGCTGTTTTGAGGTAGAATTATCTGAAATATTTGGTATAACATCAATTCTCCCTCCATTACATATATTGCTCAAAATATTGATGCTCTTAGGTGAACTCATTAATCTTTGAATTTGCTTATGCAGACACTTGGCGAGTTGCTACCCGAGGAACCTTTTTGACCAAAATTGACCAAAAGTATATAATGAGACAACTCTTTCAGGTGAACTTGAGCTAGGATCTCATTCATGTTCTTAATTGTTTGGCGAAACACTGAAGTGAGCAGAATTATATTAGTGTGACCTTGATGGAGATTACTTCAATAATTTTCAATAAGATTATTAGGTATATTTGTATTAATCTCTATCTCCACTTCTCTAAAAGTATGAATATATGTTTTTGTGAATTTTTCCCTTCTATTGAATTAATTTAAATGGAAACATTGTAATTTACATTAAGATTTTAGAGGTATACTAGAAAGGTTTTAAAAATAGGATATCATGAGGCAGAATACCATTGGCGGTAAGAGAGTTGAACAAATTTGAATGGTTGGAGTCAAAGGCCACAATGAAATCCAGGAAGAAATCAACTCAAATGCAAAAGATTTAAAAGTAGAATACCAAATAAGAGTGCATGAGAAATCTGAATAGAATGAGAATCAAAGGCATAATTTAATCTCTTATGATCATCTATTTTGTATCATTGTCTTGTTCCGTCCTCTTTTATTTTTGTTTTCTGGATTTAAAAAGGTAATTTGTAATATGGGATAATTTTTAGAGGCATACAAATGGGATAATTGAAGAATTATGAATGACAGTGGACTCAAAAGGCAGAAAATAAAGCAAACCATACTCAAAGGCCTGAAGAACTTTCTATTGTCTTGGACTAAAAATACATCAAACAAATTGGAGACTCAATTAAAGTTAGAAAGTAGACTGAAAGTATAAGACGCGAAAGTAGAATACCAATATATATATAAGAGCGGAAGAAGTATGGACGAAAGAGAATCAAAGACATAATTTAAGTGGTATTGTAGTGCTCAAGACAAGCCCATATAGGAAGAAGGTTTTCTCCAACAACAGTCTAAAGAAACAAACTTTGAGTGTGGATTTTTCTTGCCATATGCAATGGTAACTCAATTTGCCTGATCTTTTATTAAAATTATGGTTGAATTTTCTAATTTAGGTAGTCTCTTTGTATTTTTTTTTCTTTTTTTTTTGTTGTTTAGGATTATGGTTTAAGGGGGTCCAGATATTGGTGGTCATCCATATTTTTCAAATTGCCACGATAATATAAAGATTTTGGCCATCTGCGTATTATTTTATTCTTTGAAACTAAGACAAAATATAAATCTCTTTCTTTCTAAAACTAAGGAAAATGGAGGGTAAGGATGAAAAGTGATGCACATTAGGATTTTGGAAAATTGGCGCACAGTAGGATTTGTATTTAATAAGATAAAACTTTGACTAAGCCTGTTCTGAATTATGGCAACCAAAAACAAATGAAATTACAAATTGACAGATTTTGCCTTTATGTAACTATGTAATGTTAGTTTATTGTGAAGACTCTACTATGGATTCCCCGCAAACATAACGGTGATGTCATATGATTGAAGACAAAAGATGATAGAGCCAGTTTAGAAGTGAAGTTAACATCGATTATTGCTATGATAACGAAATATAATCATATAGTATTATTTCTAAAATAATATACTTAGAGAATTTAATTTGTCATAACAAAATAATAATGACTGCCTTGTAAAAACATGAGATTGTGATCGTAGAGCCAGACTAAGACAGTTGACTGCTGCTTATTACAAACTATAAGAAGTAGTGGATGTACTTCTTTTATGTCTTATGATTATATCTATATTTATGTATCTTAAAGCTGGTTGTTCGTGTCATGGATCTTTCCTATTACTTTATGTTCTTATGTAAGTTTAGATGAGGTGATAGATGAGTCTCTTGTATGGGTAACAAGAGACAAACTTCAGAAAGTTGTTAGGTGGTTGCAGCGAGCTGGATTTGCTCACTGTGGCAGTTTATTGAACAACTATGAAGTACGCTCTTTATAGGTTAAACCTTTTTTCAGGTCATGCAATTACATTAAATCTTAGTTTAGTTTTTTTTCTTAAAATATATGGCTTCATAAATTATAAAGTGTTAATGTCAATGAACTTTTTTTTTTCATGTTTTTACCTTATAGGGTATCTCTTTTGTTGTCTTCCACCGTAGGTAAGTTAGATATGTTGTTATGATATTTCTCTTTTTAATGGTATTTTTGCTCATTCCTTCCCTCCCATCACCAAATTTGTTTGTCCGACTGTACATGATTTGCAATTAATAGTTACAACCCCTATTCACCTTTGGTCTTTGGTTCGTTGGTCAATCTGGGGTTGCTGGTTTTAGCACAAAACTTAGTTCCTACATGCTAAAATATTTTGTGATTTTGTACTCAATCCATTGTAGCTATTTTTGGATATTTATGTAGTTGTCTCTACTTGAGTAACAACTATTATACATTTTATGCATGCTCAGATGAAGAAGTGAAATTCATGCATATTAAAGATGATATATTGATATAATAAACTTATATGCTTTGGTGAAGCACAGTAAATAGAGAAGTTTATGTCTTAGGAAATGAAATTAGTTTCTCTATGTGAGAAAGAGATCAGAAGTAAGAGCTATTCTTATTTCTGTTGACATTGGTTAAGGATGAATGGTCTCATTGGTTAGCTACCTGTCGATTTTTGTTTTCATTGTGCTTTTTTTTACAGATATTCGTTCTGGGACTGATTTCATTTTGTGACTAAGAACAAGAAGCATATCATGATATATAACTTCTATATAATGGTGTTGCCAACCTCATTGGCATGCTATCTAATTATTATGTTCATTCCAGTCAAGAAATCTACTAAATCTTGTCCATTTTAAGATATTAATTTTTGTTTGAATTACTTAATCACCCCCTTAATTAATTGTTGGGAAATTAATTTTTAGATTTTGATGAATGCCATGTAAAACTTAGAATAGAAAGTTGGCACCCCATTTTTGTTGTAAATTGCATTGTAATAGATAGGGGTGGTCGAGTGAGTTAAGTCAGTATGCTCGAACATGCAAGAAGTCAACCGGAGACTAGAAGGAAGACTCATTGTGAGGCGGTGAGTGTGGCAAAGAAGAGAAGACAGAACTCGACGAAGGTGCGGTGAGATGCAACAGTGAAGTGTCGATCAAGTCAACTCAAGATAGCCAAGTCTCAAGTTGAAGTGATGGATGAGTCATCCATGATTGAAAGGCGACTCGAAGTCACCTGGGGAAGTCAAGGAAATGCGATCAAGTCGAGATAATCGAAAGAGATCCGTTGCGAGAAGTTAAGAAAATTACTTAAACAAGTAATACTTCCATCTTGTCTTTCTTAAAGTGCTCGATCCCGAGCGTGCAAAAGGAATAAACCAATGGGAAGCTCTGCACTGTGTCGAACTCTAAAAAGTCAAGACTCATTCATACGAGGAAATGTCAATTTCAAGGACTGCAACAAGACAAGCCAACGACCATAAGTGTCTTTTGAAAATTAGCCTATCTCTTCAACGGGTAGATTTTTAAAAGAACACTATAAAAGGCTGAGGAGTCACTTTGAGAAAAGGTTACCTTGACAATCGAAAAAACAAATACGAGCAAGAAAAGGAATATCGTAGAATCGAAATATTCTCAAATCATTCAAGTTCAATCCTCAAGCCTACATTACGAAGGAAATCAATCCAACACTCACCTATGAAGGAAAGACAACTTCAATCAGTTGAAGAGGAAACATTTGAAGAATCAAGGGGTCTACATTCCACGAAGGATTGTAGAAAGGTTCAAGGTCGAACCCGGTCCTCAAGTTTTGGAGGGCTTTGTGATCAAATCCAAGAAGCTTGAGCAAGTGGGCTGTAGTAGCAAGGCAACCGCCCTTACGTGAAGAAGCCGAGTCGTCGAGAAGCCACCGTGTGACCAAGGCATCTCCGGATCGAGTCCCAAAGGATCAAGTCACCATGTGATCAAGACTTGCATCCGGGTGATAACCACTTTGTATCTTGATCAATACTTTGTGGATTTCTCTAGGAGTTGGAGAAGAGAGGAGTAGAAGAATTACCCCATCTTGAACCTCTATAAAAATTTATTGTGTCATTTACATTTCAAAGACTTTAATTTCTGCATATTATTTCAATATCTGGCGATAAATTTGCTATCCAATTGATAATCAACAAAGTGCTAAAACCAAGTATTAAAACAAACTTAAACCAAATTCAAGGGTGTTAAGTCTTCCAAAAAAACATATCACGGTCAAGTTAAGTTTTAGTCAAAACAACTGAGTTATTCTATCAACACTCGATCAGTGCATTGAGTGGCTAACTCGCTAATTAACTAACTTAGTTTGTCCATCAGGACTCAAATTCGTGAAGTATTAACTCAACGTTTTAAAAGGACTAAATCGAAAAGTATGTAAGGTTTATTCAACCCCCTTCTAAACCTTACACTCACACCCCTTGGGACCTACAAGTGGTATCGGCGGTTGGTTCATTGAGCCTTCCGCACCGTTCTTAACTAGATCTCTAATCTTTCAAAGCTTGCTTTAGCACTTGATCTTTCAAAACTCTTTTACTCAAAGAAAAGTTATTATCATGGAAGCAAATTTGACACGCATCCCTATGTTCACAATTGAAGAATTTGATGATTGGAAAATTCGTATGCATGCTCATCTATCAAAGATTACGATGAAATGTGGATAGTAATAGAAGATGGGCCACCGCAAATCTTAAAAGTGAACACAACAGCAAGGAGGAGGCTGCTGCTGCTGAAGGAGAAGAGGATGTCGCTCCCAGACCAGCTATGGTTGAAAAACCAAGAGCTGAATGGACAAAATGATGACAGAAAAAGATACAACTTGGACAACGTGGCCAAGGACATTCTTTACAAAACTCTTGACAAAGTCATGTTCAACAAAGTCAAATCGTGCAAGACTGCAAAAGAAATCTGGGATAAGCTAACCCTGATTTGTGAAGGCTCTGAGCAAATCAAGGAAAATAAACTATATGTTGCTGTACAAAAATTTGAAAATTTTAAGATGCTTACAGAAGAAACCTTGGACCAACTGGATGCTCGGTTCACAGAAATTACCAATGAGCTATCTACACTTGGAAAAGAATATACACAGAAGGAAATGTGTATGAAGATTCTAAGAAGTCTCCCAGCTGAGTGGGAAATGAAAGTCATGGCCATGAGACACTCCATGGACTTATCAAAAACATCCAACCATGAGCTATTCTCGGATCTCAAAGCCTCACGAATTTGGTGAGAAGAAAAGACCAAGAGGAGACAGGTTGTGCCCAAAACAATTTGCTCTAATAGCGAGATGGTAAAAGAGTGAGGTCAAGGAAATCATTGACCAAGAGGAGATTGCCCGATGGTTAAAAGGTTTAACAAATTCTTCAACAAGAATTACAAAAGAGGCAAAGGTGAATCCTCCGGAAGACACTCGGCTCACTCCAAGTCAAGGAAGATAGGCCACCCAAAAGAACAGAGCATCAAAAGGTTGAGTATCAAAGAGTGACAATCGAGGATAGAAAGAATCGATCAAAAGGTTGAAAATCTATCTTTGGAACTATGACAGCAACCTGGTCACTATGCTATTGATTGCCCATATCCTTAGTCAACAAATACGAGAATAAAGAGGAAAGAAAAGTCTTGAGAGAAAGAAGACAAGAGAAGAAAAAGGCAATGTTAGTGCAGAGATCTGCTGAGACAGTCAAGTCAAAAGACACAAAGAGACTCGGAGAGTAGTGAAGTCGACTACTCAAGTGACTCTAAAGAAGAAGCCTTGATCCTGTCTAATGGCCAAAGAACAAGACCAACCTAACCAAGAAGATGAGGTACACTCTAACTCATCACACTCAGATTCTAGTGATAGTGATTGTGACACACACACACACACACACACTTCATCACCCACTACTCTTTATGATTCATTAGGCAAAATGATGAAAGATTTTGAACACATTAAATCCTCACACACATTACTAAATGAGGAAAACAAAACCACTCAAAAGTCAAAACTCACAAATGACTAAGGAGGTGAGTACTCTAAGTCACATAGCCGATGAGAATAAAAGTTTAAAAATTTGAAAATGCTAAGCTAATAGCAGAGATAGTTGCTACAGAAAAGAGGGAAAATGACCTCAAAAATGTGATTGCCTCATTCACTAAGGCATCGAAATCTTTGGATGATCTTATTATAAGCCAAAGAGAATGTGGAGATAAGACATGCTTAGGATTTAATTCATCTATGCCAAGTCAAGTTCCAAGAGTGATTTTGGAAAAAGGATCTTCAAGTAATGAAGCATCTCAAAAATCCAAAACTCCAAATGATGCACACACATTCATTCCAAAGCACAACCACAAACTGGCCTTGGTTATAAAGGAAAAGGAAAATTGACCCGGTGAGTATCTTTGAAAGGGCGAGAAAGAAATCCAGTAGAGTTCCTCGGCAAACTCCAATAGGAAGTACTCTGTAAAGAAGAAACAGAGCTACCAAAAGCCCCAGAAGTTCTATGAAAAGAATACATATGATGGGAATGGTAGAAATTACCCAAGCCAAGCGATTGGAATAATGTGAACTATCAAAGAAAGACTATGGAATATAAGCTTTAAATGGCAAAGGCCAGAACTCGGAAGGGCCATTCCAAAGGCAAAAGAGCTATCATCGGCATACATATGCACCCAAGCACTATCCTCAAAGATATCACAACTACCCAAACAAAGCAATTGCTAAAACACATACACAGCATACGAATGAAAAAAGAGACAATTTGTATGAACCTAAAACTCCCAAGCAATTTGCCAAAGTTAATTATGATTATGGCACGATAGATGACAACCTCTTAGAGTCAAATCATTTGGCTATAGGTTGGTTGAATCATCTTACAATACTAACCCCTCAGGACCCGCACAAATATGGGTACCTAAAACCTATTTTCCTTGATTGCGAGGTTCAAGGAGCGGTGAGTGCCAAGGAACCTGGTACATGGATAGTGGTCATTCCCGGACACATGACGAGAAACAAGAAAAATCTGTCAAAATTTAAGGAAGTTAGAGGTGCAAAAGTCATATTTGGAGGAAATGAAGCTCCAGGAGAAATAAGAGACATTGGATCCATCAAGAAAAATGGATTAGAAATTACGGATGTTGCATATGTTGAAGGCCTCAATTTCAACTTACTTAGCATAAGTCAACTCGTGACAAGGGCTATAATGTTGAATTCAATATGGGAGCGTGCAAATCAAGAACACTCAATCTAATGAAGTAGTGTTGCAAGGATGCGACGATGTAAGAACATGTATGTGGTGAATTGGTCAATCGCAACACCAAGCACTTGTCTGCTAGCAAAGAGCACAAACAATCAAGTTGGTTGTGGCACAAGAAAGTCTAGTCACACGAACTTCAAAACAATTAACAAGCTTGCAAGGATAAATATTGTGGAAGGACTTCCGGACTCGATATACAAAAAAGGAAAGTGTATGTGATGCATGCGGATGGGAAAGCGGATCAAATCATCATTCAAAGAAAAGACATGTCCATCTTCAACAAGAATATTGCACCGCTACATATGGATCTATTTGGTCAAGTTGAACCAGCTAGCATAAGCGGAAAGAAATACACCTTGGTGGTAGTAGATGATTACTCAAAATATACATGGACAATTTTCATGTGTAAGAAGAAAAAAGCCTAAAAACTACCACAAATGATGAAGAGAATCCAAAATGAGAAGAGTCAAACCATTATCAAAATTAGATCGACGGACAGAGGAACCGAGTTTGTCAATGGAATAATAACTTCGATTTGTATTGAAAATGGTATTGCTCATGAACTATCTCTGCGTGCAAGGACTCCACAATGAGAATGGAGTTGCGAAAGAAGGAACAGAACTCTCAAAAAAAACAAGGACCATGTTAGTTTGAAATATGGTGACTAAAAGATTTTGGGTCAAAAGCGATAAACACAACATGTTATACTCAAAATAGATGCATGATAAACAGACAAATGACAAAAACTCCCTATGAGATTTGGACGGGGAGAAAGCCAAATGTTGCATATTTTAGAATATTTGGATGCAAATGCTTCATCCACAACAATGGCAAAGATAATTTAAAGGCTTTTGATGCTAAAGTCGATGAAGGTATCTTCTTAGGATACTCACCGAAAGCAAAGCCTTCTGAGTGCTCAACAAGAGGACAATGGTTACGAAAGAATCCATTCATGTGGTGTTTGATAAACCTAACGTAAATGGAGAAGACATTGAAGAGTCACCGATAAAATTTGAATCGACTACCATGCGAAAGAGTCCCTATGTTGAAGTCAAGCCGGAATTATAAACCCGGATGAAGATGAGATAGTGAGTCTCAAAGACAATTTGGGAAATATGCACTAAGTGATGATGAGAGAGAGCTGATCAAAATAACACAAACAAGACGATCAATCCGACTTACTTACTCCAACCTGATGTAAGGTGGTTGAGAGACCATCCACCAGAACTAATCATTGGAGATGTAAGAGGAGGTGTGAAAACTAGATCAAAAACTCAACAAGAAGCAATGTTCACTTGTTTCATCTCACAAATAGAGCCAAAAGATGTGTTACAAGCTTTGGATGACACACATTGGATTCAAGCCATGCAAGAAGAGCTGAATTGGTTTGAAAGGAACAAAGTGTGGGTATTGGTTCAAAGACCTACTCATCAAAATGTTATTGGCACTAAATGGGTGTTCAGAAACAAGATGAATGAGGAAGGGTCTGTGGTAAGAAACAAAGCAAGATTGGTAGCCAAAGGGTATTTCCAAGAAGAATGAATAGATTTTGATGAAACTTTTGCTCCTGTGGCAAGATTGGAAGCCATAAGGATGTTTCTTGCCTATGCTGCTCACAAGAACTTCACTGTATATCAAATAGATGTAAAGAGTGCATTCCTTAATGGGTTATTGGAGGAAGAAGTGTATGTTGAACAACCTCCAGGATTTGAGCAGAAGACTCTTGGAGATAAAGTATACAAACTCAAGAAAGCTTTATATGGATTGAAACAGGCACCAAGAGCATGGTATGATACATTGTCACAATTCCTGACTGAG
Organism: Rehmannia glutinosa; assembly: GCA_016081115.2. Taxonomy (NCBI): domain Eukaryota; kingdom Viridiplantae; phylum Streptophyta; class Magnoliopsida; order Lamiales; family Orobanchaceae; genus Rehmannia; species Rehmannia glutinosa. The sequence continues at coordinate 68,797 of JABTTQ020000207.1, read as the reverse complement.
AATGGATTTACAAAAGGTAAAGTGGATAGAACACTCTTCAGAATTCAAGATGGGAAGAGTATACTGCTTGTTCAAATATATGTGGATGACATCATCTTTGGATTCACAAACAAAGAGCTGTGTGATAAATTCTCAAATCTTATGCAAAGCAAATTTGAAATGAGCATGATGGGAGAGCTGACATTCTTCCTTGGACTCCAAGTGAAACAGCTGAAAGATGGAACCTTCATAAGTCAGACAAAGTATACCAGAGATTTAATGAAGAAATTTGGTATGGATGAAAAGTCTTCTATGAAAATACCAATGAATACATCAATCAAAATGGATATGGATGCAGATGGAAAGCCTGTGGATCAAACAAGATACAGAGCACTTATTGGATCATTGCTCTATCTCACAAAGAAGCGGGCCGACATCACCTTTGTTGTAGGTGTATGTGCAAGATTTCAATCTGCTCCAAAAGAAAGCCACATGACTGCAGCCAAAAGAATCTTGAGATATTTGAAAGGAAGCCAAGAAGTTGGCTTATGGTATCCTAAGGAAGGTGGATTCAAGCTAATTGGTTACTCAGACTCGACTATCTGGATGCAGAGTTGACAGGAAAAGTACCTCAGGTACATGTCAAATGCTTGGAAATAGATTAATTTCCTGGTTTAGCAAGAAGCAAAACTCAATAGCCACCTCCACAGAAACGGGAATACATAGTTGCGGGCAAATTGTGCCCAAGTCTTATGGATGAGACAAAGTGAGAGACTATGAAGTTGAAGAAAATGAAATTCCAATTATGTGTGACAACACAAGTGCAATTGCAATCACCCAAAATCCTGTGTTGCACTCAAGAACAAAGCACATTGATGTCAGATATCACTTCATAAGAGATCATGTTGAAAAGAAGGACATCACCTTGGAATACATCTCAACTGATAAGCAGTTAGCTGATATATTCACAAAACCATTATGTGAATCAAGATTTGAAGAACTCAAGCATGAATTAGGGTTAATTGAGCTGAGTTGACACTTAGAAGAGTCAAAGAAAAGAGATGGAACATGAAAAGATGAAAAAGAGATGAACTCTTGAATCAACTAAGTGAATCAGCCGTATTAGAGATCAGCTACATCGAGTTAGCTGACAGCTGAGTGCTTATGTGCAATGAGAGAAGAGTCAAATCAGCTAAGGAATAAGCTGAGTCATTTATGAGTAAAGTGACAAAAACGCAGTCATTTTTACTAAGCGGGAATATTTTTAAGAATGACGTCAGCATAATTATGACGTGTACAGTCAAAAGCTGCATACCAAGCTTATGATTGGATATAAATGTTGTCGCATTAAATGCGAGAAATTAAATGTTAATCGGCGTGCAAAATCTGAGCCATTGATCTTGATCGAATTTCAAAAACCACCCGCACGTCCTTTCATAACCCATACATATACCACTTCGTCTGATTTTCTCTCACTTTACCAAAACTGTTCATCTCTCTCAAGAGCAAAGAAAGCATTTTTACCCTCAAAACCCTACAAATCTTCAAAGCTTATCTTCAAAGTTTCTTTCGGTGAATCTTCGAGAAATGGCATCTACTTACGACTTCATCAAGTTGGGAAAGCAAATCCACACGGGATGTACTGTGGACTTCGAGGGCCGATCAAACGAGGGGTCGACGAAACCCTCGTGAAGAAGATAGCGAGAGAAGTTCGAAAAGTCCGGATCAAACCCTTTTTGTCGATGGAGTTTCGGATGACCTCGTGGAAGAGGTCGCACGATTCTATGTGAATCTTTGAAGTTCACGATGAGGGCATCAAGTCCTCTCGTTCACGGGAAAGATTTCACCATCACCTGCCGAGGATCCGCGGAACAACATTAGTTCTGGACCGTCGGAAGAGTCTTGCCGGAGATTTATGAAGCTGATGTTAACCTGGCTGCTACATGGAAGGAAGTAGCCAAACCTGACTATGCTGCGAAGGTTGTCTACCCAGCTGAGAAGAAGCTGCGAAGGAAGATTACCACAAGTTGCTGGACATTGTTGCAATGTGTGTGGACATCAAATTTGGAAGCTTTAATCAGCTATCCAAAATCGGTTGATGGAAGTGAAAGGTGTTCCTCTCCGACATGGAAAGGCGTTCCATGTTAACAAAAAGATGTTCCGATCAAATCTCTCCCGAGCACGAGAGGAGAGCTTATGCCAAGAGAGCGGACACAAGTGAGGGGGAATCACCGACCCTGAAGAAACAACTGTCTCCTCCCCTCTCAAGAAGAAGGCTACCCTGCAAATGCAAAGAAGATCGCCCTGCTGACAAAGAAAGAAGAGAAAATCGCTCCCCCCCTGCGGTAGGAGTCACTGCCCTGCCTGACGCAATGGAGAAGGAACCGTTAATCCCTTCTCGGTGATTAAAAAGAAGAGGAAGTGTCACAACAAGGAAGGCAAGACAAACCTCTAAGACAATCACGAAGGCATTTACCTTCGATGAACTGCAGGAGGAAGTGGAACCAAATATTCCACTTTGGTGAAAACCAAAAAGAAGAAGAAGACTTTTCAAGCGATCGAGCTTGAGAAAACGGCCGAGTCGCCCACTCAGTGAAACGGATCGCGGAGACAAGCGGAGAAGTAGAGTCTCCTGAAATTATTGATGAAACAACCAAGTCTGCTGAAGCCAATCATCGAGAGGCAAATTGAAGACACTACTGTAGTCGAACAAGCGAGACACAAGAAGTAGGCGAGAAAGCAAACTCTCCTGTGACAGGTTGTATCCTCTCCCGCAATGTGACGCTGCTTGAGGTGTGAAGCACCAAAGTTTGCTACCTTCAATCCTTGAGAACGAGGGACAGCAGAGAGAATATGATAAAGATGATGATGATGTGATGATCCTATCCCCACCATATCCAGACATCCAAAATCGTCTACGAGAATGGAGGAAGTGGAAGGCTTAGTCGATCCAGGAAACGATTCCAAAGATCGGAGTTTATTGAAGAAGAAGACGAATCTGGCGAACTTTCTCGGATTGACCACTGTGGTCCAAACACTGGATGAAGAAAAGCGCATGGACATCTTGCGAGTCTTCAAAGACAAGAGAAAGCGGTAGACGCGGAGGAAGTCAAGCTCGTGAAAAGGCCAGTCTTTGTCCCTTCACTGGAACCATTGATCATACACATCCTCATCTTGACATTCTCTCTGGGAGTGATGAGGATTTGGACCTCTTCTTCTTTGCTCGGAAGAATTAGAGATGCAAAGAAGCCATGCGAGGAATCTAGGATCCTACATGAGCAACAAACGATTATTGGAAAGACGAGGAGTCTTCCACATCACAACGGAGATTGATCCAATGGGAGTGGTGCAACATATTGCCACGATTGTTCTTTGCCACCACTTCCCACTCACTCGAGAAGAAGGTGTTAAGGAATCGCGATGAAACCGGGATTGTAGGGACCCCAATCGAGCCAACCCCTAATGAAGGTGTCTTACCACTTGTCCTAATGGTGAATACTTAAAGGAACAACCAGTCCGGAGACGAGTGACCCCATTCCAAGTCACTCACCGGTGTGCCGGTGAGGAAACTCCTCCACCGCAAAGGCAAGGTCGAAGGATGCTATAGGCGACTTCACAACGAATCTTGGAGGCGAAGTAGAGAAGGAACAACAAATGGATACACAAAGGTTGTCAGCGGCGAGGCTCGAGGCGATTAAGACTGTCTCGGTGAAGTGCCAATCGCTCTGCCCGCCAATGACGCTAGCGATGCGAATGAGGCACGAAAGGAACTACCCTGGGAGTTAACACTGGGCAATGAAAGTGCAATCCATGGAGTTGAGACTCGGTGGATGCCACCTCGAGAAGACCCCAAGGCATACCGACACTTGTCGAAGGATCGTCAAGGCCTCGCCGCGAGTTGAGACTGCGGGAGGTAATGAAGGCCAACGGGAGGTTGAGACTTCCGGGGTAAAGAGACGGAAGCCTGTAACATCCCTCCTACTATCATTGATCCATCCGAAAAGGAGATAAGTGCTATTCACGATTCCCAAGACAATCCTGATGTAACCTTTCTAGGATCTCAAGAAGGCGAAGTCATCCCCTATTGCCGATCAAAAGACTCAAATTGAGGATGTTCTCCCAAGCACGAGTAAGACCGACCTTAAGGCTACTCGCCAAACCTTTAATTTTGATGATGAGCCACACATGCAAATTTCATCATCGTCCGATGACGCCTATCGACATGGCCGAGACCGATCAACTCACATGAAAAAAACCGCTAAGACCGACGAAGGCTGTTGAGACAATGAGGCTCGGCCAGTGGGTCAAAACCCCAACCCACAGTGACACCACGGTCAATCGCGAGGCTACCAGGCTGCCTGCGGCAGAATCGATCTGGCAACCGGCACATCACGGCACGAGTTACCATTGAACATATTTCTGTTGTCCATGATGATCCATTCGAAGAATCGTTTCCCTTCTCTCTAGAGCTACTTGACCTTCTTGAAGAATCAACTAGAGACCAAGAACGTTTCCATAAACTCCGATCCGTTATTCCAACGGATACCATCATCCCAAAGCCATTTCGACTTTGACGCTTGGCCTTGGTGAGATAGGAGTGACAAACAGGTTCGAGAAGTTTTCAAGGCCATATTTGCGAGAGATAGAGAAGATGGAGAGACACCAGGCCTCACTGGACATGAGGTGGATAACCGAGACGCAAATCTTACTGCCGATCTGCGTGGAATAATTGTCAGGATCCAGGAATGGTGGCAACAACAGCAGATAATGCGTGTAGAACAAGTTCGATACTTTAGAACTTTGTTAAATAAATTGCTAGTCCTGGCGGTGAGAATCTTGATATGAAGAAATGAATGCAAGAAAACATCGATCGAATGCATGAATCTCACAACACGAGAGATGCACATTTCTGCGTGAATTTCATAAGAAAGAGCTTATGCGGCGTAGAGGAGAACATGGAGAAGAAATTCGATCTTCTCATGGTTTGAAATGAAGTCAGTGACAATTTGAATCCAACACCACTCGCTCACGAATTCCATGCAACATACTCCGGCCAGATTGAAGCATAACTCGGCTATCGGCCGCTTAGACTTCATGATTTCCAGCTTGTTTCTGGGGTTCCTCTCTCCTTTGATGGTGCCAAAAAGGGGAAGAGGAATACATAAAGGCGTTGAAAGGTTATGAAGCTGAGAATAAGGACGCAGCTGTGAAGGAGAAGATAGTTGAAGAACTTAGAAGAGAGAATAAAGGAAAATCTGTTGAGGGGGAAGGTTCGAAAGATATGACCGATGATTCTTTGAAACCCCCAACAAGGTCTTGTCATCACGGTGATATCATCGAAATTCCCGATGACTCTGCCATTCCAACACTCCGCAGTACCCATGGTTGAAAAGAGAAAAATAGTAGAAGCAGGGATGAAGGAGGTGGAAGGAAAGATGGATGCCCGAGTTATGGATATACTGAAACAACATGGAGGCATTCCAACAGACAGAGACACCTATGCCATTTCAGACATCGGAACCGAGCTAAGATCTGTTGATGAATTCAAGACGCTCGCATCCGAGGGTTACTTCGCAAATATGTCCATGGCTCAAGCCTGGGATTTGTATTGGGAAAAAGGCCTCAAGCTATGTGAAGAAGGCGACGAGCGGCCAGACTGCGGCGATCGCTCTGCTGCCACTCAGGTGGGAAAAAGAAGGCCCCAGTACAATACACGCCCAGAGGCAGAGGAAGAAGCAGTGGAGGAGGAAGAGGTTTCAGACCTAGACCTCTGCCCAAAAACATTGAATACATAGATCCATGCAAGAAAGGAGGGATCTATTGGGCTGGATTCGACGAAGTAGCCAACGTACAAGTGGCCAAGAACAATGCTGAGTATGTAAAAAGAATTGAAGAAGAAAATAGAAGACAAACTCAGCTCTGGGAAGAGAGACAAGAAAGGAAAAGAAGAGATGAAGCTGCCAGAAAAGCATATGAGAAAAAGAAAGCAGCTGAAGAAGAGAAGAAGATAAAAAGGTCAGAAGATGACAAAGCTGAAGAAGAGGAAAGAAGGAGACAGCGAAGGAGATGAAGTGTTGTTGTCCATCCCTTCATGTATTTTACTATGTAAATGCATCTTTATGTAAGTCCTTTGTACATCAAATAAAATTGCATAATTTCTATACTTGCGTAGATATAGAATAACATGGTTACATTAAACTCTATTTAAGCTCTGATACACTCTGTAAACAGCTGTGTAAAGAACAAGAATTTTATGTTCAATAAAAGATTGATTCTACGCATACATTCTGTGATTCTACATTGTCTGTACGTATCTTTGTTGTTTAATTATTGTATGGATGTTTTAAGTTTTGGCATCATCAAAAAGGGGGAAATTGTTGGGAAATTAATTTTTAGATTTTGATGAATGCCATGTAAAACTTAGAATAGAAAGTTGGCACCCCATTTTTTTTGTAAATTGCATTGTAATAGATAGGGTGGTCGAGTGAGTTAAGTCGGTATGCCCGAACATGCAAGAAGTCAACCGAGACTAGAAGGAAGACTCATTGCGAGGCAACCGAGTGTGGCAAAGAAGAGAAGACAAGAACTCGATCAAGGTGCGGTGAGATCTGTTGAGTGAAGTGTCGATCAAGTCAACTCAAGATAGCCAAGTCTCAAGTTGAAGTGACAGATGAGTCATCCAATGATTGAAAGCTGACTCGAAGTCACCTGGGGAAGTCAAGGAAATGCAGTCAAGTCGAGATAACTGAAAGAGATCCGTTGCATAGAAGTCAAGAAAATTACTTAAACAAGTAATACTTCCATCTTGTCTTTCTTAAAGTGCTCATCCCGAGCGTGCAAAAGGAATAAACCAATGGGAAGCTCGCACTGTGTCGAACTACGAAAAGTCAAGACTCATTCATACGAGGAAATGTCAATTTCAAGGATCGCAACAAGACAAGCCAACGACCATAAGTGTCTTTTGAAAATTAGCCTATCTCTTCAACAGCGATTTTCAAAAGAACACTATAAAAAAGCCGAGGAGTCACTTTGAGAAAAGGTTACCTTGACAATCGAAAACAAATACGAGCAAGAAAAGGAATATCGTAACTGAAATATTCTCAAATCATTCAAGTTCAATCCTCAAGCCTACATTACGAAGGAAATCAATCCAACACTCACTGTGAAGGAAAAGACGACTTCAATCGGTTGAAGAGGAAATATTTGAAGAATCAAGGGTCTACATTCCACGAAGGATTGTAGAAAGGTTCAAGTCGAACCGGTCTCAAGTTTTTGGAGGGCTTTGTGATCAAATCCAAGAAGCTTGAGCAAGTGGTCATGTAGTAGCAAGCAAACCCTATGAAGAAGGCTGAGTCGTGCGAGAAGCCACCAGTGTGACCAAGGCATCTCGGGCCCAGAGCCCAAAGGATCAAGTCACCGTGTGATCAAGACTTGCATCGGACCGATAACCACTTTGTATCTTGATCAATACTTTGTGGATTCCTCTAGGAGTTGGAGAAGAGAGGAGTAGAAGAATTACCCCATCTTCGAACCTCTATAAAAATTTATTGTGTCATTTACATTTCAACACTTTAATTTCTGCATATTATTTCAATATCTGCTGATAAATTTGCTATCCAATTGATAATCAACAAAGTGCTAAAACCAAGTATTAAAACAAACTTAAACCAAATTCAAGGGTGTTAAGTCTTCCGCTGAAAACATATCACAGTCAAGTTAAGTTTTAGTCAAAACAGCTGAGTTATTCTATCAACAGCTCAGTCGAGTCTGTTGAGTGGCTAACTCTGTTGATTAACTAACTTAGTTGTCCATCAAGGACTCAGCTGTGAAGTATTAACTCTGAACGTTTTAAAAGGACTAAATAAAAAAGTAGGTAAGGTTTATTCAACCCCCCCTTCTAAACCTTACACTCACACCCCTTGGGACCTACATTAATCTGTAAGTCAAGCGCTACGATAATCTAGAGGGGGGTGAATAGATTATGTCCATCTTTTCGATTTTGCCCTCCTTTTATAACCGAAAGCTCAAACACAATAATAAAGGTGCGGAATGTAAACAACACACGTCGATTTAAAGAGGTTCAACCCACCTAGGGCCTAATCCTCTACCACCCCAAAGATATCCTCAGGGATGGATTTCAAAGAAAAAGAATTTTATTAATTACCAAAATTAATACAAATTCAACTTACAACACCTGAAGAGCACCACACTCTTCTTCAACACCACCTTTGAGATTACTACAATCTCTTCTTGAAGATTACCACAATCTTCAACGGCACCTTGTGAAGATTACCACAATCTTCACCTCAAGAGCACCACACTCTTCAACACCTCAAAAAGAAGATTACCACAATCTTCTTACACCTAACACCTAGTTCACCCAAGTGTGTTCTTACCACAAGAACACTCACAAGGATATCTTGTGTTGAATGATTACCCAAAAATTCAAGATTACAACTCGATAATGAATTATACAATTGAGTGCAAGTGTAATCAAGAATAGCCTAGACCTCAAGAATGTGAAAGTGAATAGCTAGGCAAATTACAACAAGAAATAAGACAATGTAAGAACAAGTGTATTCTTGAGTGTATCTTGTTGTGTTGTAGTTTTCTCTCTTATTGTGTTGCTTCAATTCTTCCTCTATTTATAGAAGATGTCTTGTACATGATAGGCTCCTCTTGGGGACATGAAATCTGTAAAAAATTGCAAGTCAATTGAAGAAGTCAATTGAAGAAAAGCTGTCTGCAAACTCAACGGATAGTTTGCTGTCAAAAGAGGGGTTTGACCGGTCACGCAGAGATAAGATTCAAATTGAATTCTCGCGAATTTTTACACAGGGGAGACCTGGTCGCGGGGGTCCGACCAGGTCGCCCCTGTTGGACCGGTTGAGAGATCAAAAATAAGAAACAGATGTTTTACGTTTTCTGGGGTACGTTCAGTACCGGTCGCCCAGGCGTCGGCCGACCGCCGCCTCTCACTCACGGTCGACCTGGCGGTCGGCCGCCCTCCCCAAATTTTGTCTGTCCTTTTTCTGTTCCAAAACTCAACACAGTGCGGGTTGCCCTATGGGGGCCCCAGTCGAGCTGAAACATAAGTGGTGTCCAATTTTATATCGAAAATAAACTCCAAGAAATACTCCAAAAAATAGTAAAAACATTTTAGACCGATCGGGAGTATTAGGACAACATTCAGGGACATAGTTTTGATGTAAAAATAATTTGACATACAGTCATTAAAAAGTGTTGTCCATTTTAGTCGAAAACAATACTTAAAGAAATACTCCGGGAAAAATCATTTTAAATCATTTAGAAGTATTTGGACAACCTTTAAAGAACATTGTTTTGGTATAAAACAAAATCATCAAAATCATGATAAAACCATTTATCAAACATAATCATCAAAGGTTTCTTAATCTTAGGATCGATTTAACTTTAAGATAGACAAATCAAGGATCTTTCTCTCTATTCTCAGTCATATTCCAAATATGTCTTCAACGTGGTCAGGTTGTGAATGCTAATGTCTAATTACCAATGACCATATAAGCACAAAGTGGAAAGATTGTGGATGGCAAATGGAAATTTGAATGCAAGTTTGGGGGCTCTAACACATTTTAAGCTGTTTTAGGTTACTAGTGTACCGACCCGTGCGATGCACGGAAGATGTTAAACTAAATCATATGATATGTGAATCATATGTTGTCTGTTTGTTGAATTATATAATTTGAACGGGTATACAAAACAATTGTAAACACCCAAAAATATAAATACGATTTGAAACAAAATTTTCAAATTAAAACACTACTTGTACATATTACAAATTTTGGAATAGTTTTTATACACAACATTCATCGTTTGTTTATTATTTGATTCGTCCTCACCACAGACTAATATTTTCAAACTCTTACGATTTGTAACTAGGAAACAACAACGTATAGTTGGCCATGACTGAATACTGGATTTTTCAAGTACAACCCGGCACTGGAGAGGGACTGTCCTTGGCTCTTGTTTATAGCCATCGCATAAGATACAATGAGAGGAAACTGTCTACGTTGGAACTTGAAGGGGATTCTAAGATCCGACCATATGATACGAACACAAGTATGAAAATAATATTTTTCATTAATTTTTTGATAAATGAAATAATTTATTCATCAATGAATATATATTTTAAATAATAATATTTTCTTTGAAAAAATCAAACAAAAAATTAGCCCTTACATAGATATAATTTATAAGAAAAAGTAAATCAAAGGCCCAACATAAATCTTTTTTTCTACTGATCCGTTCAAAGCCGGACACCAATCAATTTGGATATCATAATATAAGGCCTATTATAATTATTTTCGTGATTATCTGTGTAAGGCCCGAATTTAAGATCCAAAAAATTCTGAGCCCAAGCTCTTCATCTAGACACTTCTATTGACAATTGACATGTCCTAAGATCACGACACATGTACCTAATGAATGGCTGAAATAAAAAACAAAAAAATGAGAAAACACACACGAAATTAGCTGCTTTCATTTAGGGTTTTAACATACAAAACCAAATGTCAGCCGAAAGCTCATGACTCCACTTCTCCATTTTCGAATGAACTCTAGCTTAATTTTCATTTCTTAAATATATGGATTTTGCAATATTTTTCTTGCATCTAGAGTATCCTGCCCTTGATTTTTAGTTTTGTCCGATTAATTCATATGATTTGTAAGGCGATGTCTTATTTTTCACAGATTCGATAGTATAATCATTCTTAAGGTCTAAGGAGGAACCAAGGTATAACTATACGATTTGTAGAATAAATCAGATTTATATTATTCATTATATGTTAATATTGCATGATTTTTGGATTTTGAATTTTTATCTGGAATATTAAATTTATATGGATACAGATCTTATGAAAACTTGGGTGTGTTGTTGAGTTTCCTGTTACTTGACTTCATAAAATAAAATAGAAAAAAATTTATTTCACCATTTGACTAAAAAAAGGATTATATATATAGATTATCTGTGTATGTAGTTTGATCTTATGATTTCGTTTCATGTAGTTTTTTCTAGTTTAGATTAATATTATGAAGGAATTAGAGGTATACGGCATTATTTTTCGGTTTTCAATTTTTTATATCTGAAAAATAAGATCTCTGTAAATACATATCTATTTGAAACTAGGAAATTGTTTCGATTACTATTATTCAAGACAATTATGGGTAAAAAAATATAATAAAGGTTTACATAGATGCGCTGGTAATCATGTGTGATTGTTCTTGATTCCATTGCTGATTATCTGTGTAAATTTATAATATAAGTTTATCCCAAGAATACTCTCAGTAAAAAAATCGCTTGACCCTTCAACATTATTATAGTGGAATAATATTGGTCCTGGGAGTCTACAATGTATACTTATCACATGATTATTTATTTTTATTATAATATTGGTTCTGGGAGTCTATAATGTGTATTTATCACATGATTATTTATCTGTTTAAACTTGTATTTTTTTTCCTAGTGCAGTTTGAAAGTTTTAGTAGTTTTAGTTTGTGATATATGTTCCTAGTTCATTTAAAAATATATGAATTAGAGTTATGAGTTTAGATATGAGATCCACTTATAAAGTTAATAATGGTACGTTGCCATGCATGATTTTTAGTCTCAGAGTTTTCATTCACCATCATAATACTCCCTAATGAATTTCGTGGAGCTACAAAAATAGTTAATATATTAACTCTCAAAATATACATTTGTACTCCATTTTTGTAATTAATTTATGAAATATAATTCAAATCCCTGAATGGTCATACTTTGTGAAATTAGAAAATCTTGTCATGAAATAGTTCGTGGACGCAAATAAGAAAGGATAGCAAGGAGATCTGTCTAGAAATATAGCCTTTAATGCTCCAAGGTTAGAAAAAAATTACATTGTGTTGACTGATTTCTAAAATCCTTGCTACGTATTAATGTGTTTGACTAATATGATGCAGGTTCAATAATAAATATTCTCGGTGAAAAATAATGTGCACGGGTAGTTTGGCGTGATAAACACCATATAAAGATAAGTGTTTTCCACAGTATATTGTTAAATTACAATTTAATAATTTTCTGATTGGCCACTAATTATTTATATATATATATATATATTGTATTCTATCATTTTTCATATCTGTTTAGAATGTTACACTCTATGAAAACAAACAAATAAATATGGATTCACCTCATAGTTAAAATTATCACCGATATCCCTACGTATTGTAAGTCCAAGCGGCTACGATAATCTAGAGGGGGTGAATAGATTATCTCCATCTTTTCGATTTCGCCTCTTTTTCGAACCGAATGCTCAAAGACAATAATAAAGGTGCGGAATGTAAACAACACACGTCGATTTAAAGAGGTTCAACCCACCTAGGGCTTAATCCTCTACCACCCCAGTATATCCGGGATGGATTTAAAAAAAAAAGGATTTTATTAATTTACCAAAAATTAATACAACATCAACTTACAACACCTTGAAGAGCACCACACTCTTCTTCAACACCACCTTTGAGATTACCACAATCTCACTTGAAGATTACCACAATCTTCAACGGCACCTTGTGAAGATTACCACAATCTTCAACCTCAAGAATACCAAATTCTTCAACACCTCAATAAGAAGATTACCACAATCTTCTCACACCTAACACCTAGATCACCCAAGTGTGTTCTTACCACAAGAACACTCACAAGGATATCTTGTGTTGAATGATTACCCAAAAATTCAAGATTACAACTCGATAATGAATTATACAATTATGAGTGCAAGTGTAATCAAGAAATAAGCCTAGACCTCAAGGATGTGAAAGTGAATAGCTAGGCAAATTACAACAAGAAATAAGACAATGTAAGAACAAGTGTATTTTTGAGTGTATCTTGTTGTGTTGTAGTTTTCTCTCATGTTATGTTGCTTCAATTCTTCCTCTATTTATAGAAGATGTCATGTACATGATAGGCTCCTCTTGGGGACATGAATTCTGTAAAAAATACCAAGACAATTGAAGAAAAGAGCTATTAGAAATCCATCCCACAAATTAAGGGAAAGTTGTCTGTTTGTCAAACGGTCGATTTTTCTTTGTCAAATAAAGGCGGCGTCGTCGCCTCCACGATGACTCGGTCACCCGACCAATTTTTAGGAGTCCAAGTTTCGTTGCGAAAATTGTTCCCAGTGCACCGGCCGCCTCTTTGGTCGGCCAATCGACCTCCTAAATGACATGTTGTCCGATTTTTGTCGAAAATAAACCTCAAGAAATACTCCAAAAAATTCGTAAAAATTTTTTAAACCGATCGGGAGTATTTAGGACAACATTAGAAATATAGTTTTGATGAAATAACTCATTAACACAAAAATCATCAAAAGTGTTGTCCGATATAAACTCCAATAAATACTCCGAAAAATAGTAAAAACATTTTAGACCAATCGGGAGTATTAGGACAACATTTAGAAACATAGTTTCAATGTAAAAACCCATTGACACAAAATCATTAAATGTGTTATCCAATTTTGTCGAAAATAAACTTGAGGAAATACTCCGGAAATTATTAAAACCATTTTAAATCATTTAGAAGTATTTGGACAACCTTTAAAAGTATTGTTTTGGTATAAAAACAAAATCATCAAAATCATGATAAAACCATTTATCAAACAATCTCCCCACTTTTTATGATTACAAACCAAAACAATTTTAACGAGGTCGATTTTGAAAACAAAGCAATTTTACCGGTTAAAAAGAAATATCCATTGAGAGCGACAACATTCCGCGCAATATAAATACAAGGATGGGAGTAGAGATATTCAAACACATATAGCAAATGCTCCCCCTATCAACATGTACAACAAGAGTAATATAGAAGCAACTTCAACATAAGCTAAAATCTTAGCTTTTTGATATTGAGCTTAAGTATCAAAACTTAAAGCTCCCCTGTCAAAAGAGACATCATTAGAATCGTATATAAGTCCATACTACAACCAATGGACCATGATTCATACATAACCATAATGCACCAAGTGGACTAAATATGATCCACAACTTATGGCTATATGAAGCCATAACTTATAGCTTCTTTTCGTTAAGCTTATCTTAGCTTCTTTGAGTTAAAGAGCTTATAACATGTTTCTCCCCCTTTGGAATCATCAAAAAGAATGTTAGCATGATAAATCATATATTCATATCAAAGTGCGCAACTAAACCGATGTATCGAGCTATTTTGAACATTGAAGCTTTTAAACCAAATAGGAGGAAAGAGTCGATCATACGACTTGTAGAAGCTTATGAAAAATCATTTCATTTGCAAAAAACATGATCTCTATAAATATATGAGACTTTTTAAATCGAGAGAATCATGTAGGTGATGAATTTTTCATTGAGACATTTTATCGAACACTTGGCGGGCGTAAAAAATTGAAGAAGATATATATAACCCTTGTAAATGTAATCAAGCCAAGTTTTTCATCACCAAAAGCAATTTAACAAATATCATCCATCAACAATCACTAAGCTCATCATAAAAATATATGAATTGTATCAAGAAAAATACATATAAGCCACAAACTCAAGGGTTCAATCCAATTGAGCTAAAGAGAGTGAAATTCTTACCATTCGATCGGTAAAGATGAGCATAGATGATGATAACCGATCTAGGTAGTCCCCAAACTATATAATTCATGCATCAAAACTCATTTGAAGTGAATTGTGTGTGAAATTCGCAAAGGGGACGAAAAATGAACCAAAAAGCCAAAAATGCTAAGTCGGAAAACAGAACCATTTTTAACCAAAAAATCCCTTAGGCGGCCAGGTCCGGGGCATGGGCGACGGTCGAGTGGGCGGGCGACGGGCCGGTCACGGCTCGCCCGCACTGGCACGTTTTTGGTTACGTTTGAAAAATCTGAAGTTTGATCCAAAAATCCGATTTTTCGCCCCTAAGTTTTAAAAACGTGCAAAATGCAAACGTAGACCTCATTCAATATACATTATGTCATAATCAAGCTCGAAATGAGATAAAATACTCGGCGGTAAATGAACAAATGTCCGCGAGTTAACTTTGAGACGGATTTAAACACATCTCAAGTTTTTGTTAAAAACGCAATTCCTTAGAAAGTTTTTCGAATCTCAATATGTTTAGTTCGATTATGACGAACTATATTTTGAATAATTTTCACCGGACTTGTAATCCCGAAAAATAAGAACGTTTTAAAGCTTTGGATACAACAAGTCATAAGAAGAAGTGCCTTTCAAATATTTGAAAATTTCTTTTAACGGCACTTTAATGAGATTCGTTGGGATATTTTTTTAAGTCGAGCATATAGACATAAGGCATATGGAATGTCGAGTCTATAGGAATAATACAAGAAAACATACCTCGAATTTATTTGTCAACCGACATGCCTCTCTCAACCTTTGTCAATCTCTTCATTGGTAGTCATAGAGGTTGAGATGATTCTTCCTTCTTCAATGCCTAACTCCTTCAAGGGTTCTTTTGAAATATAACCATTTACTTGGCATTGAATAATTTGAAGTCAAGCAAGAAATTGAGCTCCCCCATCATGCTCATTTCAAGTACACCTTGCATCAACTTGGAAAAATATCTTGCACAAATATTCATTAGTAGTACCAAAAATATTCTCATAAATATGCACAAGTAAACAATCTTGCCCTTTTTCAAAAACAAAGAGAGTAGTATCAACTTTACCTCTTGTAAAATCATTTAGCAAAAATAGCTAAGTCTATCATACCATACATGGGGTGCTTGTTTTAAACCATACAAGGCCTTTTATAAAAATCATTTGCCTAGAAAATTTAAAGCCCCTGAGGTTATTTTACATAGACTTCTTCTTGAATAAAACCATTGAGAATATTGGATTTAACATCCATTTGGTAAAGCTTGGAATTTTCTTAAAACAAGAATGGGCAAGTAAAATGCAAATAGCTACTAAATGTGCTATGAGTGCAAATGTTACATCAAAATCAATTACCTTCTTCTTGAAAATACCTTCGAGCTACTAACCTCACCTTAGTTCGACCAATGTTGCCTTGGTCATCGAGTTTGTTGCTTTGGTCATTGAGTTTGTTCCGGAATACCCTTTTTGTCTTCTTCATCACTATCATCATAGGGCATCCAATTGATCTAAGTGTTCATAATAGAGCATTTACATCCAAATATTTTGAGGTAACTAATATTTGGAGTACTTCATTTCTCATCTACACAACTTAACAAACTCATTAACGGCATCGCTTATATAAGCAAGAAAAAAATAGCCCAAGTGTAAAAACATACCTCAATCATCAATCACAAAAATATCTTGCATAAGAGCATAGTAGAAATAGACACTATATATATATAGACCATGAAGCAAGAAACACATACTATGCATTTAGAAGATCATCAAGAGTCTAGTAAATCATGCAAGTTCAAATAAGCTTAAGAAAGCTACAAAAGGTCTCTTTTGAAATTTGAAAATCCGATAGCATATAGTTGAGACCTCATTTAAAAGAAGTATTTAAACAAGAGTTGACAAAGTAAATATGTGCAATCAAATATCGAATAGTGCCTTTCAAAGAATCTAAAAATCCTCTTAATGACACTAGTATGAAATACTATGAAGAACAAGCACATAGGCACATGGCAATATATATATCGAGTCTATAAGAGTAAGAATAACACAAGTAAACGTACCTCGATAATTAATGCCTTTCTTGACAAATAATGACGTAAATGGCCATTTGTGAAAATATGTAAATCCTACATAATTCTTAAAACAAATCTAGACAAATCATAATGATAAAAAATGTAGGCTAAGGGATATCACAAGTAAGCTCATGCCATAAAAATCCATAAGAGATGATAACACACTTTAGTCTACAAAAATGCACAAGAGTTTTAAAAACATCATATAAGGTCTCCTTTTTCAAAAGAATTTTAAAAACACACATATATATTGAAGACCAAAAAAATCAATACTTGAAAACTCATGTTGCAATAAAGACACAAATAAAAATATGCATAGAAATAAAATAAAATGCATATTTAAATGGGGAGATACGGTTTCTCGATTACGTGTTTTCATGGGTTGTGTCTTTCCCATTGTTGATGATATCTTCCCGCGAGAAGTCACTTTGTTGATGATGGCTTCTTTGATTACTCCATTTCCAAGGTTTGTTACCTTCCCATTGTTGATGGTTTCTTCTTCTTTGAAAATCATCTTGTTGATGATGTCTTTGCCATTTCCAAGGATTGTGTTCTTCCAATTTTTGATTATATCTTCTTCTTGGAAATTTGCTTTGTTGAAAATACTTTCTCCTTCTTTGATCAAATGAAATGGTCATTTTATGTCTCCTTGGCGGTATAAATTTTCTTCGATCATTAATCCGTCGGGTACCTAAAATGACATTGTTTTGTGGTACCCTCAAGTGCTTGGGTCCTTTGGGATTAGTCTTGAGACTTTTAGGTCTCCAACAATAATTAGAGCTATTTCTAGCCCGACAAGTATTTACCGTATGACCCTTCTTACCGCAATAGAAGCAAGTAACATCACTAATATGCATAGGAACTCGATTCCTTTTCATATGATTTATACCATTAGGCTCATGATCAAGTTTACTCTTCAAATTATCACAATCATAAACATTCACAATATTGGGCAATTTATTGGTACTCAAGTTGGATTTTGATAAATCATTTTTCATGCAATTAATATCCTCAACAAGAGTACTATTTTGTTTTTCAAGGTTTCTAACCTTGTCAAGTGTGGTGGTGTGAGCACATGATAGTGATTCATAGGAAGTAAATAAACTATCCTTTTCATTTTTCAAAACATTGAATTCCTTTTTCAAATTTTTGTACTTAACAAGTAAATTTTGGAATTCGTTTTGAAGATCATCAAAATCATTTTGCAAATCACTATAATCATTTTGAATAACAATATCATAGGAAGTAGAGGGTTTAAAACATACCTCGTTGTCTTCTTCGATGCCCATAAGACATTGTTCGACTACTTCATAGTTGGAAGTTGTAAAAGGCTTGTTCCTTAGATTTAAACTTGTATCCCTTTGAGAAGTAGATGTTTTTGAGTTGCTCCTATCATTTGCATATACTTCATGAATGGCTTCTAATTTTTGCCATACTCCATGTGCCGATCGAATTCCTACAATATGTTTATATTCCAAATTAGTAAGTGAACAATACAAAATATTGAGAGCTTTACCGTTTAAGGAGATGATTTTCTTCTCATCATCATTTAGCTCTTTGAGCCCTTTGGAGGTGTGTGGTGTGTCTATCATCGGAATGGATTCTCCATTTATGACGATGTTCCAAATATCGAACCCGCAACCTTGTAAATAACATTCCATTCTTTCTTTCCAAAATATATAATGTTTGGAATCAAATAGAGGTGGCTTGGTGGTGGAGGTGCAGAAGATGAGCTTCGTTAAGTAGCCGACGATCGTTTCTCTTCACTCGCGATGTGAAACGAGCTTGCCAAAGAGTTTGGCAACGATACCACTTGTAAGTCCAAGCGGCTACGATAGTGCAGAGGGGGTGAATAGATTATCTCCATCTTTTCGATTTCGCCCTCTTTTTTCGAACCGAATGCTCAAAGACAATAATAAAGGTGCGGAATGTAAACAACACACGCGTCGATTTAAAGAGGTTCAACCCACCTAGGGCCAAATCCTCTACCACCCCAAAGATATCCAGGGATGGATTTCAAAAAAAAAGGATTTTATTAATTTACCAAAAATTAATACAACATCAACTTACAACAACACCTCAAGAGCACCACACTCTTCTTCAACACCACCTTTGAGATTACCACAATCTCACTTGAAGATTACCACAATCTTCAATCGGCACCTGTGAAGATTACCACAATCTTCAACCTTGAAGAATACCAAATTCTTCAACACCTCAATAAGAAGATTACCACAATCTTCTCACACCTAACACCTAGATCACCCAGTGTGTTCTTACCACAAGAACACTCACAAGGATATCTTGTGTTGAATGATTACCAAAAATTCAAGATTACAACTCGATAATGAATTATACAATTATGAGTGCAAGTGTAATCAAGAAATAAGCCTAGACCTCAAGGATGTGAAAGTGAATAGCTAGGCAAATTACAACAAGAAATAAGACAATGTAAGAACAAGTGTATTCTTGAGTGTATCTTGTTGTGTTGTAGTTTTCTCTCATGTTATGTTGCTTCAATTCTTCCTCTATTTATAGAAGATGTCATGTACATGATAGGCTCCTCTTTGGGACATGAATTCTGTAAAAAATACCAAGACAATTGAAGAAAATAGCTATTAGAAATCCATCCCACAAATTAAGGGAAAGTTGTCTGCTGTCAAACGGTCAGGTTTTTGCTGTCAAATAAAGGGCGACCGGTCGCGCACAAATAAGATTAGAAAAGAACGCAGCAAAATTTACACGGGGTGACCGATCCAATGTTAGTCCAAATGGCTACGATAATCTAGAGGGGGGGTGAATAGATTATGCCGATTTTTCGCAAATCACCCTCTTTTACGAACCAACGAGTAAATAACAAAAATGTAAATGCGGAATATAAACAACACTCGTTGATTTAAAGAGGTTCAACCCACCTAGGGCCTAATCCTCTACCACCCCAGTATCTCCAGGATGGATTTCAAAAAGAAAAAAAAAGATTTTATTAATTTACCAAAAATAATACAACACCTTGAGGATTACCACAACCCTCTTTCACCACCTTGAGGATTACCACAACCCTCTTACAACACCTTTGAAGATTACCACAACCTTCAAACACCTATCACCTAGATCACCCAAGTGTATTCTTACCACAAGAATACTCACAAGGATGTCTTGTGTTGAATGATGACCAAAATCAAGATTACAACTCAATAATGATTGATACAATATGAGTGCAAGTGTAATCAAGAATTGAAAACCTAGACCTCAATTTTGTGCAAGTGAAAGTGCTTAAAGCTAATACAACAAGATATATGAAAGTGTTTGCTCAATTGCTCTTTGCTTGTATGGAGTGTTGTATCTTGTTGCTTGAATGAAGCCTCTATTTATAGGAGAGGACTTGGCTTTCATTTCCGTGACATTGCTCCTCCTTGGGGAGTGATTTCTTTGCAAAAGAAACCATTTAAAATGATCAATATAGTCATTTGTTAGAAATAAATCCCACAAAATAGGGAAAAGTCATGCAGCAAAACGCAACGGATAGTTTCTTTGATAAACAAGGGTTCGGCCGGTCGTGAGAGATAAGATTGAAATTGAATTCTGCGAATTTTTACACGGGGACCATTCGAAGGGTGCGACCGTGTCGCGCTTCTTAGTCGTGACCGGTTGCCGCTGAAGATTTTACGAAATGAGAAGTCCGGAACAAAAATCCAACTCCCAGTGCGGTCGCTCCGGTGCCGACCGCACCGCCGCCCACCTCGGCCGACCGATCGCCCGCCTATTTTTCTTACGCCCCATTTTTCTGTTTCTCGGCTTCGACTCAGTACGGGTTGCCACCTATAGGGGCGGCCGGTCGATCTGAAACAAATGTGTTGTCCAATTTTTTTGAAAATAAACTCCAAGAAATACTCAAAAAATAGTAAAAACATTTTAAGTTGATCGGAAGTATTTAGACAACATTTAGGGACATAGTTTTGGTTTAAAAACTTATATGAACAAAATCGAACATAATCATCAAAATCATGATAAAAACATTTATCTAACAAACTCCCCCTTTTTGATGATTACAAACCAAAACAATTTTCTTGAGGACGATTTAAAAGCCAAATAAAATTTTCGGGTTTTACGAGTAAACTATCCGTTAGAAGTATTTCATACAAAGCTCCCCCTATTTATGAGCTTATCAACAAACGATTATTATGAGTAAGAAGCACAAGCTATAACAAGCTTATATAGAATGCATCATGAGCTAAGGAGCTCCCCCTGTCACAAAACTTATAATCAATTTCATCCGAGTCCAAAATTCAAGCCATGGACTAGGTATTTGAGTCCACAATACTTATTGCGAGCTATTATTAGCTTTTCTTGAGCTAACGAGCCAATATCCTGTTTCTCCCCCTTTGGAATCATAAAAAAGAATGTGAGAATGGTGAAAACACCATACAATAATATCAAAGTGCGCCAAGGGGACGGTTTATAAACCGTTGAGCAATTAAAGCATAATAACCCAAGGAAAATGGGAGAAATGTAATATGAAGAGTTCATACGCTTGTTTTGTTTGTCAAATCATGATCTCAATAAGTATGGAAAACTTTTGAAAGCAAGAGAATCATGTATAAGTTGAAATTGTCATTGCGACATTTCATCGAACACCTTATGTGCGTTAAAAATAAAAGAGGTTGTATATAACCTTTGTAAATGGTTCAAGCCAAAAATTTTCAACATCAATTCAAGTCAATCATCATACATAACAACATAACAACCAAGCTCATCATGATCATACGAAAATTTCATCAAAAATTTTCAAGTAACTCAAAACTCGAGGTTCAACCCAATTGAGCAAAAGAAGAGAAATTCTTACCATTTGATCGGAAGGAATGAGCCATAATGATGATGATCATGCTATATAATGTCCATGTTGTGTAAAATATGCATGAAATCCATTTTTGAATGAAATTAGAGTGAATTTGGCAAAGGGGACGAAAAATGGCCAAAAAAATGTTAAAGTGAAGAATCTTTGAAGACGGAACGTTTAAAAGCCAAAATATAGCTTAGGGCGGCGGTCGAGGTTGAGGCGGCCGGTTGCCCTCAACTCCTTCAACCACTTGTCTTGTCGGTTTTACTAAAATCCGAATTTTCAACCAAAAATCCGATTTTTCGCCCCTAAGTTTTAAAAACGTGTAAAATGCAAACGTAGCCTAACCGAGCTCGTATTGATGAAAAAGTCTCGGAAGATAGCGGTTTTGTAAAAATGTCCGCTAATTGATCTTGAGATGGTACAAAAGATATCTCAATTTTACGTTTTGAAACACAATCCCTTAGAAAATGATGTCGAATCTCAATATGTTTAGTACGGTTATGATGAACCGGGTTTTGAGCAATATTTATAGCGGATATATTATCACAAAATATAGGTACATTTTCAAAAGAGCATTTGTAATCCGCTAAGGTTTGTTTCATCCAAAGAAGTTGAGTACAACAAAATGCAAATGAAATGTATTCGGCCAGTAGTTGAAAGAGAAACACGTTTTGCTTCTTTGAAAACCAAGAAACTAGGCAATCGCCTAAAAATTGACATGATCCGGAAGTACTTTTCCGATCATCAATATTTCCCGCATAATCCGAATCACTATAACCTTTAAGAGAAAAATTTTCATTCTTTGGATAAAATAAACCATATTGAATGGTGTCTTTCAAATATCGAAAAATCCTTTTAACGGCACTCATGTGAGATTCTTTGGGATTGCTTTGAAAACGAGCACATAGGCATACGACATGAAGAATGTCCGGTCTACTAGCGGTTAAATAAAGTAAACTACCAATCATACCTCGATACTTTGATTCATCCACGGACTTGCCTTTCTCATCTTTATCAATTTTGACATTTGTTGCCATAGGAGTAGAGACGGTTCTTCCTTCTTCAATGCCGAACTTTTTCAAAAGTTCTTTTGTATACTTTGATTGCGAAATATAAATACCTTCTTAACATTGCTTAATTTGAAGTCCAAGAAAGAAGTTAAGCTCCCCCATCATACTCATCTCGAATTCTCCTTGCATTAACTTAGAAAATTTCTTGCACAAAGAATCATTAGTAGCACCAAAGATAATATCATCAACATATATTTGCACAAGTAAACAATCTTGCCCCTTTTCAAAAACAAAGAGAGTTGTATCAACTTTACCTCTTATAAAACCATTTTGTAAAAGAAAAGAACTAAGTCATCATACCATGCACGGTGTGCTTGTTTTAAACCATACAAGGCCTTTTAAGTTTATAAACATCATTAGGCCTAGAAAATTTTTCAAACCCCTGGAGGTTGTTTTACATAGACTTCTTCTTGAATAATACCATTTAAGAAGGCGGTTTAACATCCATTTGGTAAAGTTTGAAATTTTTAAAACAAGAATAGGCAAGTAAAATTCGAATAGCTTCTAAACGTGCTACGGTGCAAAAGTTTCATCATAGTCAATACCTTCTTCTTGACAATACCTCGAGCTACTAACCTTGCCTTATTTCGAACAATATTGCCTTGATCATCAAGTTTGTTCCGGAATACCCATTTTGTACCAATAATGGTTTGAGAAGGAGGACAAGGTACCAATTCCCATACATCATTTCTTTCAAATTGATTCAACTCCTCTTGCATCTCTAGGAACCAATCCTCATCCTCAATAGCCTCTTTAGCATTTTTAGGCTCCTTTTGAGAAATAAGAGCTTTCTCGGCAAATTTTCTCTCCGAGTCATCACTTTGTCGAGGGGATCACCAATAATAAGATCTTTTGGGTGATCTCCTTAAATTTCAATGCAACGGGAAGATCCGAGATATCACCTCTATCTTCTTGAGGGCCATTTGAAGTGGACGGTTGATTATTTGATGTAGACGGTTGATCATCAATTTGAACAATTTGTTCAATAATATCCTCTTCATCACTTTCATCATTAGGAATTCTTTCAACTCCAGAAGCTTCATTGAATTTAACATGGATGGATTTTTCAACAACTCCACTAGTCCTTATTATTGTAAACCCGATATGCTTTGCTTTTTGTTGAATATCCCATAAATATCCCTTCATCGGCCTTTGGATCAAGTTTGTCCAATTGATCCTTGTATTCAAAATAAAGCATTTACAACCAAATATCTTGAAATAACTAATATTTGGAGTTCTACCTTTCCAAAGCTCATATGGAGTTTTATTCATTTTAGAACGAATATAAACTCGATTAATGACATAGCAAGCGGTACTTACGCTTCGGCCCAAAAATACTTTGGAAGTGAAAATTCATTGAGCATGGACCGACTCATTTCTTGTAATGTCCGATTTTTCCGTTCGGCTACTCCATTTTGTTGAGGTGTCCTTGGAGCCGAGAAATTATGAGCATATCATTTGGTTTCACAAAATACTCTAAATTCACCGTCAAATTCTCCACCTCGATCGCTTCGAATAGACTTGATAGTGTCTTCCTTTTCATTCTCAATAAGTCTACACAACTTAACAAACTCATTAACGGCATCGCTTTTATTGGTAAGAAAAAGAGCCCAAGTATATCTAGAAGAATCATCGACGATAACAAAAGTGTAATGTTTTCCACTTAGACTAGCCGTACTAATATCCCCGTACAAATCAAGGTGAAGCATTTGTAGGGGTTTGGTTGTGGAAATTTCATTTTTGGGCTTAAAACTACTCTTAACTAATTTGTTCTTTTGACAAGTGTCACATAGGCCAAGATTTTCAAAATTCAATTTGGGTAGTCCTTTCACATGTTGGTTTTTGTAAATATTTTTCAAATTTTTGTATCCAACATGTCCAAGTCGCCTTTGCCATAAACTAGTTAAATCATTATTGGCGACTAAACAAGAAACATTTTGACTAACCAAATCACTTGTACAAATTTTGTAAAGATTGCCTTTTCTATTTGCTTCACAAATAATTTCACCATTTTTAAGAATAAGGCATTTTTCTTTATTAAAGGAAACATCATATTTTGAATCACAAAGTTGGCTAACACTTATCAAATTAAACTTAAGCCCTTCAACTAATAGAACATTACTAAGAGAGAAAGAAGAGTTACCAATTTCTCCATTTCCAAGAATTTTTCCATTGCCATTGCCGAACATGACCATACCCTCTTCTTGGAGCTTGATGTTGGTAAAAAGTTCTCTCCTCCCGGTCATATGGCGTGAACATCCGCCGTCCACGAGCCATTTTGAATCTTCCATTGTGGTTATAGCCCCTATTACCTACAAAAGAATTTCTTTTAGGTACCACTATAATTTTGGGGTCCATGGGGTTAGTCTTGAGACCTTTGGGTCTCCAAACATGTCTTGAGCTATTTCTCAATTTGCAATTATTAGCATAATGTCCAACTTTGCCACAATAAAAACAAGTAGGAGTATTATAATTATTAGACGTCACGAAAGTCGGACCTTGGTTATTTTTCTTAAAAACACTTTGAAATGGCTTATAACCAAGTCCCGATTTGGAATGCTCACCTCTTTGTGCATCTAAAATTTTTGTGACTTTATCCGTACTTATGTTGAAACGATGCACATCATTTTTCAAACATTCAATATCTTTTGTGAGCAATTCCTTTTCGGTTTCAAGAGAATGAATTCTAGTAAGAGTAAGAGCATGAGCTTTGTCTGAGATTCATAAGAGGTAAATAATTTTTCCTTTTCAACCTTAATCTCCTTATGCTCCTTTTTCAAATTTTTGTATTTAACGATTAAATTTTGAAACTCAATTTGCAATTCATCAAAATCACATTGCAAGTCATCAACTATGGAGGAAGTAGAAGAATTTGAGTGTACCTCATTGTTTTCATCGTCTATAGCCATGAGACCGTGTTCGTTTTCTCCTTCCTCATCGATTGTTTCGAGTAGTTCATCCCATGTTTTGACTTCCGCATTTAGAGCCTTCTTTTTTGTGAAAGGCTTCTTCTTCTTTTGCTCCTCTTCATCGAGCTTCGGGAAATCGGCAATGAAGTGCCCGGGTTTTCCGCATTTAAAGCAAGCATTATCTCTTGGTTTTCTTGCTTTATTTTTATTCACAAATTTTGCAAATTTTCAAACAAGTGCGGCCGTCTCCTCATCATCATCATCATTATTATCATAGTATGCATTATTAGAAGAAGAAGCAAGACCTTTAGGGATAATTTGCATACCCGATTGATTTGTGGATGGTTTGGAATTTTTCCTCTCCTTGAGATAGACTTCATAGATGAGTAGATTTCCAATAAGCTCATCAAACTTGAGTGTCTCAAGATTTTGTGCCTCCGTGATTGCCGTTACTTTTTCGGACCATGATCCTAGGAAGTGCATTTAATACCTTAGTCACCTTGTCTTCTTCGAGATGACTTTGCCGAGGGCCACAAGAGGATTGACAATATTGTCGTTCCTTTCCACCATCTTGGAGATGCTTTCGCCATCATACATGTTAAAGTTTTGAAGTCTTTAACAAGCATGGTCTTTCTTGCTTGCTTGACTTTCTTAGTCCCTTCATAGATTGTCTCCAATTTTTCCCAAACCTCATGTGCCGACCTTATGCCTCTTATGCGATTGTACTTTCGGTGGCGGTAAAGAGAACAATGCAAAATATTTAAGGCCTTACTTTAGAGAGAAAGCCTTTTTGTCGTTTTCATCAAACTCCTTGAAAGGTTTAGGAGCCAAGTGCCATCCTCCGATTTCTTTGTTGGTTGATCAACTCATTCAATGACCACATTCCAAATGTCGAACCCGCACCAGAGGGAAGCACTCCATACGGTCTTTCCAAAATGCGTAGTTGTTGGCGTCGAATAGTGGTGGCTTATTGGTGGAGAGACGGTGGTGAGATGAGCATCATTTGTAGCCATGGATCTTTCCTCTTTACTCGGGCGAGCTAGCGAAAGAGTTTTGCTTTGATACCACTTGTTAGTCAGTGGCTACGATAATCTGTAGAGGGGTGAATAGATTATGCCGATTTTTCGCAAATTACCCTCTTTTTTACGAACCAACGAGTAAATAACAAAAATGTAAATGCGGAAAATAAACAACACTCGTTGATTTAAAGAGGTTCAACCCACATAGGGCCTAATCCTCTACCACCCCAAAGATCTCCAGGATGGATTTCAAAAAGGAAAAAAAGATTTTATTAATTTACCAAAAATTAATACAACACTGAGGATTACCACAACCCTCTTTCACCTCGAGGATTACCACAACCTCTTACAACACCTTTGAAGATTACCACAACCTTCAAACACCTATCACCTAGATCACCCAAGTGTATTCTTACCACAAGAATACTCACAAGAATATCTTGTGTTGAATGATGACCAAAATCAAGATTACAACTCAATAATGATTGATTCAATATGAGTGCAAGTGTAATCAAGAATTGAAAGCCAGACCTCAATTTTGTGCAAGTGAAAGTGCTTAGGCTAATACAACAAGATATATGAAAGTGTTTGCTCAATTGCTCTTTGCTTGTATGGAGTGTTGTATCTTGTTGCTTGAATGAAGCCTCTATTTATAGGAGAGGACTTGGCTTTCATTTCCAGACATTGGCTCCTCCTTGGGGAGTGATTTCTTTGCAAAAGAAACCATTTAAAATGATCAATATAGTGTTAGAAATCAATCCCACAAAATAGGGAAAAGTCATGCAAAACGCAAGCGGATAGTTCTTTGATAAACAAGGGTTCGGCCGTCATGCGCAGAGATAAGATTGAAATTGAATTCTGCGAATTCTTACACAGGGGACCGGTCGAAGGGGGTGCGGCCGTGCGCCCTTAAACTGTGACCGGTTGCCGCTTGAAGATTTTACGAAACAGAGAAGTCTGGAATAAAAATCCAACTCCCGTGCAATTCGCCGGTCGACCGGTCGACCACCCTGTCGCCCACACAGTCGGCCAGACTCTCGCCGCCCGCCTTATTTTTCTTACGCCCCATTTTTCCGTTTCTCGGCTCGACTTAGGTGCGGGTTGCCTATATAGAGCGGCCGGTCGAGCTGAAACAAATGTGTTGTCCAATTTTTTATTGAAAATAAACTCCAAGAAATACTCAGAAAAATAGTAAAAACATTTTAAGTTGATCGGAAGTATTTAGACAACATTTAGGGACATAGTTTTGGTTTAAAAACTTATATGAACAAAATCGAACATAATCATCAAAATCATGATAAAAACATTTATCTAACATCCAAGGGGGGGTCATACTAGGGTGCGACCGTTAAGCCCTCCACGCCATGACCGGGTCTGACCAATTTTTAGGAGTCCGAGTTTCTGTTACGCGAAACTTGTTCCCAGGTACCGGTCGCCTCTTTGGTCGACCGGTCGACCTCCTAAATGACATGTCCGATTTTTGTCGAAAATAAACCTCAAGAAATACTCCAACAAATTCGTAAAAATATTTTAAACCGATCGGGAGTATTTAGGACAACCTTAGAAATATAGTTTTGATGAAATAACTCATTAACACAAAAATCATCAAAAGTGTTGTCCGATATAAACTCCAATAAATACTCCGAAAAATAGTAAAAACATTTTAGACCAATCGGGAGTATTAGGACAACATTTAGAAACATAGTTTCAATGTAAAAACCCATTGACACAAAATCATTAAATGTGTTATCCAATTTTGTCGAAAATAAACTTGAAGAAATACTCCGGAAATTATTAAAACCATTTTAAATCATTTAGGAGTATTTGGACAACCTTTAAAAGTATTGTTTTGGTATAAAAACAAAATCATCAAAATCATGATAAAACCATTTATCAAACAATCTCCCCCTTTTTGATGATTACAAACCAAAACAATTTTAACGAGGTCGATTTTGAAAACAAAGCAATTTTACTCTAAAAAAAGAAATATCCGTTGAGAGCGACAACATTCCGCGCAATATAAATACAAGGATGGGAGTAGAGATATTCAAACACATATAGCAAATGCTTCCCCTATCAACATGTACAACAAGAGTAATATAGAAGCAACTTCAACATAAGCTAAAATCTTAGCTTTTTGATATTGAGCTTAAGTATCAAAAACTTAAAGCTCCCCCTGTCAAAGAGACATCATTAGAACCGTATATAAGTCCATACTACAACCAATGGACCATGATTCATACATAACCATAATGCACCAAGTGGACTAAATATGATCCACAACTTATGGCTATATGAAGCCATAGCTTATAGCTTCTTTTCGTTAAGCTTATCTTAGCTTCTTTGAGCTAAAGAGCTTATAACCTGTTTCTCCCCCTTTGGAATCATCAAAAAGAATGTTAGCATGATAAATACATCATATATTCATATCAAAGTGCGCAACTAAACCGATGTATCGAGCTATTTTGAACATTGAAGCTTTTAAACCAAATAGGAGGAAAGAGTCGATCATACGACTTGTAGAAGCTTATGAAAAATCATTTCATTTGCAAAAAACATGATCTCTATAAATATATAAGACTTTTGAAATCGAGAGAATCATGTAGGTGATGAATTTTTTATTGAGACATTTTATCGAACACTTGACGTGCGTCAAAAATTGAAAAAGATATATATAACCCTTGTAAATGTAATCAAGCCAAGTTTTTCATCACCAAAAGCAATTTAACAAATATCATCCATCAACAATCACTAAGCTCATCATAAACATATATGAATTGTATCAAGAAAAATACATATAAGCCACAAACTCAAGGGTTCATCCCAATTGAGCTAAAGAGAGTGAAATTCTTACCATTCGATCGGTAAAGATGAGCATAGATGATGATAACCGATCTAGGTAGTCCCCAAACTATATAATTCATGCATCAAAACTCATTTGAAGTGAATTGTGTGTGAAATTCGCAAAGGGGACGAAAAATGAACCAAAAAGTCAAAAATGCTAAGTCTGGAAAAGAACCATTTTTAACCAAAAAATCCCTTAGGCGGCCAGGTCGGGCATGGCGGCCACGGTCAGAGCGGTGGGCGGCGGTGGCCTTTTGCCTGGCGACCATTTTTTTTTGGTTACTTTGAAAAAATCCGAAGTTTGATCCAAAAATCCGATTTTTCGCCCCTAAGTTTTAAAACGTGCAAAATGCAAACGTAGACCTCATTCAATATACATTATGTCATAATCAAGCTCGAAATAAGATAAAATACTCGGCGGTAAATGAACAAATGTCCGCGAGTTAACTTTGAGACGGGATTTAAACACATCTCAAGTTTTTGTTAAAAACGCAATTCCTTAGAAAGTTTTTCGAATCTCAATATGTTTAGTTCGATTATGACGAACTATATTTTGAATAATTTTCACCGGACTTGTAATCCCGAAAAATAAGAACGTTTTAAAGCTTTGGATACAACAAGTCATAAGAAGAAGTGCCTTTCAAATATTTGAAAATTTCTTTTAACGGCACTTTAATGAGATTCGTTGGGATATTTTTTTAAGTCGAGCATATAGACATAAGGCATATGGAATGTCGAGTCTATAGGAATAATACAAGAAAACATACCTCGAATTTATTTGTCAACCGACATGCCTCTCTCAACCTTTGTCAATCTCTTCATTGGTAGTCATAGAGGTTGAGATGATTCTTCCTTCTTCAATGCCTAACTCCTTCAAGAGTTCTTTTGAAATATAACCATTTACTTGGCATTGAATAATTTGAAGTCAAGCAAGAAATTGAGCTCCCCCATCATGCTCATTTCAAGTACACCTTGCATCAACTTGGAAAAATATCTTGCACAAATATTCATTAGTAGTACCAAAAATATTCTCATAAATATGCACAAGTAAACAATCTTGCCTTTTTTCAAAAACAAAGAGAGTAGTATCAACTTTACCTCTTGTAAAATCATTTAGCAAAAATAGCTAAGTCTATCATACCATACATGGGGTGCTTGTTTTAAACCATACAAGGCCTTTTATAAAAATCATTTGGCCTAGAAAAATTTAAAGCCCCGGAGGTTATTTTACATAGACTTCTTCTTGAATAAAACCATTGAGAATATTGGATTTAACATCCATTTGGTAAAGCTTGAAATTTTCTTAAAACAAGAATGGGCAAGTAAAATGCAAATAGCTACTAAATGTGCTATGAGTGCAAATGTTACATCAAAATCAATTACCTTCTTCTTGAAAATACCTTCGAGCTACTAACCTCACCTTAGTTCGACCAATGTTGCCTTGGTCATCGAGTTTGTTGCTTTGGTCATTGAGTTTGTTCCGGAATACCCTTTTTGTCTTCTTCATCACTATCATCATAGGGCATCCAATTGATCTAAGGTGTTCATAATAGAGCATTTACATCCAAATATTTTGAGGTAACTAATATTTGGAGTACTTCATTTCTCATCTACACAACTTAACAAACTCATTAACGGCATCGCTTATATAAGCAAGAAAAAAATAGCCCAAGTGTAAAAACATACCTCAATCATCAATCACAAAAATATCTTGCATAAGAGCATAGTAGAAATAGACACTATATATATATAGACCATGAAGCAAGAAACACATACTATGCATTTAGAAGATCATCAAGAGTCTAGTAAATCATGCAAGTTCAAATAAGCTTAAGAAAGCTACAAAAGGTCTCTTTTGAAATTTGAAAATCCGATAGCATATAGTTGAGACCTCATTTAAAAGAAGTATTTAAACAAGAGTTGACAAAGTAAATATGTGCAATCAAATATCGAATAGTGCCTTTCAAAGAATCTAAAAATCCTCTTAATGACACTAGTATGAAATACTATGAAGAACAAGCACATAGGCACATGGCAATATATATATCGAGTCTATAAGAGTAAGAATAACACAAGTAAACGTACCTCGATAATTAATGCCTTTCTTGACAAATAATGACGTAAATGGCCATTTGTGAAAATATGTAAATCCTACATAATTCTTAAAACAAATCTAGCACAAATCATAATGATAAAAAAATGTAGGCTAAGGGATATCACAAGTAAGCTCATGCCATAAAAATCCATAAGAGATGATAACACACTTTAGTCTACAAAAATGCACAAGAGTTTTAAAAACATCATATAAGGTCTCCTTTTTCAAAAGAATTTTAAAAACACACATATATATTGAAGACCAAAAAAATCAATACTTGAAAACTCATGTTGCAATAAAGACACAAATAAAAATATGCATAGAAATAAAATAAAATGCATATTTAAATGGGGAGATACGGTTTACCGATTACGTCGTTTTCATGGGTTGTGTCTTTCCCATTGTTGATGATATCTTCCCCTTGAGAAGTCACTTTGTTGATGATGGCTTCTTTGATTACTCCATTTCCAAGGTTTGTTACCTTCCCATTGTTGATGGTTTCTTCTTCTTTGAAAATCATCTTGTTGATGATGTCTTTGCCATTTCCAAGGATTGTGTTCTTCCAATTTTTGATTATATCTTCTTCTTGGAAATTTGCTTTGTTGAAAATACTTTCTCCTTCTTTGATCAAATGAAATGGTCATTTTATGTCTCCTTGGCGGTATAAATTTTCTTCGATCATTAATCCGTCGGGTACCTAAAATGACATTGTTTTGTGGTACCCTCAAGTGCTTGGGTCCTTTGGGATTAGTCTTGAGACTTTTAGGTCTCCAACAATAATTAGAGCTATTTCTAGCCCGACAAGTATTTACCGTATGACCCTTCTTACCGCAATAGAAGCAAGTAACATCACTAATATGCATAGGAACTCGATTCCTTTTCATATGATTTATACCATTAGGCTCATGATCAAGTTTACTCTTCAAATTATCACAATCATAAACATTCACAATATTGGGCAATTTATTGGTACTCAAGTTGGATTTTGATAAATCATTTTTCATGCAATTAATATCCTCAACAAGAGTACTATTTTGTTTTTCAAGGTTTCTAACCTTGTCAAGGTGTGGGGTGTGAGCACATGATAGTGATTCATAGGAAGTAAATAAACTATCCTTTTCATTTTTCAAAACATTGAATTCATTTTTCAAATTTTTGTACTTAACAAGTAAATTTTGGAATTCGTTTTGAAGATCATCAAAATCATTTTGCAAATCACTATAATCATTTTGAATAACAATATCATAGGAAGTAGAGGTTTAAAACATACCTCGTTGTCTTCTTCGATGCCCATAAGACATTGTTCGACTACTTCATAGTTGGAAGTTGTAAAAGGCTTGTTCCTTAGATTTAAACTTGTATCCCTTTGAGAAGTAGATGTTTTTGAGTTGCTCTATCATTTGCATATACTTCATGAATGGCTTCTAATTTTTGCCATACTCCATGTGCCGATCAATTCTACAATATGTTTATATTCCAAATTAGTAAGTGAACAATACAAAATATTGAGAGCTTTACCGTTTAAGGAGATGATTTTCTTCTCATCATCATTTAGCTCTTTGAGCCCTTTGGAGGTGTGTGGTGTGTCTATCATCGGAATGGATTCTCCATTTATGACGATGTTCCAAATATCGAACCCGCAACCTTGTAAATAACATTCCATTCTTTCTTTCCAAAATATATAATGTTTGGAATCAAATAGAGTGGCTTGGTGGTGGAGTGCTTAGGTAAGATGAGCTTCGTTAAGTAGCCGATGATCGTTTCTCTTCACTCGCGATGTGAAACGAGCTTGCCAAAGATTTTGGCTCGATACCACTTGTAAGTCAGCGGCTACGATAATCTGAGGGGTGAATAGATTATCTCCATCTTTTCGATTTAAGCCCTCTTTTTTAATCGAATGCTCAAAGACAATAATAAAGGTGCGGAATGTAAACAACACACGCGTCGATTTAAAGAGGTTCAACCCACCTGGGGGCCTAATCCTCTACCACCCCAAAGATATCCGGGGATGGATTTAAAAAAAAAGGATTTTATTAATTTGCAAAAATTAATACAACATCAACTTACAACAACACCTTGAAGAGCACCACACTCTTCTTCAACACCACCTTTGAGATTACCACAATCTCACTTGAAGATTACCACAATCTTCAACGGCACCTTGTGAAGATTACCACAATCTTCAACCTTGAAGAATACCAAATTCTTCAACACCTCAACAAGAAGATTACCACAATCTTCTCACACCTAACACTTAGATCACCCAAGTGTGTTCTTACCACAAGAACACTCACAAGGATATCTTGTGTTGAATGATTACCCAAAAATTCAAGATTACAACTCGATAATGAATTATAAAATTATGAGTGCAAGTGTAATCAAGAAATAAGCCTAGACCTCAAGGATGTGAAAGTGAATAGATAGGCAAATTACAACAAGAAATAAGACAATGTAAGAACAAGTGTATTCTTGAGTGTATCTTGTTGTGTTGTAGTTTTCTCTCATGTTATGTTGCTTCAATTCTTCCTCTATTTATAGAAGATGTCATGTACATGATAGGCTCCTCTTGGGGACATGAATTCTGTAAAAAATACCAAGACAATTGAAGAAAAGAGCTATTAGAAATCCATCCCACAAATTAAGGGAAAGTTGTCTGTGTCAAGCGGTCGATTTTTTTGTCAAATAAAGAGAGCGGCACTGTCACAACACAAATAAGATTAGAAAAGAACGCAGCAAAATTTACACTGACCGATCGAGGGGGGTCGGTCGCCTAGGTGCGGACCAGGTCGCCCTCCACACGATGATCGGTCACCCGACCAATTTTTAAGTCGAAGTTTACGTCACGCGAAACTTGTTCCCAGTCTTAGCGTCGCCTCTTTGGTCGGCCAATTTTCTTCCTAAATGACATGTTGTCCGATTTTTGTCGAAAATAAACCTCAAGAAATACTCCAAAAATTCGTAAAAAACTTTAAACCGAAGGGAGTATTTAGGA
Source organism: Rehmannia glutinosa (assembly GCA_016081115.2). Classification (NCBI taxonomy): domain Eukaryota; kingdom Viridiplantae; phylum Streptophyta; class Magnoliopsida; order Lamiales; family Orobanchaceae; genus Rehmannia; species Rehmannia glutinosa. Next base: position 34,341 of record JABTTQ020000207.1, on the reverse strand, counting down.
CAACATTAGAAATATAGTTTTGATGAAATAACTCATTAACACAAAAATCATCAAAAGTGTTGTCCGATATAAACTCCAATAAATACTATGAAAAATAGTAAAAACATTTTAGACCAATCGGGAGTATTAGGACAACATTTAGAAACATAGTTTCAATGTAAAAACCCATTGACACAAAATCATTAAATGTGTTATCCAATTTTGTCGAAAATAAACTTGAGGAAATACTCCGGAAATTATTAAAACCATTTTAAATCATTTAGGAATATTTGGACAACTTTTAAAAGTATTGTTTTGGTATAAAAACAAAATCATCAAAATCATGATAAAACTATTTATCAAACAATCTCCCCCTTTTTGATGATTACAAACCAAAACAATTTTAACGAGGTCGATTTTGAAAACAAAGCAATTTTACCGGTTAAAAAGAAATATCCATTGAGAGCGACAACATTCCGTGCAATATAAATACAAGGATGGGAGTAGAGATATTCAAACACATATAGCAAATGCCCCCCTATCAACATGCACAACAAGAGTAATATAGAAGCAACTTCAACATAAGCTAAAATCTTAGCTTTTTGATATTGAGCTTAAGTATCAAAAACTTAAAAGCTCCCCCTGTCAAAGAGACATCATTAGAACCGTATATAAGTCCATACTACAACCAATGGACCATGATTCATACATAACCATAATGCACCAAGTGGACTAAATATGATCCACAACTTATGGCTATATGAAGCCATAACTTATAGCTTCTTGTCGTTAAGCTTATCTTAGCTTCTTTGAGCTAAAGAGCTTATAACCTGTTTCTCCCCCTTTGGAATCATCAAAAAGAATGTTAGCATGATAAATACATCATTTATTCATATCAAAGTGCGCAACTAAACCGATGTATCGAGCTATTTTGAACATTGAAGCTTTTAAACCAAATAGGAGGAAAGAGTCGATCATACGACTTATAGAAGCTTATGAAAAATCATTTCATTTGCAAAAAACATGATCTCTATAAATATATGAGACTTTTGAAATCGAGAGAACATGTAGGTGATGAATTTTTCATTGAGACATTTTATCGAACACTTGGCGGGCGTCAAAAATTGAAGAAGATATATATAGCCCTTGTAAATGTAATCAAGCCAAGTTTTTCATCACCAAAAGCAATTTAACAAATATTATCCATCAACAATCACTAAGCTCATCATAAAAATATATGAATTGTATCAAGAAAAATACATATAAGCCACAAACTCAAGGGTTCAACCCAATTGAGCTAAAGAGAGTGAAATTCTTACCATTCGATCAGTAAAGATGAGCATATTTTGAAAATAATAGAATCTGGTTTTTTGGGTGCACATTAAGCCATTAAACTTAAAAGATTATGGCAGATGCTTTTGTATTAGTAATAAATATTGTCTAACATTATTAAACCATATAAATTCATTCATGTCGAAAATATATATAGATTTACTTGTGATTTCACACTTTATATAGGTTTCTGATTTAATGTTGTATTTTTATAAAGTATGCTGCCATTAGAATTCCTTAAATGTGGAATCATGTTGGCTATGAGAGTTTATAAAGTATGTGGTCTTTGTAATTCCTTCAGGCTGCATATTATTTAATTGATAGTTTTGCTGATTATTATAACAAAATTCATCATATAGGGTGTTCATTTCATATTGCATTTTTATTTATGATGATTAAATATCAATGTGCTGCTCGGTTTTGATTCCATTATTTCTTTTTGTACACATATAATTTAAGTTAATATGAAAAAAGACTCTCATTAGAAAAATCTATGACACTACAACACGATTGTGGTGGAATCCTATTGGTTCTGGGAGTCTATTGTGTATGATTATCCACGTTTTTTTCTATATAGTTGTGAGGGTATCTGATATCATTTTTCAAATATATTTATGTTATCTAATATTTAACCAATTCTAACATACATCCGTGAAAGCATAAAAAATTCTGTATAGGATAAAAGAAATATGTATAAAATTCCCTTTACATTATGAAAATTAATTAACAATTCTGATAACAATTGCAGAATTGAAAAACATTAACAAATCTATAACGTGATATGACTATCAATACGTCCCTCCTTTAACATTTTTCTGAAATTAGCAATTTGAAAGTTCTGCATAGTAGCATGAATTCGGTCACCTTGACAAAAATTATTAAAAAAATTAGTATCTTAAAATACATGAGGTCTGATAAAAAAATGCAGAAAAAATAGTTATTACCACACTGTCGTTAAAAAAACCTACCAGACTGGAAATTTGATTCTCGTCACTGTCTGATGGTTTCTCGCATGTTCATGTTTAAATCATATCAGGGTAATAAAGGTAGCTATTGATATTTTTTGTTTCAAGAATGATATAGCAGAGAGAGAAGCTGGAAATTTGCAAAAGCAGTTTCTATCCTACAAACTTACAATGCATCGATTATTAGATATTTATAGAGTTCAAGGTATTACCATTTAGGAAAGTAAATCATAACATATGTCAGATTTTATTTCCTTACACGCGTATGTTATATTAAGTATGTATTGTTAATTACTGGTTATGCTTAAATTATATTTGTTAGGCTATTGTTTTTCCGGCAGCAATGGATTGCAGTAGTCTAATTAAATCAAGATTTGCTGAGATCATTTCTCGCTTTTTATAGAAATAATATTATCCAAATTAATCTCAATTTCAATTAGTATTGCAATTATGATTTCATTGACTGATAATTTCTTATTTTATTTTGGACAGGAAAAAGGTCAAATGAATGGAATCAATTTTGTTCCAAACGGAATTTACGGGCACAGTTTTTGGAATAATCTAATCAATTTTATTCCAAATGGAATTTACAAGCACATATTTTGTGGCTAATAAATTGATTATGTTCCAAACCAATAGCAGACAATTAAAGATTGATGTTTATATTTGGTGATTATTCTTTTACATATATCAATCATGCATTTATTTAATTAACAAATAAAGATTCTTGACTAATTTAAATTGGTTATCATTTAATTTATTTACCAAAATTAAAAATACCAGCACAAAGATTAAAATTAATCAACTTCGATTTAATTTACTTCATTCATTAAAATATTATTGCCAAAATTATAAAGTCAAAATTTGGTTATTAAGAATCCAAAAATCAATTTATATCATAATAATTACCATTAACTTGACAGAAGTCAACTGCATATTAAATAAATAAAATAAACTCATAAAAAGTTTTTAGAAAGTGTGTTTTAGGCGGGAAACAAATTTAGAAAGAGGTTTGTTATTATATATATATATATATTTACATTATAAATTTAGTTGAAATCTTTTTCAATCTAAGAATGACACAAGTTCAATCAACAAAGTTAGTTTTCAACTATAAGTCTAACTGAAATCTTTCAAATTAACAAGGGTATTAATAAACTCAAGCACATACACACATATATGTATGTAATAATATCGCTCAAGTTTTTAGCTTGTGTTTTTGGTCCATAATGTCTAAACTATGTTGCACCTATTAATTTCTAACATACAATACATATTGTTTATTTTATTATTATAATTTTTATTTTAATACCAAAATACATCTTACCTTATGAACATCTTTTTATATTAAATACAAAAAAATTATTCGAGACAATTTTGATTTAGTTAATATTTGATTTTAATAAATTAATAAAATTATAAGCACACGTGCATCTTACTAGATGGATAAAGGTGGAAATAATTCTTAAAAAAGGAAGATAAAATTGTATAAACTGATAAGGCTGACTGAAAAATTCAAAAACTATTTGGAAGGAATATTATAAAGGATTTTATATTAAAACCTCTCTATCAGTATCATATAATTTGTTGGAATTGAAAATATTACTTTTATTTACTAAAAAAATATTTGAATATTTCTTATACAATCAACAATCGTCTTCCAAATAATTTTATTGTAACCTTAGGAGTATTTGTACTTGAAAATATTTATTGAAGTCTGAAGATATATAAAGGTTAACTGACTAATATTTATTAGGAGATAATTTCAGCTTATTTTACCTACTAACCCATAGCCCAATTGATTTATTTTGAACCAAGACATAGCCTAGAAAATCGGCCCAACCAAATGAGGAGTTTTTTTTTTTTTTTTTTTTTTTTTTTTTCTAAAAATTCGCCGTCATTCTGAGAGTATCTTGTGAACGCTAACCCCAGTGGTTCAACCAAATGAGGAGTTAAGTAACTTAGCCCAACACCCTAATCTAGACCAAGTGACCATGACCCAATCCCATAACCCGTTGACCCGCAATCTGGCCCAATTGGGTCCAAAATAAATAGTAAAATCAAACCCTATATTCCTCATTTCTCACTTATCACTTATCAGCAACCAACCTCAATCGCCCGAAAAAAAAAAAAAAAAAAAAAAAAATCTCTCCGTCTTGCCCTTGTCCCTTTTATCGGCCGTCATACATCCTCAAGAAGAAGAAAACCTGTTTTATTCTTCTCCTTGAACATCCCTGACCCTTCCCCTGTTTGTGTTTATACACCCTCCTTCTACTCTCCTCACCAAAATATCCGAAAATCACCTTTTTTTTCTTTTGTTTACGCCGAAGACATCTACGGAATACCAACGGTGAGAAGGCTAGATTCGAAGGAAATTACCCTATATCTCTCATGTATAAAGCGTTATCGGACTAACCATAACAAGAGGTGAAAAGATTGACACCCTATTTTTTGTTTTAAGCGTTTTGTTTTGAGTTTTATTTTGATAATAGTTTTAACTTTTTTCTGTTGTAGACAGAGGCTGGGGTGGGACGAAAAGAACAAAAAAAAAAAAAGTGGGTAAAGGAACAACTATTTTAAAACTTTGACGGAAAAAAGGGAGGGGTTCCTTAAATCTGGAAATTTAAGATGCCACAATTTTGTGCACTTTGTGATGCTTGTATTGTTTAATTAACAATACGTGTTGTTATTTAAAAAGATGGAAATTAATTAGGTAGTGTTTCATAGACTATGCTATGTCCTTGCTTTGAATTAATTTAGCTAAAGGAATAATGCAAATTGCACTGTTGTGCAGACAATTCCCATCAAGCGCACAATCTAATATCTCAAAGAACTTATCCTGGTAAGAATTATATTTATATGTTCAACAAATCAGTCAATACCCTTTTTTTTTAAAACACACAAATGAAAACAGTATTTCTAACTATTTTTCAAATCTATACTATTAGCACTACTGATTCTTTCAAATATACATTATGTAATTTTTTCTAATATATATTATTTATATTTCTTAATTATTCGCCTATTTAGATTATGATAAATAATTGTGCATATATACAAATTATATCTTATTATAACATGTACTTAGATTGGTTTATTTCTTTCAAACAAATTTTTATATATATCCTACTCTAAAATATTTATACTATTTCAGAATTATTAATTTTTTTCTATGGCTACTGCATCATATACTAACAACACTTGTATCCATATCAGTTTGTTTCCCTGGTAAGTAAATCCATAATATTTAAGCTAGTTGTACAAATAAATTAAAAAAGCCTACCATTTGTTGAATTGTTTTTCTATTGATGTCAGATATGAATGCTATATTTCATCTTCTTCATTTGTTACCTCATGTAAAATGGATTATGTGAATGAATGTTTTAGTTGTTTAGGAGAATTTTGAGATTAAAGTTGCTTGGGTAGATGGTATTGAATTATTGATTGGGAAAATGTTGGTTTTAGTAGTAAGACAAATTGCTAAAGTTGCATTCAAAATTTGGATTGAGTTTTAATTATATATAGATGAGATGAAATATGAAGAGACTGGATTAAAATGCTGGATTGGAATAAGTGAAATTTAGATTGGATGGAATAATTGAAATTTAGATTGGATTGGGAAAAGTGAAATTGAAATCCGCCAAGTTTAAGTAGCTGGGTTGTTTTTTCATGGATGGAAAATTGTGAAAACTTTGATTTGTGTGAAATCTAAATGTGTGTGTTTTTTAAATATAGATTTGACAAAAAAATAAAAAAAAAAAAACCAATAGTTATTGTCTACCCAATGCATTCAAAATTGATAAGACTCCTGTATTTTAAATACTGCATTGAAGATTGTAAATGCATTGAAGACATGGATTGTTAATTAATGAAAAAGTATATAAATTTTACTAATTAATTATACGAAAAAAGCCATAATATTTCGGTTTGGCAACAGCATTTTGGTGAGAACTTTCCTAAATTAGAGACTATCTTGTTTTTATATATTATATAGATTTCATTTTCTCAAGCATATTTGTATTTTCAAACTAATTTTCTGTTTTCCTTCATGGTTTCTGGTTGGTAATATTCAGATTTGTATTGTACGGGTAGTGCCTTTATTATGTGCTTTTCTTTTCTGTTTGTGATGCTTTGGATTAGTTTAACAATACTTGTTGTGCATGGTGGACATTAAGAAATCTGGTGTTAAAAAATCTTTTGGGTTGGAAAGCCATGCTCTGTGATTTTTGAAGTCATTTTAACAAAATATGTGTATTTGATACTTAATTCTATATTATAACTTGAATGGTTATTTTTTCACTTCTTTGCCCAACACGTGTGGTGTATGACTTTTTCTTCGGCCCGGTTTTACTTAGATAAATATCTAACGTTTGGTCCCTTTTTAACAATCTTTTTTAATGAACCATCTTCCAAGTGTTGGTTGTGATGCAGTAATATGTGTAGAATTCTTTTTACCATTTTCATTATTCGTCCTTAATATTAATTCTTGTAATCTTTGTAGTTTCTTGTAGATCAGTTGGAGATAACATGGCTGCTCTTTGAATGTTACTCTAAGCATAGATAGTGGGAATGCATCTCTAAATTGTTTACCTGTCAGTTACAGTTTTGATATGAGCACTTTGTAACATCAGTTATTGTCTGTGTAGGGAACTTTTGGAGGATCAGCAAAATTTATTATCTACATGACTTCACCTGTACATTTTGCATGTGTCCTATATTGTTGGTGCATTATCCCAGTACCTGATCTCAGATAGGCAGGTGGTTTAGATATGGAGCATGGTTCTCTTCCTCTGAACTTGCCAGTATCAGAGATGCATATGAAAATGGTAGGCCAGGTGTCAAGCAATCCTGAATCACATCATTTTTATGTTTCAGCGGAGGAAAGAGGTCGGATTGAACCTATATCTAGTAATACTGGGTTCAATACCTCAATGATACCATACAACAGACTCTTAGAGCCAATATCTAGTAATAGAGTCGGACATAATGAATCTTCAGGTGGCAGTATGGGATCCAACCCAGTCTGGATGCCAGACCAACTAGGTTGTGAAAATGGAAGTCTGATGAACAATATGGCTGAAGAAAAAACACCATTCCCAGTCAAACGGAAGGCTGAGGTGGGGTCTCTGACAAACAGTTCTATTTCTCAGCAGTCTCTGTTGCCTAACAAGCGGCCAGCACATATGGGAGCTGATGTCAATTCTGTTGGGTTTCTGCCGCCATCAGCACCTCAAAGGAAAACTACACCAGCACAGTCCAAGTTGGGTTCTCCAGGTCTGCCGGCTCAACATTCGGTAAACAAGAAAATGGTGCGAAATGATTCCATCTCTGGGAAATCTGGCTTACAGCGAGGGCAGTCTGCAAAAAGACAAACCGCTCAAATTGAATCAGCATCCAAGGTCCGACCAGAGTCATCAGAAGCTGTGAGGTCCAAAATGAGGAGTCTCTGACTGCTGCACTTGATTTGGCATTTCAGAAACAAGACAATGTTTCGAATACTGAGAAGAACCAGACTGAGACATCTGTAACTCATCAGCCCAAGGGTTCCCAAGCTTCTGAAACCAATTCAACTATGAGTGGTCATGTTCCTGTTTTTGGTTCCGAGGAAGTGTTTCCTTCAAAAGAATCGGCTGCACTTAGCAAAACGAATGAAGGTCAGTTTTTTCTGCTGAACTACGACCTAATGAAAGCAGTGGGAATGGTGGACAAGCTTTCCAGGGGTTTGAGTATGGTTCAATTTTGCCTGATGAGGATGTTTCATTTGGCGATAGTTTCTTTGCCAAAGATGATCTTTTGCAGGGAAATGGGCTTTCTTGGGCATTTGAGCTTGATGTACAGATGGGGAGGGAAGGAAGCTCAAAATGCTGAAGATACCAAGTTTGTGAAAGAGGAAGCTCAGGGGCACAAAGAAGTGGTGGTTTTGACACCAGAGAACTTGGCTTTCAAAATCGAAGCTGAACTTTTCAAACTATTTGGTGATGTGAACAAAAAGTACAGAGAGAAGGGTAGGTCTCTTTTGTTCAACCTTAAAGATCGTAACAATCCAGATCTGAGAGAAAGAGTCATGTCTGGAGAAATATCACCTGAAAGGTTGTGCTCAATGTCGGCCGAAGAGCTTGCTTCAAGGAGCTATCAGAGTGGCGTATGGCCAAAGCAGAAGAATTTGCACAAATGGTAGTTTTGCCTGATACTGAAGTTGATATAAGACGGTTGGTTAAGAAAACACACAAGGGTGAATATCAAGTCGAAGTTGAGCATGATGATGTCATAGTTGCAGAGATTTCTAGCGGGACTTCTACTACTATGCTAACTCAACGTCAACCGAAAAAGGAGACTGTACCTCATTCTCCTTCCAAGGCAAGTCTTAAAGATAAAGAGAAGGTTGCAGGTCAAGGGAGTAGTTCGGAGGACCAGGATTTTCTGGTAGTCTGATTATTCAGACTGATGGGACTGATCTAATGCAAGGAATGATTGTGGATGAATTAAAGGATGCAGAATTTCTACCTCCGATTGTTTCTTTGGATGAATTTATGGAATCCCTTAATAATGAACCTCCATTTGAGAATTTATCAGTAGATGCAGGACAAAAGATCCCTCTTTCGCATGGAGAAAGCCCTAAACTTGCAAGGAACTCTCGGGCTTCTAATCGAGCTTCAAACTCTCCTAAGGATGCTTCATCCAATAAGGCTGGTGTTTTCAGGAAACATGATGTAACAACAAAATCGAGTCAGAGTCCTGCAAAACAGAATGTTCTTCCTAGTATTATTCCGAAGATTGAATATATCTGGGATGGTACTCTTCAGCTAAATATCTCATCCTCAGTCGCTGTTGGTGGTCTGTTTCAAAGGTATGTGTGTTTGTAGGTTGAGAACACAAACCAAGATTGCTCTCTCACCCTCTTGTGCATTTCACATATACTACAACATACTTTTATGCTTCATATTTATTGAAACTTAGAATGGATATTTTTAGGGTTAATTACCAAGTAAAAGAAAAAAAAACAAGAAAAAAAACCTTTTGATTTTCCCATTTACAAAAAAATACACATATCTTTCTTTCAAAATTGCTATTTGTTTCACTCAACTTGGAATGGATATTTTTAGGGTTAGTTACCAAATAAAAGAAAAAAAAAACTTGAGATTATTCCATTTACAAAAAAAAAAACCTAACTATCTTTCAAAATTGGTATTTGTTTGCTCAAAATGGGTTTTTGTTAAGTAAATACAAACCACAAGGGGTTAATGTTATTTGTAATACCCCTATTTGTAATTTTGAAAGATGGCTGGATCGTTTTAATGAGGCTAAACCTTAGTGGTAGTTTTTGTAATTTACACATAAATTTATGTGATTCTAATCGCTTATAGCATATCTATAAAGTTGTTTAGAAATAAATCATAGTTGTCGTGATCACAAAATTAGCGGTGTTTGTTACGCTAAGATAAGTTACTTTTGATGTTGTTCAGTTGGGTTTCCCTGATCTTTTAATTTCTGTCAACAGCGGCGAGAAGACATCCATGAAGGAGTGGCCTTCATCTCTCGAGATTAAGGGCAGAGTTAGACTTGATGCTTTTGAAAAATTTCTTCAAGAACTCCACATGTCTCGAACTCGTGCAGTCATGGTATATCAAGGCTTTCTCCTTTTACTTGTACCTAAAATTTTCCTTCTCTTTTATAGGCCTTTGGGTTTTGGCCTGGAAGGGCGGCCGCCTTGTGGTCTCGCATGGCCAATGTTTAGTGGCATTGTTAGTCATTGTTTAGTTATAATGAGGTTGTATAACAGCAGCGCTGATAGAAAATATACCAAAGGGGTGGTAACTTTGCTGGATGAATGTTTTTGCTACAACATATACATTCATGGGATAATGATGTCATTTTATTCGGCAAAGGAAACAAACAAACAGGAATCTGAATTTAAGTATTTGCGACAACAATTGCCAGTAATAATAATCAATAAGGTGACACCATTTGGTTTGCATATATGGTTGCAAGTTAAGCATAGCAAAACCTTTTGAGAGATTCAGTTATGTTTTATATAGATGCTGATGTTGTTGTTGGTGAGAAAGGAACTAATCTAATTGATTAAAGCCTTTTAAAGAAGTGTTGCAAAGCAGATTAAACCACATTGGAAACTAAAATATGTAATTCTAACTTTCCGTTATTGATTGAAGTGAAATACTGAGAGATTCCTTTGTGCTTGGGGTATTTTTCTGGTTCTGCTGTTAGTTTACCTAAATAATGGCACCATTGGCGTTAATTTGATGTTATTTCGAAATTTGGACCTTGTTTCCTGCACGTTGATCATGGCAAATTTTCGTCAATCTTTTGTATTATTTAGATTCTTGGATTAAACAGCAAAGGCCATCAATGGCCACGAATTTTAGTACTAAAGTGAATCATTTGAATCGTATCAGATTAAATTTTATACCCAGCTGAGTTCACTTGGCAATTCAAATCGGTTAAATGTATCCAACATGCCATACCCAAATATATTTAGTGTGAATTCGTATTAAGTTATAAGCGGATTAAATTCTCGTACACAAAATGTAGTTGGCAATAATACCATGTCGATTATGTAATCAAAAGTTGAAGTAATTTCTTGTATGATGTATCTGTACATTTTAATTGTCATCACTATGTTTTTGAAACTTTTTAATTAAACAAGTCTACTCTCTATCTGCAGGTTCTCCAGTTTGTTTTGAAGGACAAATCGTCTGAAAACCAGCGTGCTAACCTTTCTGAGGTAACAACTCTATTTATCATCTCTCTCTTTATTCTTTTGTTGCCCATAAAACAATTCATACTTATGCATATAAGTAACTTTGTTATGCAGGCTATCGACTCGTATGTTACAGACGAGAGGCTAGGATATGCCGAGCCGGCCCCTGGGGTCGAACTTTATCTCTGTCCTCCAACTCCCAGAATAACTGATACGTTGAACAAGCTTATTACGCCCAAGGAAAATCCCGAGACCAATAATCCCATCGAAAACAGACTAATCGGTGTAGTTGTTTGGCGAAGAGCTCACATAAGCAACACAATATCACCTAACTCATCGTCACACCACAAACACTCCTTGAAAAAACAAGCTTTTCCTCCTCCTAAGAGGGTACGAGATTCATCAAATGTTAATCCTAACACCCCAACTAGAACTTCCTCTCCCGTATTTAATAAACAGGCCGAGCCGCAAAAAGAAGATGACGATGACGACGATATCCCGCCTGGGTTCGGCCCGGCTGCTGTTGCTCGTGGGGCAGGGCCAAAAGACGACGACGATTTACCGGAGTTCAATTTTTCACCATCTGTTCCGAGAATTTCACCACAAAATTTGCATCATGGTGTGAAAATGAGTCAACAACGTCCAGTAGAGGAAGTTAGAGAGCTGATTAAAAAATATGGGCAGAGTGGGAATAGTTTAACGAATAGAGTAGATAATAGGGGTAGTATTGGGATTGAACCTTGGAATGACGACGCGATGATGATATTCCAGAGTGGCGGCCTCAAGCGCCGCCACCACAACTGCCACCCTATCCGGTAGCTCACGGCCAACGGCCGCCCCAACATATGGTTCCAGTGGTGACCCAGCAGCCACCTAGTGGGCTTGGACACCCGGCTCCGAGGTAGATGGGTGCAGCCTCCTGGTCCCTTACGTGGTCCGAGATGGAGGGTACTAATTAGTTTAGAGTTAAAGGGCTTTTTTTTGTAAATATATTTTGTTTCTTGTTTTAGGTTTATAGAACTTTTACTTTGTGATGAAACCTGTTCTTTCTGTTATTCGGTCTACCTCTTTAGCCCTTTCACTAGCCATGACATGGATAACTGTTAAGCTTAATCAGTTTGTTTAATCTTATTTTTCTCATTCGTATTTTTTTTGTTTTAAGGACAAATTAATTTGTAAGTTGCTACCAAAATAAAATAATTTGTAAATTCCTAAAGAGGAATAGAGAAGAACAATGGCATAAAATACAATGCAAGTCGAATACATCTACATGCCTAATTCTAAATTACTACCTTTTTATACAAACGACATGCATATCTTATATAAAAATACATCATGCAATACGAAATTGAAATAAGAGATTCAAACTGTCATGAAAACGGCAAATTAACCCAAAACTTGCAACCTTGACAACACCATAAATTTTAGGGTTGATTAGGAAAACACCCCAGAGGTTTGGGTTAATTACAGAAACCCAGAGATATTTTCAAAATTACAAAAAAATTCCTCAAATTTAAAAATGTCTTAAATTCAAGTGAATTAGCTGTAATATTTTTATAATTGTGAGAGGGGTTTTTGAAATGTTTTTTTTTTTTCCCTTATAAAGAGGAAAAGTGAAAAGTTAGACGGATCAAATCTCATGAGTTTTTGCAATTTCAAAAATATCTGAGTTTTTTGTAATCAACTCGACCCTCGAAGTTTTTGTAAACATTGAAGGTAAAATCTCATCGAAATATAATCTTTAAAATTTAAAAGAAAAATCCACCAAGAATGTTCGAGTTTCCTAAAATGGTTTCCACGTCATTGGCGGCGTGGGATAGCCAATCCATTGTTTTGAATATTTATCTAGCTTCAAAAAAGATGTTTAAATTTGGATAGATAGAATCCTTAATTTTTGGATTATTTGTTAACTTTTAAATTTCTTGTTTGGATTATTTGTAATCTTTTAAATTTGTACATAGGGTTGTCACATGGATAAATGTAAATCCGTCATGTGAAATTGGAAGAATGACAAATGTCCAAAAATTAATGGGATGGAAGACATGTGTCAATTTTATTTTTTCTTTTAGTTTAGGGTATATTGAAATGTGTCCAGAAGGAACTATTAAATTAATTATTATATTTCTAAAATAAAAATAAAATTTATTTATATTTTATTTTTTTTCTAAAGAATTTCACAAATTAAAAGACGGTAGATGTCGTTATAATCACTAGAGGAGAAGTGGGGGCATCTTGGGCCTTGGCGGTGTTTCTCTAGCCATATAATGTTAAGAAATTAAAAAAATAGTTATAGTTTATATAATTTTTTTATTTATATATTTTTTTCTTAGTTTTTATTTGCATTCATTTTTAGTGTCTTTAAACCATATCAAAATAATTTGCACCAAACATTCATATAGATTTTGCATTAAATCTTTGGTTTGGAGGTGAAGTCAAGCTCAACCTAAATTAAAGCAAATGCTTAAAAGTTAAAAGTGGGTGAAATTTGTTGTCTACTTTCATAAATAAAATTTAGAGGTCTTACAAAATTTGATAGTAATGCGAATCACTCTCATAATGTAAGAAAACTGACGGAATTATGGTATACAGTGATTTTTTTAAACACTTGACCAGATCGACTAAAATCAATTTAATGTTTTCCTTTACAAGAAAGTCAATTTAATGTTGGTTCATCAAATAAATACATTTTGTCTGTATTTTTTATTTATTTTGAGTATGTAAACTATTATTAGAGAAATAATAATTTTCAATAAAAGAATTGTAATATATAAATTACCCAATATATACGAAGATAATTATTCTTAGTAACTATGTGGAATGTTATAGTCATACTGAATCTAGCTGATCAATATCTAAAATATGAGAACACTATTTTCATTTACACCCCACATTTTATTGCAAATTCATAAAGGTACATTTTTTCTGTTATCTTTCAGAAACCACAGTGGATGAGCTGAGACAGTGCAAGCACCAATGGCAACACCACTTCCTTCAATTAAATTCCACCATTCTCTCATTCCAAATCTTGCCATCTTTAGGTACCCTTTTTCCCATCTTTCTTTAAACTATGCAGTTCAAGTATTCTCCTTTTATTTTCGTTTTTTTTTTTGGTGATGTTTTGGCTTTTTGTTGTTTGTAGGAACAATGCTCACAACATGTCTATTACAACCCAGAAGAAACCGAAATTACGCGGAAAATTGAGAAAACAATTGCGAGTTTGAGTGATTCTTCAAGACCCTTTTCACAAAATGGGATTTTAAGGAGGGATTTAATGTTTATGGGATTTTCTTCTTCACTCTCTCTCTAATTTTACCAACTTTAGGTATGTTGAGAAATCCATTCTTTTCCCTCGTACTGAATTAAGACTTTATAAAGTTATCTAATTGTGCGAGTTCATTCTGATATTGTTGGTTTGTATATGTTTTGGAGTTTTCTATCATATATATTCTTGAGCTGGGATTTTTGTTCTTTTATTGTGTTTTGGAAGATGGATACTGGAGTAATTTCTTAAGGTAAGAGTGTGAGGGTGGGTTTACATAACCCATTTTCAAAATTACTCATGTTCTAATGGAATTAAGTACAAACTAAGGTTTTCACCCTTGTTTCTTATCCAACTTTTTTGAAGAGCTTGCTTAATATGGGTATTGATTAGTTTCTTCTTGGATGCTGCATTGTTGATGCTACAGGCTCTGCTGCTGAGGAAGAGTTGAAAATGGATTTAGTAGTTGATGATATAAATGCTTATTCATATTTGTATCCGACAGAACTGCCTACCAATAAGTTTGTCTTCAAATGGTAACATTCATCTCTAATGCTCAAGTTGATAACTGATGATTCTGGTTTAGATATTGAATTTTACAATTACAATTTAAAGGTAGCTTTCATTGACTAAACTGAATCCATGTTAAGCTTCTGGAAATTTTTTCCAAAATATTGGTGCCTTATTGTGAATCACATGATATAAATTCAAAATATCAAAGAGGATAATAAGCCCAAACACTAAGTTACAAGTTTATTTGAGATTTATTTACAGTTGTAGACAACATCAATTTGTCATTGTCCATCAAGAGATACAGTAAGCCTGGTCAAACTCCGTTCACGAGTTAACCTGCATGCTAAAATTCTGCTCGGTCTGCTATGCTATACTGCTATTGACAGAGTGAATCTTAAGCTCATATTCAGTTGACGGATTTACCTCATTTTGCGAATTGGAGATGATTTCACTCTTAACACTTGGATAATTCACTGCAAAAATGACTGGATTTAAAACCCTATGCTATTAAAAGGTTTTGATCTTTATGTTCAGTATGAATATTTTGAGAAGGTTGGGAATACTACACGAATTTTGACATGCATGGTTTATGTGCAAACTCCAGCTCCGCAACCTCATTCAATCCCTGCTAGTCAAGCGAACAACTTAGTTAGTAATCACAAACATGATTCATTAACTTAATAAACAGAATCAAATGATTTACTATGTTAATAAAAATAATCAAATGAGCTGGAAAAAGTGATTATCATACCTTGGTTTTCTATGTTCCGCCGTGGATCAATGTAGTCTTAAACAGACCTCAATTTGGATCAGTCCGGGAACCATCAGCCTTATATAAATAGATTTCTATGTTTAAACTCTAAATTGTGCCTTTCGTTTCGTCAAACGTAAAGAAATTTATTTATTGTTACATTTGAAAAAGATTAGTGACGATGCAAATAAATTTTATGAAAGGTCCATGCTATTGTTTAAATTTTTCTTGCTTTCTTTTTTTCTTATTTGGTGTTTTTTCTTTTTTTTTCCTCAATGTCTTTTTGTGTGAATGAACTGTTGATGACTTCTTTGTTTTAGACAAAGAAGAGTTATATTCCTTGGATTTACTAGATTTAACACAAAATGTTCTCTACTTCATTTCTTGTATCTTTAAATTGTAGGAACCTCACTCTTTTCATCTATGTGAAGGGTGGAATCTAGAAAGCCGGAGCGTTATTCATCAGCTGCACCATTGTCCCGTAAGTCAGTCCCTCCATATCTTTTATCATGAAAGTTGGAAAGGTCATTGTTGATAATATTTGTCACCTATACTATTGGTGATTATGTGGAAGAACTTCTTTTTTACTGAAATGAGATTTTGGCACACTATCAGTGAGCTTAACCACACATTTGTTGACAATTATACAGCTGATGCACGCCTTCGCATCGTGTCTGAGAGGGTTGATTTTATTGATAACCTCATAATTTCAGTTTCGGTAATTTAAATTTACCATGTTTTTCCATAATCTTAAAATAATATCATGTATTTTCCTTTGAGCATTGTACTTGTACTCTTTGATTCAGATAGTTCCCCAAACTCACTGTTCTTGAAATCTGAAGACAAAAATACATGGAGTGCAAAAGACGTTGCTGATTCTGTTTTAGCTGACAAGTCTGCTCTGGTATTTTGCCTCTCTTGTTTAACATGTATGTAAGGATTTTGTGTCCTTTTTGTGAAGATTCATGTAAATCATATGACTAAAAAATAAAAACTTTAATCATACCCACCACGTATGTCCTGCTTAATTGTTTCACTTCTTTCTGTTAACTCTGTCTAAACTAACCATGGCTGAAAGTGCCATTTTTCAAATCATGTAATATGTTGTGGTGAACTCTGATTTGTGATTATAGATACAAAGAGCTGGGTAATGGAAGCCATGTTGACTTTTTACATCAATGATTTTACATAACTAATAAACAGGATAATTACAAAAACTACCCCTGAGGTTGGGTTAAAAAAAAAACCACAGCTTTTTGAAAATTACATAAAAAAAACTCCTTGAGGTTTGATTCTTTACTACACTCTACCCCCTTCATAAGCAAAAGCATTTCAAACACCCCTCTTACAATTGTAAAAATATTACAATTACCCCTTACATTTACATAGAATCAAATCTCAAGGAATTTTTTTGTAATTTTAAAACATCTCTGGGTTTTTTTGTAATTAACCCAAACTTCAGGGGTAGTTTTATAATGATCCCTTAATAAATATTGGATAGTGGTGCTTTAATACCGGGATTGTTGCAATTCAAATTCCTATTTGCCATTTGGAGGGTAAAAGTTGGTGTTTGAAGAAATGTCTAATATGTCAATGATGTAACCTACGACTCCTCAGCTGCATCAATAAATCCATTTCAAGACTTTTAAATCATATCTTTCTTGCATCTCCACAACGCTTTCTGTTCTCAGTTGAGTCATGCTTTCTTAATTGTTAGTTGGCTATTTTCGCGCAATATGTGCTTAAAATGAAATATACTGTTGATAACAGCGGGTAACATCTAGTCAGCGAATGGACGAAAGCTCGGTCCTTGATGCACATTCATCTACAGTAAGTTTTATTGTTGTCGAGTCGTCGATTGCAATTACTAGTGCTCTAATCCTCAGTGTGATAGTGCAATCAGTTTTGTTTACAGCTCATTGTATTTCCCCTTAGGTTGACGGCAGCCATATTGGTATTATGAATATTTGGTCCGAAAGTCACCAACCAAATCTGTAAGTCTCCTAATTTATTAGATAAGTACGCATGAAGATCAACGGAGGTGCTTATTCATAATACTTAATGCTGAATGATGCAGGCTCAGGAATCAAACCTTTACCGACATTTTGTGGCTTCGACAGCTGCACGTGACGGTAGGATATCATACTGATATGAATGAGTCATCTAACTTTTTCATGTAGCCCTAGTATGAAGAGTTTATTACCTTTCTCAGCTCATCATATTAGGACCATATTCATGACATTGGGTGCTGGAGCATCCTATAATTGAATTTTTCGGTTATCATTTTATTGGCTAATAAGATTTTCATCAAGTGTTTCCATTCATGAAATTGGTGGTTTGTTTGCCATGATTTAATGCTAAATGGATTTCCTCTTTTTATATTTTGCTGGTTAACTTATTAAAGAATTGTATATCACAGGGTATTTGTACACTCTCAGTGCTTCGACTCTAAGCAAGCAGTGGAGTAAAGTAAGTATAATTTTTTTCTCCGGGAAACCCCATGCTTTCATAAAGTCTAGTTCACCGTCTCGATCCCGATAGATTATAAATCTGAGACTCACCTTAGTATAGAATATATGCAAAGTCACTTTTACCCTTATTTAGTACGTTGAGTGGAAACACGGGCTATATATATATATATATATATATAACATTCAACTTTCGGGTGATACTCAGCTCTAAATCAAATTTGACTCTACCGGAGATTAAAAGGAAACTTAGTAGATTTTTACATGTGTAATTACTGAAGTTGCTTATAGTTTCAAATTTCATCAAGTTTGCTACACTTAATGATCACATGTTTTCAGTTTGGACTATTCACAGATAGTAAAGCATGCTTCCAAATCTATGGGAAATATTATGATTTTGTCTACTTTAGCCTTGACATTGAGACCTTTTTTCCGGTTTTATCCACATTATTTCTCATTTACTCTTCATTCAATCCACATAATGTGGAAAAAGATGAAAAATATAGGAGTTGTTTTGATGGTTGTTCTATCACATCACGCAGATGGGACCGTTCTTGGAGAAAACCGTGGCATCTTTCCGCCTTATCCCTCCTACAGAAAATTATGTGCCTCCTTACAAGGACCCCTGGAGATTTTGGTGACACCCCTTTCTTTATTCATCTCTGGAAAATCAACAACTTTTTCCCATAGTAGAATGTAATCAAGATTGTTTTCTTGGTCCAGGAAGAGTGTACTACTTTTGTAATGCCATTTTGTTTTAGTAATAGAAAATTCAGCACTTATTTCTGGGATTCTTCATATCTTCTCTGCTTCCATTTATTTCATTAAAGATAATGTTTGCAAGCTTTTTCAGTTAAAAGCATTGTTGCAGTTTTCCGATTATTATGCTTGAAGCCAAAATTTTCTGACCCCACGCCCACCCAAAAAACATAGGACCAAAATCCAGGTAAAGATAAAAAAAATTTAGTCCATGGCTACATTGATTTTTGGGGAAAGGACATAAATACCCCATTTTCCATACCCAATCCCTGCACAATGTCCATTTTTCACTGATTTTGGATAAAAATACCCATTTCCGCTGAATTTGGACAAAAATACCCATTTTCCGCTGATTTTTGACAAAAATACCTATTTTCCGCTGATTTTTTTGCGTTGTTTTCTTTTTTGTTTCTTTGTTGTTTCAAACATGTTTGTTGTTTCCTACATGTTTCATTTATGTTTTTTCTTATATGTTTTACTTAGCCAACTTTTCATTGAATTCCCAACATTGCATGGAGAAAATCTCAATTTGGTATGCCACAATGGGAAGAAAATAGAGAGTATACCAATTTCGAGATAACAAGAATACGATTCCAATGGATTTCATTGCACATTCAAGACTCCTAAAAGAAATCTTGGAACAACAAATTCAATTCGAGAAAATTTGAGCTTACTTGTCCATCATCGGCTACGAGAAATGGACACGACTCCTTGTCAGGACAAAAATACTTTGTATTGACTTCCAACATCGTAGAATTATTGAATGTGTCAATTGTAGCGGGAAAGACCTACTAGTAATAATTTTGCTAAAGACGTGAGATCTTTAGTTCAAGATTAGACATGCAAACATCGAAATGAGCAAAGATCAACATTTACAAGGATGACAAAAAAAAAAAAGTCAAGAGTATATGGGGAAAAACTACACTATTTCTCTAAATTTAAAAGTAGTAATTGTTTCTTACATGTTTCATTTATGTTTCTTACATGTTTCAACTGATTACACAATCATTAAGATTTACATAACAACAATTCTCTAAAATCATTAGGAAGTAGAGGTAGAAACTCAATGTCGTTGTCGTTGTCGTTGTCATTTTGCAGCTTCAACTTAGCATGGTTGTGAAGCAGATGACTGAGCCCTTTACTTGTTCATTCTCTATCTCAAACGCTTCGACGTCCATAGCCTTCCCACCATAAAGTGCTCGACATAACAAGCAACAAAAATCCCACATTCACTACAAAAGAAAATAAAAAAGATCTGCAGTCAGGATAGATAACACAACAAATCAAAAACAATAAAAAAGAACAAAATAAATGGAAAATACATAAAAAAAAAAACATAAAAGAAACAACTTCGAAACAACATCGAAATAAACGGACATTAACAACAATTCTAAAGATGCCACTATCATTTAGCTATTTGCGTCTTTTTTTTCATTTCACCAAAATTAGAAAATCGGTAAAATCATTAGGGAAGTGATCTTGACAGAAACTTCACTAAGTATGACATTTGATAACAAGAGGAGAATACTAGCAACATATTGAACAAAAATCTTTAGCCTATTAGCACAAGAAAGGTAAACAAATCGAGACATTAACAACAATTCTAAAGATGCTACTATCATAAACCCACTTCATACATACAAATAACCAAACAAATGATAAACTTCAATAAACTTTTTTAATAATAAAAGCGAAACCTATTCGTCATAGTTATCTTGATTCAAGAAATTAAAAATGCAAAAAAAAAAGAGTTTAAGAACAGGATTATGCATATATCTAAGAACCAGTCATCATCTTCTTAAACTCCTCGTAGTTAATACATCCATCGCTGTGGGCGTCGAAGGAGCCGATCATCCTGTTCCCACAGTCCTTAATCGAGCAATCCTCCCCCAAGCTCCCGAGCACCGCGTGTAGCTCAGTCGTGGAGATCTTCCCGTTCTTATCCTTGTCGTACAAATCGAACGCCTCCTTCAACTCCTTCTCCTTGTTCTGTTCTTTGCCACTTTAACGCCATAGTGGAACGACTTGAACTCCGTTAGATCGACTGCGATGGTGGCCAAAAACTTAAAAACCAAATCATTATTTTTATAAACCTGGTGGCCAAAAAGAAACCAAGGTAGGGTATTTTGTGATGGGATGGAGAGGGTGGGGTATTTTTGTGATAGGTGGGTATTTTTGTCTTTTCTCTAAAAATCAGGGTATTTTGTGTAATTTCCTCTTGATTTTTGGGTTAATTACAAAAAAATACACCTGAGGTTTGGAGTAATTTGAGAAAACCCGACTAAGTTTAGAATTACAAAAACTACCCAGGAGGATAGATATCTTCTAGCGTTTTACCCCACCGTTAATTGACCTAACGCAACAAAAAATTTGTGACATCATCCAAAAAAATCGACCTAAAAATGCCTCTAGAGTAGTGTTCACCTTACTTAACATCAAAAGCCCTCCTAAGCCCTCCTTAGAATCTTACAAATACCCTGGTTACGAAGAAGAAACAATTTCCACCCTAGGGTTTTCTATAATCACACAAAAGATTCAAAAAATCGGAGGGTAATTTCATCCATCCACTTTTTTTCTTTTTTGGATTTCTGTCAAAGACATTATCAACTATACACAAATAACGCAATCCCTTACGCCTCAGGGTACTTATTGTAATTTTGAAACTTAGTTGGATTTTTCTTGTAATTACCCCAACCCTCAAGGGTACTTTTTGTATTAACCAATGATTTTCGATCACTTATAAATTACAATATACCAGACCAATAAGGAAGCTTCATACATAGAAAAGAAAAAGAAAATGAATGGTACCTATAAACAAAGCTCATTTCATATATTTTCAGCAAAGAACAATGAAAATTTACAAGAACTGATTTTCACGGTCAAAATTGACTGGTGATGTCCGTGAATGAAAAGAATCAAAGGCTATATACATTAAATAATACCACCATTGTTTCACCTTTGGAGACCAACAGGATGTTTACATTTGCAGAGAGGGCTTCAAACAATTTTAAATGTCTACAGCCCCAACATTAAATTTCTACCACCTAAGTATATATCCAGCAAAGCTAGTCCTGTGAAGCTGTAGAATACTCGAATAGGAGACGTTTGGATGGCGCAGATTGCAGGAGCACCCTCAGACGGCTCGTGAGCTGATAGATCAAAGTCCACTGCATAGCCATCTCTGAATCCTTCATCTGCCTAACTACAGAAGCCTGCATTCATAAAAGTTCACATAGAAAACAATGAAGATTAAAAAAAGGGATAATTAAAAAAAAATGCCCGAGGTTTGGGCTAATTACCAAAAAACCAGTGACAGATGTCCAAAATTATAATTAAACCCTCACGTTTGATTATGTCTTAAATTTAAGATGGTATTTGAAATATTTTTTGCTTATAAAGGGAAATATGTAAGACGGAACCAAACCTCAGGTTTTTTTTTGCAATTTTAAAAAACCTCTGGGTTTTTTTGTAATTAGCCCGAACCTTGGGGGGGTTTGTAATTATCCCTTCTAAAATTTTGGAAATTTAAGATGGTAGTAAATTGCGCAAGAAAGATTATTTTTGGGAAAGTCGAGACAACCTGAAGACGCTTCCCCAGCTGGACTTCAACTTCAGTCCCGAACGAAATGTTGCTAGCCAGAGATTTGAGAGGATCGACTGTGGGGTCCACTGAAAGCAAACTGGGGATCTGAGGAGAGTAAACTAGCCTCCACCTAGCCTGCCCGAATTCTCCTTTGCCTTCGATCCTTGGCATCAAAGTCTCGAGTGTTGCAGTGGCTAGCTTCTTAAATGCAAGCTGGCCATCACCTTCCAATATTGATTCAGCTAATTGGCTCTCAAAGACTCTAGCAGCCTGATTAGTAACAAAATCAAATGCAAATTTCTCAGGCGCACCACCTAATTTCTCTCTAAAAACCTGGCATCACCTAAAAGAGATGTGTTTAGTGGAGAACTCAAGATTTTTATCAAATTTACCTCGGTAGTTGAAAGGACGTCTTGCTCCACCGAACGTGTTGAGGTCACCACCAATTTTTCTTGCCACTTGCTAGCTCGACTTTGAATTCTAAATTGCCATTCTGATCCTACCAGGGCTAAATCCAGCATTGGATCGAGTCCGTTGTCAGGTTCGAATTTTGCTATGTTGAGATGTTCTCGCTTGAGCCTCACCTAGATTTAGAACCGAGATAAAAATAAAAATAAAGACCACACCCAAGCATTTCAAGAAGATTATACAATGAAAAATTAGACCATTCTCAAATATTTACCTGTGTCGCAACAAGATTCACATCACCATTCTCAAATGTTAGAACGCCTTTCGGTTTTATCCATTTGGGATGAGCTGGGCCATTTAATTCAAGCTCTCCACTAATAGCAAAATTGAGTATCAATGGATAAACTATCCTCAGTTCAGGCCCAAGAGCAATCCGTAAGTCCGTTAGGCGGATATCTAGTTTTGGCTTGCTATTTACCAGCAGCATATCGTTTCCAATTTCATCACGTTCATCTGCAAACAATCATGGTTTATTAAAGCATTACGAATTTTAACAGTTATTGAGTTCTATATAGTTGTTTCACAGAGTTATCAATATAAAAGGAAGAAGTCAATTTGGTCGACTTGGGTCTGGATAAAATTTGTGTCTTTGTAAACTCAAGTTTGGGAATGAATAACGCCAATAAACACCAACACGTGGCACATGGTGCTTAGCTTGAGTAACATGATCATTCGTAACTTTCTTTTATTTCCCTTTTAATTTCCATCGATTTTAGTCATTAGTCAGCAAAATAGATAATTTATTTTATATCCTGAATCTGCATTCAAATTTCTCCAATACACGAATTATTTGGAACCCTTTGACCAAATAAAGCGAAAAAACTAAAAACCTACTGCAAAATTAAAGTAAGAAACTTAGCTTCAATTTCTTATATACTCAAACTTACCAGGTGACTGGTGGAATGGGCTACTTGACGACGCTGGTATCAGATTGAGAAAACGTGAAACATACTTTGATGCAACCATACGGCCATAACTGCCAGCTGGCAACCTTGGTTCATTTGTTGTATCCTATTGAAGGGAGCAGCTCCACTACCCTTGTCATGTGGTAGATAAACTTCTCCCTGGCTAATCTTAATTTTCCCAGATATGTTCGGTTGCATAATAGATCCAGTAATTTGCAACTGAGTATCAACCTGACCACTTTGATAACCAAATTTTTCAAGTTCAAGGAATAGATCAAACATATAGTATACCCACAAACATCTAACCAAAACCAAGATTAAGCACATTTTTGCTTCTGAAAATAAAAAGTACCTCAAGATATTCCTCGCACGCACTTCCAGAACCTCACATTTTAAGTCAAGTTTGTCACCAAGAGATGCTTCATTTACTCGGAGGGGCAGATTCCCTTTTACAGACAATTTTCCCTTTCTGCTTACTCTACCCTCCAATGATCCAATGCGCAATCTATTTGAATTCACAATAACAGTTCCTCCGAGATTGGTTATTGGTTGCCTAAGTACAGGTGAAGACACAGTTGCCCTGTGAAAATAGGCAGACCCATCCAATACTGGTTGTTCCACAGTACCCCTTACCTACACAGAATGAAACCCAAATTGATATCCAAATGCTTGGATATTTATTTTTTTTGGGAGGGGAGCGTGGAAACATGAATACCTAAACATTTTTCATATTATTGTTTGGTTATATAATAAAAGGGATAATTACAAAACTAACCCTGCGGTTTAGTCTAGTTACAAAAACTCCAGTTACTTTGAAAATTACTAATACCCCTTAAGGTGTTACAGATACCCTTTTGAGGTTTGTATTTACCTAACAAATACCCCCTCCCTAATGGTGCAATTTGTAAAATAGAAAAAGATGTCAGGGGTATTTGTAATTTTGAAAAATATTTGGGTTTTTGTAATTAGGCTAAATGTCAGGGGTGGTTTTGTATTATCCCTACCAGAAAAAGTTACCAACCTGAAGCATAACTTCCGCATTGCCATGTAGCCAGTTAGCATAAGGAGATAACGCAGTTAGCAACATCATGCCACCATCTTTAATATCAGCATCAATCCTAACTTCTCCTGCATCCAATAAGTTCCAGTTCAAACCCTTGAGGCTCTCTGCCAATTGTGTATCCCAAACCTCTTGATTTTTTTCTCTCAAACCCTTTCTGTCATTAGCCTCATCCACAGATGCTTTAGTTCTCTCTGTGTCCCAACCCCGAACCCATGTGGCTTCATTTCTATCCCTTTCACTACTTTCTTCCTCCAAATTATTGTTCTGTACAAGTGTTAGAGGAATGCTTCCTTGAAAATGTACATGGCCATTTTGAACAATGGGTTCAAATTTTGCATTAAATAGGAAACGGCTAGTTGGGGTTAGAGATGCAACGACTTCAGCCCTCCGAGTTCGATTCCCCAATTGCTCCATCTAGAAGCCTTACTTGGACATCACATTCTGGTTTAGCTAGGTTTCCTTTAAGATCACCTTCCATGTGAAGGATGCCTCTAATTGGTGCTAATAATTGTCTCAGAGAGTGAACAGCTTCAGTGGCTGAATTTTCAATAACCTGAACCAGGGTAGGAACCAAACTGACAGGGAAATTCAGAACGGCAAAGTGCAAATTGTCTTTGGCCCTAATAGTGTCCCATCAGCGTGGATTGTGGCTTTATCCCTTTGGATGAAGATTTTCTCTCGAGACGCAAACCATCGGTGTTGCTGTATATACCAGCTGCTAGAATCCGCTGGGTTGTATACGCTCCCCACTCCCATTCCTCTCCTTGAAAGTCAAATTCTGCCTAAAGTAAACCAAAAAGAAGAAATCAACCAGGAGGATAAAAATGTGAGGCTCAAACTGATTGAGCGTAGAGATTACAAGCTGATTCATGAAGAAATCAATCAGGAGGTTAATTTAGTTTTTTACGCTATAGTATTGGAAAGAGTGAGAATCGTTAAGACATATATGCCACTGAGCTTATCAATTGCAGCAGGACACTCTCATTTTCGTGCTTAGATGAAAACCACAAGGAAGAAAGAAACTTGCGCAGAATAATCACATCATGGGAAGGTTCGATTATCTAATACAATGATGACAGAATCAAGATATAAGCATTAACGAGTTTGCCTATATTTGTTGGTAAGTAGCAGCTAACTTTCTTTCAGAAACATTCTTTTTGCTTCTTATCATCTTCGACCTATGATCCAAAACACACAATGCCAAAAATGTGCAGAGATATCTACCGTTGTGTCTCCATTGCCCCCTCCACTTGCATCCAATGAGCCACGCCAGCGACCTTTAAGTTCGGCTAAACCTGGAAGATTGTAATCATCCAGGACAACTTCATATGATGTCGCACAATGACCCCGAATTTCCTACAAGATTTTAAACAATTAAACAATTTTGAAAGAGAGACGAAAAAGAGAATAAGAATTAAAAAGTACCACCTTCAAGCTACTCGATATCCCAGTGAGTGAAATATTAAAAAATGGATGTGAAACACACCTCAAGAAGTTTCTGGAGGCTTTCAGCACACAATCCAACTGACTGCAAACTTTGTATGAAAAGGTCCTGTATGTACACAAAGAGAACCACATATATTAAATGCTAGCAGAAACTCAATGCATGTAAAGGCAATCATTTACAATTCAAAACTCATATAGTCAATCACAAACTCGTGAAAAAGGACAAAAAAGGAAAAAAGAAGAATGAAAAAATGACAATCAATACGAAAATAATTTGCTATTACTGGAATATGCTACAACCTTCGATCTAGATTGAACAGCAGGATCAGAGCTTCGAGAAAGAAGCCTAGCAAGTGGAAGCATCTCAGCAATTTCAGCTTTAGGAACCTCTAGTCTCATTCTCCATCTACCCATAGAAGAGATCATACTACCAAGATGACCAGTCATTACTTTCTGGAACAAGCTACCTTTTTCCTTTCCAGCGGGCCTCGATCCCGGGAGCCAGGCAATACATACTCCTTGTAGTTCATATTTGCTATTGCTTTGTTCCAAAATTGCTTTTTCAACAGTGATCTATATCAAATATTAACCAGCAACAAACATCAAACATGAATCATGAATGTTAACCATTATTCCATTTACCAAAAAAACATAAAAATATAAACAACATTTTTACTCCCCCAGCCATGTAAGATGAGACTGGTCAAAATATCAACCAAGAATTACAGCCAAAGCGACATATAATTCACTCAGAAAACAAGATTAGCCCAAAGATACAAGGAAGAAACTGCAAAGAAATATGTGATCTATGTACAATAATCCTAAGTTATCAAAAATGAGAAAATGAGTTAAAAGGATTTCTGAGAAATTATTTCTTTGTCTCTGAGCAAAATGTGTGAATGCAACTTGTAGCCTGTCCTAGGTTAATCTCCAAAAATCCACATAAAGCTTGCACCATATGATTAAGTGATTTTTTTTTTTACAAATTCTCAAATTAAAATTAAGAAAATAAAATAGTTGATATGGTGAAGGAACTGACCACATCCCCACTCCATCTGGCAGCCACATCTAGAGCTTCACCCAACACACCGCTGAATTTTGGCCGGAGAACAGATAACTCACCATGGCCCCTTCTTTTCTGAAAGTTCAACTGAAGTTCGGCCTGAAAAGGGGAAAACGAAAATAAAATAAAACCTTTAGCTTATTAGAAAAGGAATACTCCATAAAAGTCACATCACACTAATTTGGATGTGTTTATTATTTTTCAAAGGCAGAATTATACGTTTAACAGCTACAAGCATTACCTTCATCTACTGTTGAAAGCACTAATTTACATGGAAATGCATAACGCCTGGTTTAAGTCATTCAGAGCATACAGCAATTCTCCAATCTCAAAATGCTTTGAGACAACTATCTATCCATCCAATTACAACCACTGATTTTCAATAAACAGAAGTAAACAATATATGTAAAGCTTTAATTACCTAATCAGTCCATTCAACCAACCGAATATATGAATCAACCAATTGACTAAGCAAGCTTGAAACAGCAAATTAAAGAGTAGCTGAAAATAAAACTACAGCCATCACAAAGTAAGGTGATGAGGAAATTCTTTAAATAAATTTCACAACATCCCCAAACCAGGAGCATCAGAATAAGATTGAGTAGTCTAAGAAGTTTACTCTGAAATTGCTCCCGGAGTGAAGCTAGCTCCAGTTCATCCAGCGGTAAATGGCGTACCTGGTTGCATATAAAAAGAGTATATATTTTTGTATCAATACCAAGAAAAAAGTCAAAATGGCTCGAAAAGGGAGCAGAGAGATAGAAGCATATTAAGCCTAGAAAAAGGTGGAAAGGACCTCTAAGGTAGTTGAGTGAAGTGGTCGATAACAAGCATTAGCTTTCAGGTGCCCTTTCTGCAGAGAAAAAGACAGCACCTTTCCAGCTAGATTTTCTTCAGAAGTTGATTGCAAAGGTCCTACAAGTTCTATTGCAAGACTTTCGTCTGGCCGTCCAGCAGCATCCAACTACATATAAAACAAAGCATAAGCTGGGAAAATGAACCGGTGTTTTGGGCTTCATGTACAGCAAGCAGAATTTAATATTTCACTCATTTATGCAATAAGGATATAGAGTTTATTATAGTTCTAATTATATTGTAAGATAAATATGTACAATTTCCATGTACTACAGAGAAACCGTAAGTATTACCAGCATCTATAGGGTTTTGTGATTGAAAGCATACTAGTCATCGTGTGTCCACCAGTGGCGGAGCTGGGGGGGAACCTGCACCCCCTAATTTTTTTTTACTATGTAAAATTAATTTATTTAATTTTTATATGGTTTTTCTTTTAAATTTTTATCTGGCCTACCCAATTTCGTGTATCGTCCCACCCCTTTTTTTTTTTCCTGGCTACGCCATTGGTATCCACCATATAAACCTTTATAGAACAAAAAGCGTGAACAAATTTATGAGGAATCTTGAATTTTCTAGCTTTAGATTCCTGAAGCAACTTGAATTTTGTAAGAATATGAGTGATAAATCCCAACAGCAAAAAATTGCACTGAAGATTGAATAACCTTGAGCCCGAAACAGGCTCCCCATTGAGAACACCTAAATCACTTGAGCTAGAAAATAAATATAACAGCTAAAACCATTTTAGAGATGATTCACCAGGGCCTAAACGAAAATGACATCTTTAAAGAGTACTAATAAAAAAGAATAAGTTAGAGGACAAAGGGTTGTCGGACAAACCTTGATACCCTTGGATGTTATGTTCAATACTCCAGCTAACTGAGGAGCCAACATCAATTGATTGAGTTTTAGACCTGAGATTGAAACATCACCAGAAATACTCTTTGCATTTTCATCACCTTCCATTAGGGGCAATTCTAAATTCTTATCAGATTTCAAGACGCCCGTTGTCAATGCTGCCGACATTCTTGTGAACCTTCCCTTGAAACTTAATTTTTCCCGTTGCTTTTAAATGCACAGGCCTCAGAGAATCAAATGCATAGGAAGAAACAAAGTTGAAAAATTCAAAATTGCGCATTCAAATCCAATTCAACTCCTTCAACAGAGAAAGGCATTGCAACTACTTTATCGCACTCTCTCCAGTCTAACCAATTTTCATCAGGATATGATGTTAAAACTTTTGTATACAATTCAAAAGCAGCAGATGAAGAATTGACAGAAATGTGATCATGTGAAATTATGACATCTCCACGAGCATCAGAGAGTGATCCTCAGCTCTTGGTGCAGTCCATTTGATATCAAATCTCCTGCATTCATAAATGTGGTCTACAATCACATTTCCATAAAACAACAAATTTCTCCAGATATTTTAATCCATGGTGACTACTGGTTCCATCAACAATTAGAAAGACATGACAAGAAATCTTACGGTCTTAACAACGAGCCAGAAACTTTTGTTTCTCCATTCAGATCCCCCAACTTGAGGGGCATTGTTTGAAGATAACCAGGTATATACCGATGCATAATTTTATCAAAACATAAGTTGCCTGAAAAGTTAACATCCATCGCTGTGTCGTCTACCTCACCCTATAATAGGCCAATTAACATCAGATGAAACAGATACACGTAAAATTAAAGGTTTCATGTAATTAATGGAATAAACTGATACCAAAGAAAACAATAATTGTAGAAAGTGCTTCGAGTTAGTATAATACCACATAAGACCCCAATGAATAGATTATAAAGTCTGTATGTTCATCTCCTACATAATAAAGTAAAATCTAGTTTGAGCATTGAAATTTCTCATGTGTAATATATTTACAACATAAATATCTATTTATAGCTTGGCACTATATTGACAATGTATAAGAGTACAATACATCATGTAATTTGATCAACTAATCCCCATTTAAATCCGGAAGCTAGAGTTCAATTATATAGGATGAAGTGGCGGAACTAACCTGGGTTGCATATCTAGTTTTTCCTAAATATAAAGGCATTAACATATGAACTTCATGCTAATAAAACAATTGATTTGATTATCCACTGTCAACTACTGTCTTCTAGGTAAATAAACACCTCAGGACAAATCCAAGCATTTCCGGCTCCACGAATTTCACCACCATCAACAAGTGTAGCTCTGATTCCATACAGGTCAGCAACCTGCCATGCAAGCAGGAAAATGAGCATATGGAAGGGCAAAAAAAGGACAAAAATCTAGGGCCAAATGTGATTATTGATAATTTCTAAATAATTACTCACACAATTATCAGTATTAAAGGTGAAGTTGGCAGACACATAAGAGAATGGAACATGGTCAATAGCTGCCACTGCACCAGCCTCTTTGTTATTCATCATTGCCTCATATGCAGCTGATTGAGGAGTATCAGCAGACAAATGGATGAGCTTCCTTGAAACCAATGCACTCCCCACAAATACAGGAGCATCCAACGGGCCTTGACAATTGAACACAGCTGTTACTGATCCCGCCAACTGAAGTGAATGGAGGAGATTAATTAGGTTTCATGTGAAGAACAAAAGGCCAAACTCAACAGAGTGATATCAGAAATAAATAAGAAGAAAATTCAGGGTAAAATCCACCTTGCAAATCAATCTATGCCAAACAGAAATTCGAACATGCTTCTCGCAAAATCAGGAGAAATATCTTCAAGAATGTAGTAAAACTAAAGTAAATGCATACATAATCAAAACAGATTCTTAAAAATGTGTCTGTTTTATGACACATATACACTTGAATTTGTACTATGAGCTCAAGGATTCCATTAGTTTTGGCAATTTAAGTTATATTGATCATCAGAAAGATTAATTCACAAATTTAATCATCTAGATTGAAAAGGAGACACATACCGAAATAGCAACGGCTTCATCTTGAATGTTTTCATCAAGGCATTCACTTCAACAGATGGAACCTGAGATACCAGCCTCAGATAAACTAAACTTAGAATAGTGAAGAGGCAGAGAGAGAGAGAGAGAGAGAGAGAGAGAGAGAGAGTCCAGTCCTTGTCACACATTAAAATTTAAAAGACAATGACACCACAAACTTCAAGACGATCAACCAACACTCTAGTTTCCACATATGATTCGGTTTCCGTTCAAATATTTAAGTATTCAAAAGCATACTCAGTCATAGACAAAGGAGATGGGTATCCTATAATTCTGCTTTTCCTAACTTCTAGATAGGTTAACTGAATTGATTTAATAAATGAAATGCACAATAGAACCACTAAGAGAAAAAACAACTCACTCACTTCCATGTCTGAAAGTAAAAGTTCTAGCATCAATAATAATATTACTAAGGTCACTAATTTATTTTATGTTTCGAATAAATAAAGAATGAGAAAGGAAGCACATAAAAATCACTTTGTACAATGCACATGAATGCATGATAACACTTTATATCAAAGTTAAGCCTATCAAATAAATACTTGGGGTGGCAAGAGCATTGACATACCTGACACATTAGGTGATATTCTCCTTCCTCTGGATCAATGCCAAAATCCCCAGATGCTTCTAATGGAACATCACCAAACCAGCCCCTGGCATTGTGCAAAAATATTAAGCTGGGCACGAAAAACAAACTTGCAGACATATCCTGTATAAAAAGGTGGTCCATAACCCTTAAAAACACTTATAAAATCATAATGTAAGTATGAAAACTAAACTTGAAATGGGAGTCTTGCCTAACCACCGATCATGTATATGGTGTTTTATATGGGGAAAAGAACAGAAAAGCGATGACCGACAGCAGAATTTGGAAGAGAGTTCATGCAAGAAGAGAGACAGTAAAAGGTTCGCATAAAAATAACTGTCATAAAAACATACAGAAAACCGTGCTGGAGCATCATATATGTGAAAGGCCAGCCCTGTTACATCTAGCTGCCCATGAAGATTAGGAAAAGTCTCTCCTCTTGACATGCATATGTGAACCTGTTAACAGAAAAGATTCGATGTCAGATATAATTCATCAAACCCGATAAGATTTGAGGAAAGAATATTAATAACCTCTGATTAAAAAAAATCGCCAGTTGAAGAAAATGAAAGCAAGACCACAGAAAAAAATGAATAGACTCGCAAGTTACAAAATGGATATTTACCTGTTCTCTAAATGTTATATACACAGACAAATAGCAGTTAGAATAACACAGTGAAAATTGATGTAATACTACATGTTTTTAGAAATGATGGTCAGAATTGATTAATTATCAGCAGGACTGTTTTATTCTTGCCTTTGAAGGGGCCAATAATTATCTATGTCGCGATAATAATTTGTCAGCTCAACCAAAAAGAAACAGCAAAGCACTGGTGTCATGGAAAGTGCAGATGTTTTCATTCACATATTAACCAATAAAAATAGGAATTAGAATCAGCTGTTCAGCAACCATCGTGAAAAATAGCATCCAAGCCTAAGCCAAAGGATCCAAACCCCCTTGAGTACAGGGGAAGAATCATGAAGTGAAGACCATATGTAGTCCTGTCATATTCCAAATCCATAATTATTGCTATAAAAGCAAATATCCTTCTCTATTCTTGTGCATCAATGCAGTCAATTGCTTAAGTGTTTGATTTTCTGGAATTTTGTCGGTAGAACTAGGTCAGTACTTTGAAAATAACATTGCCCATGCAAATATAGATGTTTGGTGTGACATGCCTCGAGTGCAAGCAAATTCAAACCCATCAATGGATAAACATCTTGAAAACTATTAATATGTTAAATGAAGTGGCTTGATTGAAGCACATACACATCCTACAAGCATTGGAATTAAGTGCACTATTATTTTATGGGAGAAACTTACTATAGATATATAGCCTATTTTTCTTGTCTTTGAACAACCAACACCTACGAACTTTCCTGGTATTTTAGGCGTGTCAAAATGTGGTTTATTAAAAAATGACCACAGGAATTACCACATTTTTTCCTCAATTAGAATCAGAGTGCTCTAACAACCAGGTCAAAAAAAAATTCTCATTTAGAAAAAGACTAGGTAAAGTAGCTCCAGATTAGTTTGATATAGTTTCTTAAGGTATTTATCAGATATAGAGCCCTTAAGGTAGACTTAGCTTCACTGCAACCACCCAATAAAGCTACTTTGTGTCAGGGAACAATTTCAAATACAAATATTTCATATATACTGAAATACGAGAAAGTATCACAACTTTGTTTGTCCCTAGAAATTGAATCAAAAGATTTATGAGATCCTTATAATGTGAGCAATAATCCTGGCTTTCTTGCATGCAAAATAGAGATGCAACATCTAACAATACAATGAAGTTCATGACAGGTCTTCAATGTTTATATAAATGCACATACAGATAAATTTTCAACTTGCAAGATCAATCTTAATCACATTGAAGAGACCCAAGTCATGTAAGTGGATACATTTTTCAAGAGAAACTATGGAGTTAGAGAAGCACCTCGCCACTAGCTCTTCCTTTAGACCATGTAATCGAAGATCTAAAATCCGCTCAAAAGCTACACAAAAGACATAGAACTTAGCTTCATGTAAATTAAGTTATAGGCCGTCAATATGGTTTAGAGTAGTAACAAACATAGAATCTTGATTTTCTCAATTTACTTTACCGGAACAAAGAGATTTGCTACTTTCAAATTTGCATGCCATTTCTGCTCAATGATATCAACATAAACATCTGTGGACAACCACCCACCATCTTCAGATAGGGAATCTGATCTCCACATCTTACAGTTTCCACTAAGCTGAACATGCACACGCCTATAGTGATTTTGAAACTTCACACGTCCACTAGCAACTTCCATTTCTCTATAAAGGAACAACAATTACAACCAGATACTTGGAGTAAGGCATCCCGCATCTGTCATAAAATCCAATAAAACATGCATATAAATGATCAGAGCAAACACAGTTTTTATATCAAATAGTTTTTCAAACTTTGTTTTCTAAAGAAAGTAGTTTTGGTGAAGAAAAAAGTACAAAAGCTCTTTAGAAAGGAACTTAAGAATTTTTAAAGCTTTCACAAAACAAGAATAGTTTCACACTAAAAACAAGCAGCACGGGTTCCAGATAACATCAAGCTATTTTTCACTAGCATCAAATTCAAGTCTACAAGAATGAACCAGAAAGCAACCT
>JABTTQ020001981.1:0-50000 GCA_016081115.2 Rehmannia glutinosa | reverse complement strand
TTTATTTAGCAGTATATTTTACGCTAGTTGTTTATTGTATTAACTGAAACTAAAGCTGAAGAAAAAAAAAAACTTATCTTCCAGTGTTTAGGAAAAATAAAAAAGTCATATTATTTCCTTCCTAGTGCAACAAAAATTATGTAAATTACCAAACGGGCTTCAGATATTTCCCCTGTTTCACATTCAAAATAAGAACAAATTATATCTCACAACACGTATGGATAAGAAAAAACACTTATCTTGCAATAGTTTTAAGGTTGTAATATTCAACACTATCATCGTTTACGCCACTATCTCGTCCACTACTTGGCAGCCTATTTCAATTACTAACCTCCGATCAGATTCTTCTGGTTCCGACTTTGGATTTTGCCTTGATAGAAAGATTTTTCTGGTTTGGTTTTGATATAGCACAACAATGAAGCCATGAGATTATGCCTTATCAAATTCCATTGCCAAAAAGTAAAACGCAAATTCATAGAAAGAGTTTATACTGCTTTTGATTTCTGCCTTTGCTATTACACCCAAAAAAAAAACCAAATTTACATTTTCTCCATTCAAATTAATGCATCAGATATTTTCTCTGCAGAAATATTCATCCTTTTATGTGTAGAGATAGATGTTACAAGCAAAAGTTACAGATGGAGTAGGAAAATCCTAAGAACATGTTAAAAATTCTCAAAACATTCCCTGGTTTAAAGGCATATATAACTCAGGATTTCCTTACGCCTTAGCAGATTAAATCTTAGAAAGAAGAAAAAGAAGAAAATAAAGAATCAAAGAATCAAGTAATACGAAAAAGAGGCATTCTCGGATATGAAAGCAAAATTTAGATGGAGTGAGAAAACCCAAGAACATCTAATAATACTTAAAAAGAACAATTAGTTTTGAGGGGCCGGTGTCCCTGTAAAAATTAATTTTTCTCCTGAATCGTTTCATCTTATTTTCATCATAAGTCAATAAGATCCCTTTTTTTAGCTAATAGAATTAGAATCAGACTCTACCTATCTATAATTACATTGAAATATTGTTTCGAGCAATATATTGTGTACAATGACAACTTATAAGGGAAAGCCAGTGGGCATTAGAATGTTGTCCAAATAACATAAAAAAATATCTTCATTGCCATATGGCGTTGCCTTGTACGTTATGGCAAGCATCAGAATACATACAATTAGACAAGCATAAGTGAAGTCTTGATATCCCACCCAAGACCATATATAAATCTAATCAGTTATGTTGAAACAAAATCACCACAGCTGCATTCATAGTTTTTGAAAATTTAGTCTTTGATTCCACAAAAGTATAGAAGCCTATGAAGAAAGTCAATTGTTGTAAATTCTATTCGCAAGTTCATCGCCCAAACTGTGAACATGTGATTTCTATTATGAGCCTTTTTTTGGGAGTACTGGTTGAGGGAAGGAGATAAATTTCAAATAAACTGAAAGATACAAGGTTCGAACCCTGGTTAACACCCTTGTAAAGGGTTAGTGATACCACTTGAGCTACAAGCTAGTGGTCATTTCTATTATGAGCTTATAGCTTCTTCTTTTTCCTTGATTTTATTCCATATGTGTAGTTGTATACTGTTTTATATAATAAAAATTATAATTTGTGTTTATTTCCAGAAATTGTAAAATCAATACAAAGAGATTCTTGCCTCCGGCAAGAATTTATAAGCAAATAATTTGAAATTGTTTATGACTGAGAGCGAACCTGTTATAGAAAAAACTCGATCAGTACTAATCCACGAGATATCCGTTCAGGAAATCTGACAAACCCTGTTGCACGAATATTTTTCTCGTTCAGAGCAGGTGACATGTAAGAATTCCGTTAGTTATCTGTGCACTTGAAAGCCCTTCCCGCGAAAACTGATTTTTGAACCCCCTTCATTTTTTTTCCGCAATCGGCTTAGATAAAAGAAGGCATGCTATATAACATAAATATAGCTAATGTGTATGCTAGATATCTCTTCCCTTCCGTAACACATATTCTTGGAATAGAGGCTATGAAAGTGGTTTCTCAATTGAAAACAACCCTTCTGAACTTGGTTTACAGTGTCAACATAGAATAAAAGCAGCAGACAATAATGAAAACAATCATAATCATCCCACTATATTGCAAACATTAATGAATGTCCTAAGATCCAATGACATAGACAAGAAAAAAGAGAAACAAACGAATTGGTCGAAGAAAGGCGTCTCTTGGTAATCTCCTTAAACCATCTAAAAACTTTCTGAATTTTTTATCCTAATTTGAAAATTACATTTATGCCACTTAATTAATACATCTAACCAAAAGAAACAAAGTATTCATCAATTTCTATTCATAGTCCCGCATTAAGAAAGATGCAGAAACATCTAACTATCCAATAAACCCCAAATGCATATTTCGCTTTACCCTAAAAATTGTATCTTAATGAATATCAACAATAAAAATCCATTGACAAAATCAAGCCAGATGCATACATACATTATGGCAAATTAAAACTTAAAAACTGATTATTATGACTCTAAATCAAACAATTTCCCAGGTTTTCACTACTTACTCAACCCACGACATAAAGAACAAAAACGTTAAGAGCTTTAGAAAGAGAAGTAGATACTAACATAGAGAGTTTGCTTTTGAGATAAACCAGTGGCCCGCCCGATCCAAGACTCTGGTTTTCAAAGACCCGAAATTATTGCCAATTATGAAACCCTTTTGTTGATTTCTGGCTTTGAACCCCTTAGCTCAATTTTGCTTTTTCAGTTTTGCAGTACCGTTTGCGTTTTCACTGCCAAGAGTTTCCTAATCCCTGTCGAGATTGAGAGTCGAGAAAATGTCTTTTGTAAGAGTTTTTATGCAATTAAGATTATAGCGTGAAATCATGTGAATTTGGATATTCCTCTTCCTATTTCAGAGTAACCGATCAGGGAGACCCTTTTCAAGTTTCTAATTTAATATAATTTAATACCTTTTCTTAAGTCAATTCCACATTTGCCCTAAATTAGTATTAAATATAGGGATATTTTAGTCCTAACAAATTTTTACAGAAATATTCATCCTTTTAGTGATGTTAGGGACTAATAAATACTTTTCGTGGAACTGCTAATATTTTCTAGGAAACTACCAAAAAGAATTTCAGTAGAAGTGTTAATACTTTTCCAGGAACTACTAATACATTTCAGTGGAACTACTAATACTTTTTAGGGAACAATAACACTTTTCACAAGAATTATTAAATACTTATAAGTGGAAAAACTAATACTTTTATGGGGAAATATGAATACGTTTTACGAGACTGTTAATACTTTTGAGGGAAAAACCTAACATTATTTAGGGGACTATAAAATATTCTTTTCGGGAAATTGTTAATACATTTCAGGTTGACTATTAATACTTTTGAAAGAAAAAATTAATACTTTTGAAGACTTTATTTAAAATATTTAAATTATATTTAAAAATACAATAAGACATCTAGAATAAATTCTTTTACTTAAATCATACAGGGGAAACAAAATAATTAGCTAACCAAAATCGCCCATAGATAAAAATCACGAGTAGAACCCACTTAAAGAACCCAACAACCAAATACAATCTTTTTTAAAATTAAAAAACCTAAGAAAAATAGAAGAATGGTTGAACACAGTGGGAGTCCACGCATATGCACCGCTATTTGTTGGCCCACTTTAAATGTTAAGGCTTGCGGACTTTAGCCGTGAGGCTTCCTACTCACTTTTATCAGTTGGGTCATGGGCCAATGGCTACCACCTAGCTCGCTTCCACGTGACTAATTATTTATAAATTGGGTTTGGATTTAGATCCGTCTGACGAATTTTAGCCAATGGGCCAATGGCTACCACCTAGCTCGCTTCCACAATGAACTACTAATACATTTTCAGTGGAAACTGCTAATACTTTTTAGGGAACAATAACACTTTTCATAAGAAATTTTTTTTCATAAGAACTAATACTTTTCAATTGGACTACTAATACTTTTTAGTGATACTGTTGATACTTTTCGGAGAAACTAATAAATATTTTAAAGTGAGACTGATAAAACCTTTTTGGAGAACTATTAATACTTTTAGTAGAACTAATAAATACTTTTAGTTGAACTGCTAATATTTTCTAGGAAACTACCAAAATATTTTTCAGTAGAACTGTTAATACTTTTTCAGGAACTACTAATACATTTCAGTGGAACTACTGATACTTTTTAGGGAATAATAACACTTTTCACAAGAATTATTAAATACTTATAAGTGGAAAAACTAATACTTTTCGGGGGAAATATGAATACGTTTTACGAGACTGTTAATACTTTTAAAGAAAAAACCTAACATTTTTTAGGGGACTATAAAATATTCTTTTCGGGAAATTGTTAATGCATTTCAGGTTGACTATTAATACTTTTGAGAGAAAAAATTAATACTTTTGAGGACTTTATTTAAAATATTTAAATTATATTTAAAATTACAATAAGACATATCTAGAATAAATTATTTTACTCAAATCATACAAGGGCAACAAAATAATTAGCTAACCAAAATCGCCCATATATAAAATCACGGGTAGAACCCACTTAAAGAACCCAACAACCAAATACATGTAAGTCCAAGCGGCTACGATAATCTAGAGGGGGGTGAATAGATTATCTCCATCTTTTCAATTTTACCCTCTTTTTCGAACAAAACAAGCCAAGACAATATAGAAGGTGCGGAATGTAAACAACACACGTCGATTTATAGAGGTTCAACCCACCTAGGGCCTAATCCTCTACCACCCCAGTATATCCGGGATGGATTTCAAAAAGAATTTTTTTTTATTAATTACCAAAATTAATACAAATACAACTTACAACACCTTGAAGAGCACCACACTCTTCTACAATACCACCTTTGGAGATTACCACAATCTCCCTTTGAAGATTACCACAATCTTCCTTCAACGGCTCCTTGTGAAGATTACCACAATCTTCAACCTTGAAGAATACCAAATTCTTCAACACCTCAATAAGAAGATCACCACAATCTTCTTGCACTTATCACCTAGATCATCCAAGTGTGTTCTTACCACAAGAACACTCACAAGGATATCTTGTGTTGAATGATAACCAAAAATCAAGATTACAACTCAATAATGAATATTACAATTTGAGTGCAAAGTGTAATCAAGAATAGCCTAGACCTTAAGGATGTGAAAGTGATAAGCTAGACAAAATTACAACAAGAATAATAACAATGAAGAACAAATATTTGCTTGAAGTGTATCTTGTTGTGTTGTATCTCAATTTGTTGTCCTTGTTGCTCCAAAACTTCCTCTATTTATAGGAGATGATTGATCAAGCATAGGCTTCTCTTGGGGATTGAAAATCTACAGAAAAATACAATTAAAATCAAGAATATAGCTGTTAGAAATCAATCTCACATTTTAAGGAAATATGTCTGCTGTCAAACGGTCATATTTTTTTGTTTGCCAAAGCACGGCGACCGTCGCACAAATAGAAGTTTGAAACAAAACACAGGAAATTTACACAGGGGACCGGTCGACGTGTACCTCGACCGGTCGTCCCTATCATCAACCGGTCCCCCTTAATGGTTTTAGAGAAAATCAAGTTCTGTTTCAAAAAACCAAAACTTGCAGTGCACCCCGACCCCGGCGGCCGGTCGACCCGGCCGACCGCTTGATTTTTCTTCCGTCTCATTTTCTGTTTCAAAATCATCTTCTGCGGTACGGGTTGTCCTATAGGGCGACCGGTCGACCAAGAGACAGAAATGTTGTCCAATTTTTATCGAAAATAAAACCCAAGAAATACTCCGAAAATTTAGTAAAAATATTTTAAACCAATCGGAAGTATTTAGACAACATTTAGAAACCTTGTTTAGAAGTAAAAACATATAAACATAAAATTATTAGAAGTGTTATCCAATTTTATCTAAAGTAAAACTTGAAGAAATACTCCGGAAAGTATTAAAACCATTTTAAATAATTTAGGAGTATTTGGACAACAATTAAAAATATTGTTTTAGTGTAAAAATAAAATCATCAAAATTAAGATAAATCATGTATCAAACAATACAATCTTTTTTAAAATTCAAAAACCTAAGAAAAATAGAAGAATGGTTGAACACAGTGGGAGTCCACGCATATGCACCACTATTTGTTGGCCCACTTTAAATGTTGAGGCTTGCGGACTTTAGTCGTGAGGCTTCCTACTCACTTTTATCAGTTGGGTCATGGGCCAATGGCTACCACCTAGCTCGCTTCCACGTGACTAATTATTTATAAATTGGGTTTGGGTTTAGATCCGTCTGACGAATTTTGGCCCGTCAAACGGTCTAATAGGAGTTTTTGCCATATTTTAAATAGATAGAGTTGGTAATGGTGGGTCCCACATGTATAATTGGATAAAAATATGAGAGAGTGATTGATTAGGCTGCGATTGGATATGAACGAGATTTCATTTTCGTTCCGCTAGATAATTTTTTTTGACCAAACATGCGATTGTTTATGAAAATTTTCAGAAAATATAATATTCTCTCACCTTCACTTTTTCTCATTTTTTCTTTCACCAATCACATCTACACATTTTTTCACAAAAAATTAATCATTATTACACATTCTCCCATAAATTTCACTATTCATTTACACACATTTCTAACTACCAATCACATCCAATCATTATTTTACTATTTTTACATCAAATCAACTTTCATCATTACATATCCATTTACACTATCAAAAGTTTCCAAAATCTTTCATCAGAATTTTTTTTACTATTCTCTAGCGAAAAGAAAATTTTTAAAATGAAAGCATATCCAATCGCACCCTTAGTGATGTAGGGTAGTGTATAAGGTTGAAAATTGAAATTATAGGTTTGAGATATTGTTTTATGTGAAAAATGGAAAGTGAAAATGATGATTTCCATTGGAATTTTTATGAACAAACATGATTCTATTTTTATGAATAGTTGGAAATTGGAAATGGCCCATTGAAAACATAAACAAACAAGGCCTATGCTTTTTGTTAGGAGTAATTGACACACTTGTCCTCTCTATATGGGAAAAAAAATACCATTTTATGCTCTCGGTTTATTTTTTTACTTTTTTTTACTCATGCTTATTTTTTGGACATTTTTACTTTTTTTTTGTTTCTTTGATATTTTATATATTATTTATGTTGTTTCGTAATTGTTTCGATATTATATATATTGTTTCTATGTTGTTTCGATATTTGAATGCAGCTTTTACCTATTTTTATGCTCTTTTTTGTTCATGTGTTGTTTTATATATTATTTATGTTGTTTACGGGTTATTTTTATACTGGCTATAATGTTGTTTTCGATGTTTCAATGCAAATTTTGTATATTTTTAAGCTTATTTTATTCATTTGTTGTCTTCTATAATGTTTATGTTGTTTCTCAATAGTTTTTATGTAGTTTTCAATGTTGTTATGTTGTTTTTTGATTGTTTCCATCTTATTGTCGATGTTTCAATGCAACTTTTACCCATTTTAAAGTTCTTTTTTGTTCTTGTTTTGTTTTCTATATTGTTTAAATTGTTTCAGAGTTGTTTCTATATACTTTTCAATGTTGTTATGTTGTTTGTTGGTTGTTTCCATGTTATTGTTGATGTTTTCAATGCATTGAAACAAAAATTGAATTGTGTTTTTCTATTCATATATTGTTTCTATATGTGATGGAACCTCGACTCGTTACTTAGCAAAGCAAGAACCTCGGTATGTGAAGACGCCACAAACGAATGTGAAAGTTCACCTGATAAGTCAGAATTCGCAACAAGATGAACAATCTTGAAGCTCTTGGAAAAACCCAGAGGGTTGGAGAGAAAAATCTTAATTCAATATTCAATAATCTTGTAATATGAATAATAACAACGGTTGTTTCCTTATATAGGCGACTCAAACCCTAACCTAAAAAGAAAATAAGTCCTAAACAAGGTCAACTTCAAAACACAAAGCCTAATCTAAGAAGGAAACAAAAATCTTAAAATCTCGCAATACTGGGCCGCGACATAGAAATTGCTGAAATTCTCTATTGTCCAAGTAAAAGTGTGCTATTGCATCGCGAGACCAAATTTCAGCAAATTCTTGGAATGGAATCCTTATGGCCGCAAAAACTGTGTTTTTTGTGTCGCAGCATGCATTTTCCGCCCCAGTGTTATGTCTTACTAGCCATTAGCACGAAAATGACTCAAACAACTCAAATAAACACCTTATCTAAGATAGACAAATACAAGTAAATCAAGAACTTTATTACAATTTCTTCAAGAACTCGAAATATCTTGCATTTAGTGTTGTCTGGATCCTTTGTAAGTGGATTCACATCATCCTTTTTGTCGACTAAATCTGGACTTTCAACCAGATGACTTCTTGCATTTTTGTTGATTGTCTTGAAATTTAGATGACTCAGTTTCTCATGCCACAACCAACTCCCTTCAGTTGTGCTTTTAGCCACTAAACATGTGCTTGGAGTTGCAGTAGACTAATCTACCACATATATATTCTTCTTCCTGATTCCAAAAAGCACCAATTCCTTGGTGTCCCTGTCCTTGATTTGACAATTTCCTCTATTAAAACCAACATTTAAACTTTTGTCACATAGTTGACTGATGCTTAGCAAGTGGAAATTTAGTCCTTCCACATAGCCAAAATCTTTTATTTCCAAACTATTATTCTTAATTAACCAATCCCTTTGATTTCCCTTAGTACTTTATTTACACCAAATATGACTTTAGCTCCTTTGAAGTTTGAGAGGTTGCTTTTGTTCCCAGTCATGTATCTTGAACAACCACTATCTATATACCAAGTTCCTTGGCACTCAGCTGTCCTGTAAACATGCATCAAAGAAATTAAGTTTCAGGTACTAA
The DNA here is from genome assembly GCA_016081115.2 of Rehmannia glutinosa. NCBI lineage: Eukaryota > Viridiplantae > Streptophyta > Magnoliopsida > Lamiales > Orobanchaceae > Rehmannia > Rehmannia glutinosa. The sequence goes on along the minus strand of JABTTQ020001981.1, from coordinate 41,133 downwards.
TATCTGTCTGGGTCCTGAGAGGTTAACATTGTATGGTGATCTAACCAGCCTGTAGCCAAATAATATGACTCTAAGAGGCTGTCATCGTTTTGTACCATAATCTTAATGAATTTTTGCAAACTTTTTGGGTGCTTTTGAAACATACAACTGTCTCTTTTGTCTATACATATGAGTGTACATATTGGCATCTTGATGGTATTGGTGATGTTATGCATTATATGCATTGTATCTAGGTACATAAGTCTGCTGTACATGCCTAGGGAATGACCTGGATTGTTCTTTAGGCTTCTGCCATTGTGGCCTGTTTCCCTTAGGATTCTGCTAATGTTTCATGGGAGGATTCTAATCAGGATATGCAGGATAGTTTCTACCATTCCTTTCATTTACTTTCTTTCTGTGAAAGTTCTGGGGCTTTTGGTACTTCTGTTTGTCTTTGCAGAATACTTCCTGTTTGGAGTTTGTTGGTTGACTCTTCTGAATTTTGTTTCAATTTCTAACCAGTGAACTCTTTTGGTATCTTATCTTTGTCTTTGTATCCAAGACCAGCATTTGTGTGTGTTTGGTTGTGTTTAGGTGCAACATATGGTTTATTAGATTTCTTTCTACTTTTATTGCTTGATGAGCTTTTTTCGAAGATCACTCTAGGTGTCTGTACATTCACAAAGGAATTAAAGATTATTCCAGCTTTATCTCCTTTTTCATTTTGAATCATCATCCATTCATCGAATGTGTTAGATGACTTGCTCAGTGATGAAATAACATTTTCAAGTTTCTACTCTCTCTTTTCTTTAGCAGAACACTCAGCTTTAATCAGCTCATTCTCAGCCTTCAACTTTTTGTTCTCATTAGCTAAATTACTCAAAAGACTTAGTTCTTCAGTGAACTGTGAGTTTATACTTTTAAGTTGGTTGTTTTCCTCAATTAAAAGTGTGAGAGAATTTGATGCGTTCAACGTCTTTCATCATTTTACCCAATGAATTATAAAGGTTTGCAGGTGAGGAAATGTTTGTGTCATGATCACTATCATCTACAATCAGATTCAAATGAGTTAGGAATTACCTCAAAATTTTCTTCCTTTCCTTTATTCTTTCCCTGAAAATTTTCTTTTCTTCATCATTTTAATATTTGTTGGCTGATGGATATTGGCAGTCAACTGCAAAGTGACCTGACTGTCTGTGATTCTAGCATAAATCTTCAGCTATCTTTTCATCTCTCTTGGGAGTTCTCTCTTCTTTCCATTATGAGGGAGCTCAATATCTTCTTGATGATATATTATTATATTGATAGTTATTTTTAAAGAACTTTTTAAATGTTTGATCATCAGGGCTAATTCTTCCTTATCCACTATATCATTTGACTCTACTATTTTAACTCACATGCAACCAATGCAACTGTCTTTGGATCAATAGTCGCATTCAACTATTTCCTTTTAAGCTCGAATTCATAGGCTTTCAAATATGAAAATAACTCATTATTGGAATTTTTTGTGAGGTCCATAGAATGTCTCATAGCCATGAAATTCATTTCCCACTCTGCTTATAAAGCTCTGAGTATTTTCATACACATTTTCATTTGTGTATATTCTTTTCCTAAGGCTAACAACTCATTTGTTATTTCTGTAAATCTGGCATCTAGTAGGTCCAATGATTCTCCTGTCATCATCTTGAAATTTTAAAATTTTGAATAGCCACAGTTAGCTTGTTTTCCTTTATCTGCTCAGTCCCTTCACATATTAGAGTCAACTTATCCCATATTTCCGTAGTTGTTTTGTAGGATTTAAGTTTGTTGAACACAGATTTGTCAAAAGTTTTATATAGAATGTCCTTTGCAATATTATCCAAATTGTGCCTCTTTCTATCCTCTGCAATCCACTCATTTCTAGGTTTATCCACCTCAAACTGCAAAAACAACCTCCTCTTTTCCTGCAGCAGCTGCAGCTATGCAACAACTGTGTTGATCTTCTTGATCTTTATGGGGTCGTCCTCAATGACAAACCACATTTCATCATGGAATGCAAATAGATGTGCCTGCATGCGAATTTTCTTGCCATCAAATTCCTCAATAGTGAACATAGTGATACGAGCTAGATTTGCTTCCATTTTAATAACTTTTTAAAAACTATAAAAAGCGTGCACATGTGTTGATAGTTTTGAAAAGTAAGGAGATATAGTTCAGTTACTAGCGCGGAAAGTTCTTTGAACCAACCATTTTCATACCACTTGTAGGTCCCAAGGGCGCCAAGGTAAAGTCTAGAAGGGGGGTTGTTTGAATAAACTTTATATATTTTTTTTGATTTTAATGTCAGAGTATAAGAAAAAAGTTAAGTCCCTTTTAACATCTAAGTTGAAATTTAGCAGGAGAGTTAACCACTTAACGAATCTCTTAATATAGACGTTGATAGAGTAACTCAGCTGAAAAATTGCAACTTCCAAAAAATCCGTTTTATTTTTAATACATTGGAAGTTGATGGCTCAAAAGCTACCTTTAAAACCGTAGGCAAGTGCACCTATCGTTTTATAGTATAGATTATTGAGTACCGAGTGTCATTCCCACGAGGATTGTAAGTACTAATAATTACCGTCTTTTTGTTATTTAATCTAACAATTTTCAGAGTTTTGTGTTTGATGAAAAAGGAAAACAAATTATAAATTGTAAAAATGAAGTAAAATTTTTGTAGAATAAGAAATCAAGAGATAGAAGTGTGTTTGAATGTAAATCCCTCTAGAATGTTTTTGTGATTTGACAAGTTAAAAGATTCAACCATAAGCCCTTAAGCAAAAACCAACCTCTTTTAATAAAATCTCATGCTATGTGGACCGTAGAAATTCCCGATTTAAGTTAATCCCTTTCTCAATGCGAAAAACTCCTAATCTCAAGTTGATTAACTGAAATCTCTTTCTAGTTAAAACCCCCAAGATTGCATTATAACGATTTATGAATTCCCATATTAGGTTTGACCCTAATCCAGAAGATTTATGTCGTCCTATATCTAGGATTGCATGCAACTCTTTTCACTTATATAGGTTCTATTTCACCATGAATCTCTCGATTTCCTGGATGAAAAATAAACTTCAAATCAATATTGCGCATATATCAATTCGAATGAACAAAGCATAATATAAGTGAATCACACAAAATATGAAGATTTTATTAAAAACATACACACCTTAATCACAAATCCATTCTAGAGTTCATTACATTCAAACACTAGGAGTTTAGCTACACATGATTTTGACCAAAGAATAAATTACACAAGAAGATTTAAGTATTGTAGACATGGTGTACTTATCTTTCTCAAAATCTCAATTGACTTCTTTCTTGATTGATGATGTTGCTCCAAGCCTTCTTCTCCAATATTGCCCCAAGCTTTCTCCTCCAAGACCCCTTGATCCCAATTCTACTTAATGAAATGAATACAATGAATATTTCCTGAATATCTAATGAATGCCTCTCCCAATTTCAACCTCGCTTTTATAGCAACCAATACATTGATAGTACTTTCTTTTATTAAACAATCACCCCCATTTTCCTTGTTGGTTGGTGAATTCTTGTATTCAAGTGATGAGGAGGGGACATGGAGACATGTTTCAAAGAAAATAGGGTGTTAAAAGTGTACAAAAGTGGCCAAAATGGGTTGGTTGGTGAGTTTTCCCCAAATTCCGCAAAGAAAAGTTGCAAAAAGAGGTCCCGGACACGCCCGTGTCGCCCAAAACGGCCGGGCCGTGCTGTTTTATCACACAGAACTCACCGACATGGCGTGCTTCCCAACACGGCCAGGCCGTGTTCCCGACACGGCCAGTTGGGGAAACACGCCAGGCCGTGTTGGAGGCTGTTTTGTGCAAAAATTTCGAGTTTTTGGCTCCCGCCGGAACACGGCCGTGTTGCCCGACACCCCCTGCCCGTGTTGGACCAAAAAGGCCCCGAAATGACGCGTTTGGCTTGGAATTTCGAGCGTTTTTGCATCCTTAAACTCCCCGGTATGTTTTGACATGAATCCATGGTCCGAAATTCACCAAAATTAGCCCCGAATGGTCAATCTACATCAACAAAATCACCTCGGAGTAATATGAACTATGTACAATCAAAAATTTACAAAACTAACAATAAAATAACTCGAATTCTACTCAAATATACACATAAAACATGCATAAAAAGACCCTTATCAGAAGTCCTATACCCTTTCAAGTTCGTGGCAATCAACACGCAGTGTTTTATGGAATTATTTTAGCAAGCAAGTATAGCCAAAATAAATGGCAAGAATATAAAAGCAATAAGTAAATGAGACAAGAAATTATAGTGGTTCAACGATAGGGTAACTCTTCTACGTCCGCTTTTCTACTACTCCAGCAGGAATACACTAAGTATCAAATAACATTTTATGATACAAAGTACAACAGTTTTAGCAGCTTTGTTCACACAGTCCACTGTCTAGACTCATACAACCTTCTAGCTACTTCAGCTCATAGACACTGCATGATTTTTTCACCCAGCCCTCTTGCAGCTCTGTCCTGTTTCTACAAGAATCTAACCGCAAGTTCTTCACTTCAAGAACTTGGGAACCCCGTTTAAGTTTTGTTATCTGGTTCCTCTTCACTTGTGTTCAACAACCTTAATCTTCTACATTAGTCTATGCTAAGGAGTTTTGAATGTGATAGCTTGAGAGAGAGTGTTTGCTTTGCTTGCTCACATTTCTCTTGTAATGTCTCATGTATCTCTCTGTTGAATTCCTTAGCTTTTACAATGATGATTTGAAATTTGTCCATTGAAGATATAGACAATTTCAAATCACACTGTTGGACAGTTGGCATGTCCTTTCTTTGCAGCTTTGATGTTGGCCCTTCATTTTATGCTTTTGCCTTTCCACAGATGTCTGAAACTGGAAGTCTTGTTGGTATTTTCTATTTGTTGTATCTTATTTGCTTTGATTAAGTTCCTAACACCTTAGGCATCTGACTTATAAGTCTTATGCTTTTGACTCTTCTGACAGTTTTCTGCTTTAGACTTAGTTGGTACTACTCTGCTGGGAGTCTTCTGAGTCTTCAATGCTCAACCGTGAGTCTTTTGAATCTTTGATACTCGGCCGCGAGTCTTCTGAAATGCTTTCAACAAGTCTTCTAAATCATTGACTTGGCTGTTTTGAGTCATCCAATATCATATCTATTACATAAGAATAAATTACATTGAATTATGGTGCCAACTTCCTAAGACATAATTTTCTAAGCATCACTAAAATCTATACAGATAAATTTCCTAACAAGCGAGTTCAGATCATTGCTCGTAATTTATTAATAAGATTAAAGCTCAATAGTGTGGCATGGGTCATGCAATATTACATGTGTCAGCTCTTATTAGATATGCCCTATCGTTTATCATATGCACTCTCCAATGCAATTCAATTCTTGGTTTTGAACCAAATATTTCACACCTACACACTTTTTGGGTTGCTGCCCAGTTGCCAATTCCACCTTCTCAGAGGACAAATTTGAGTCCACAACATCGAGTTGGTATACACATTAAATTTGATTCTTCGTCAATTATTCGATATTTGAAACCAATATTAGGAGATTTATTTAGCATTCATTTTGTGGACTGTCATTTTGATGAAATAACATTTCTATCAATGGGAAGTGATACAGTTGTTTTACAAAATGATAAACAAATGCCAGTTGAGAATCTATCTTGGAATAAACAAAGTTGTCCCATTTAGACCCATGTACATCTTAACGTGGAAATGAGAACTTTCTCGTACATTTAATGATGCTTGCAAAGTAATGAAATCTCATATTTTGGCAGCAAAGGCTCCAACCAAGATTATTGTTCCTGATGAATATAAGAAAATGAATGATGATGTCCTACGATAAAAACGTGGTAGACCTATCGTCTCAAAGGATATTGTTCCTAAAAAAATAAAGACAATTAATACTAATAAGCATGCTCGAGATGAATATGCTGACCCTAATAGCTTGGAAAATATATAAATTAAAAACTCCAATAGAACCAATAGTTTCCCATGAGCTATTGTAATGGAATATGAGATCGGAATGAAGTAATTATCAATGATTTTTGCTTCTCGATTGCTTAAGAATATATAAATGATCATTATGATAGTGAATCATATTATATAATAAAATTTCATCGGAGATCTTTCTGGCCTATGCGCGAAGGTGCATAAAATCTGAATTAGCTTCTCTAGAGAATCGCAATGTATTTCAGCAAATTACTCGAAGTCTTGACAATTTAAAGCCCATGGGAACAAGTGGGTGTTTGTTTGAAAGAAAACTGAGAAAAACAAGGCCGTGAGATATAAATCTCAACTCATGGCTCAAGGATTCTCCCAGAGATTTGGGGTCGATTATGATGAGATATATTCACATGTGATGTATACAATCACATTTCATATCCTTTTCAATATTGTGGTCCATGAGAGTCTGGACATGCGTCTAATGGAGATAGTAACAACATATTTATATGGTTGACTCAATTATGATATTTATATGAAAATCTCTGATAAATATAAAATGCCAAAGTCAGACAATCCATGTGAGCTGTCTCGATCAAATTACAAAGATCGTTGTATGGATTAAAGCAATCCGGTCGCACGTGATATTTTAGAATGAAAGAATACATTTCTAGGGAAAGTTACACAGATAGTACCATTAGTCCATGCATTTTCATTAAAATATCAAATAATATATTTGCTATTGTTGCAGTATATGTCGATGACATGAATTTGATTGGCACTTACCAAGAGTTGGCCAGCACTAATGAATATCTAAAGAAAGAGTTTGAGGTTAAAGATCTTGGAAAAACCAAACTTTGCCTTGGCATTGACCTAAAACATAAAGGTAACGAAATACTTGTCCACCAATCTGCTTATACTAAAAGGGTCCTCAAACAGTTTAATATACACAAGACGCATTCATTGAGTACACCTATGGTCCTATGATGTTTAGTTCCCAAGAAAGATCGAATCCGACCAAAGGAACTTGATAATGAGATATTGGGTCCTGAAGTACCTTATCTTAATGATGTTGGAGCATTAATATATTTAGCACAATATACTAGATCGAATATTTCTTTGGCAGTAAATCTATTTCCACGATATAGGTCTGAGCTAACCCAAAGACAATGGAATTTTATTAAACATTGTTTTGTTACCTTAGTGATACTATAGATTTGGGGTTATACTACTCCAAGGAATGTACTAACTTCGGTTTAATTATGTTATGTTGATGCGAGATATATTTGATCCGCACAAATCTTGATCACAAACTTGTTATTTATTTTCCTATAATGGTATGACTATATCATGACGATCTACCAAACAAATATTAGTAGCTACTTCTTCCAATCACTCTGAGATAATTGCTCTATACGAAGCTGGTGTAGAGTGTGTTTAGCTAAGATCAGTTATAGCTCATACACAAATTAATTGTCAATTAAAGTTGGTTACATACACAATTACAATTATTTTTAAGGATTGTTAGGAAATTTATTGTATAGATTTTGATGATACTTAGAAAAATTTGTTCTAGGAAGTTGGCATACCCCATTTTTCTATGTAATTTACACTTTGTAATAGATAGGATACTAGTTGAATTAAATAGCACCTATGTATAACTACAGAAGACTCACAACTGATTGAAGTGAAGAAGTAGTTGAGTTGCAGCTAAGTCAACCAGAAGACTGATAATAGAGTCAACCAAATGAATGATTGAAGATGACTCAAGTCAAAGGGATAAAAGCAGTTGAAGGACTCAGAGACAACTGAAAAGAGTACGTTACATTGAAAGCGAGAAAATTACCTATTTTGGTAATGAAGACAGACCTGCAACCTTAAAGTACTCCTGCTGAAAGAATGCAAGAGGAATAAGCAAATGGGAAGCTTGCAGAATGCTCACACATTTTCAGAGACATGCAGAAAACTGGCAACAAGGTTGGATCAATATCAAAAGCTGTGAAACAAGATAAGCCAATGAAACTATCTAAGAGTTTGAATTTTTGTCTATCTATTCAACGGACAAATTCAAACTCCTACTATAAAAGCTGAGGAATTTTTCAGAGAGACATAGAGAGCATACATACGAGCAAATATGAAAATACAAGACACATAACTGAAAGCAAAAAACTACAAATAATCTCTCTCAAGCTTAATCTAATAATCATCAAGCTAAACCGAAGATACTTCATCTAATACTGTCAAGTGAAAAGATCGAAGTTGTTCATCAAGTTGAAGAGGAAAAACTTTTGTGAACCCGGTTTGAAGTGAAAAGATCAAATTCTTCCAAGGACTGCAGTAAGTTTAGTAAGGTTCAGTGTCGAGCCTGTTTTGAATCTGAAGGAGGACCGTGTGATCATCTCCTGAAGATTTGAATTGTTGAAGTAGCTTGACAGTTGTCTTGCGAAGAGCTGAGTCCCAGAAGATTAGCTGGTTGTGTGATGAACACAAATCTTGGACTGTACTTTTGTAACTAACTTAATATATTGCATTAGTGGATTCCTCCTGGAGTAGGAGAAGAGTGGAGTAGAGAACTTACCCCATCCTCTAACCACTATAATGTTCGTGTTTGTTACTTTACTGCACTTTATTTCTGCATTTTATTTGATTGCTTTGCATTTGCTAACCATCAAGTTAATAACTCTCTAAAAAGTACAAATGTTGATAAACAAATCTTTAAAAGAGTTCCACTGTTTAACAAGAAAACTGTTTTCCTAAAAAGTTAACTTCACTCAGTTGAATTACTCTATCAACAACTCTTTCAAGGAACCATTGAGTGGTTAACTATTCTGCTGAAGCTTAACACAACTGCCTTAAAGACTTAGTTGTTTTCTTGATGCTCTGATTTTAAAGATCAAAAAATTTGGTAAAGTCTATTTAACACCCCCCCTTCTAGAATTTACTTTGCAACCCTTGGGACCTACAAGTGGTGACAGAGTGGTTGGTTCAAAGAACCTTCTGCACTGGTTACTGAACTAGATCTCATTTTTAAAATACATCAACACTTGATTTTTTTAAAGTTTTATTTGAGTTATTATCATGGAAGCAAATCTAACGTGTATTCCCATGTTCTCAATTGAAAAATTTGATGACTGAAAAATTCGTATACAGGCACATCTCTCTGAGTTGCACGATGAAATGTGGTTTATCATCGATGATGGACCCATTAGAATCACCAAAGTGAATATAGTTGTAAGAGCAATAAGAGATGATACAGTGAGAGCTGCTGAGGTTGATAAACCCAGGAGTGAATGGACCAATGGGGATAGAATGAGATATAACTTGGATAATGTGGCAAAATACATTTTATACAAGACATTGGATAAAGCCGTGTTCAACAAAGTTAAATCATGCAGGACAACAAAAGAGATTTTGGGATAAGCTGACTCAATTCTGTGAAGGTTCATAATAGATAAAGGAAAATAAGCTTATAGTGGCAGTTCAAAAATTCGAGAACTTTAAAATGAGGACTGGAAAGTCATTAGATTAGTTGGATGCATAGTTCACAGAGATAACAAATGAGTTATATGCACTAGGGAATGAATATATATATATATATATATATACACAAAAGAAAATGTGTATGAAGATCTTGAGAGTACTCCCAGCGAAGTAGGAAATAAAGGTAATGCTCTAAGGCATTCAATGGATCTAACAAAGATATCAAAAATTCTTAGATTTGAAGGCCTATGAATTCGAGCTCAAAAGAAAAGAGCAAGATGAGATAGCTGCACCGAAGACTGCTGCCTTTATAGCAAGTGAGTCTAAGTCAGCAGACTCCAAAGATATCATTGATAAGGAAGAAATTGCGATAATGGTCAAGAGATTCAACAAGTTCTTCAATAAGAAATTCAAGAGGAACAAAGGAGCTTCATCTAGAAGGCATTCAGCTCCCTCTAAAGGAAAAGAGAAGAGGCCCCCCAAGAGAGCCAAGAAGAAAGTGGAAGACTTGTCCTGGAATGGTAAACAACCAGGTTACTTTTGCGATTGGACTCGTTTCATCCTCCAAATCAACAAATATATTAATGATGAAAAAAAGGTCTTCTGGGAAAGAAGATAAGAAAGAAAGAAAGCAATGATGGCTGTTGAATCTGAGACACCCAAGTGTAAAAAAATAGTTGAGTCAGATAGCAGTGAAACTGACTACTCTTCTGACACTGAAGAAGAGACATTGATTTGTCTCATGGCAAAGGAGCATGAAGATGAGGTAATCTCTAACTCATCTAATTTAACTTCTGATGACAGTGATCATGACACACACACACATCACCAACCATTGATATTTATGATTCATTAGGCAAAATGATGAAAGATTTTGAGCACATTAAATCCTCACACACTCCTAAATGAGGAAAACAACCAGCTCAAAAGCCAAAACTCATAGCTAACTGAAGAGCTGAATGTGCTAAGACAATTAGCTGATGAGAACAAAGAGCTGAAGGCTGAAATTATAAAATTCAAAGCAGACTGTGTTGCTAAAGAAAAGAGAGAGCTGGAGCTCAAAAGTGTTATTGCATCACTGAGCAAATCAACTAAAACATTGGATGAATTGATCATGATTTAAAAAGAGATTGGAGACAAAGCAGGATTGGGATTCAACTCCTTTGTGAATGCTCAAACTCCAAGAATGATTCTAGAAAGGATCCTCAAGCAATCCGGGAATCTAAAATTCTAAAACCCCATATATTGCACCCACATATCACCATGAGCACACACATGCTGGCCTTAGATACAAAGGTAAGGGTAAGAAGCCTGCTGAATATGCTGAGAGAACAACTGAAACTAAATTCAGAAGAGTTCATCAGCAAACTCCAAACAGGGAGTATTCTGTTAACTCTAAACAGAACTATCAAAAACCTCAGAAATTTAAGAATAAGAAATCATATGATGGCAATGGTAGAAATTCCTCAACTCAATCTGATTAGAATCCACAAATGAAATATAAGCACATTCCAAAAGGAAACAAACCAAAGTGTCAAAGGCCTCAAAATCGGTATAGGCCATTTTCAAAGTACAAAAATCAGCACACTTATGCACCTAGACACAATGCACACTATGCTCAAAAGTTTCCATACTTTCACAAGAAAGTAAACACACAAATGCATACACACATACATACAAAAGAGACAATTGTATGTACCAAAAGAACGAAAACCATTTGCTGAAATTTACTATGGAACTGAAATGTGGCAACCTCTTAGAGTCAGATCATTTGGCTATAAGTTGGTTGGAACACCTTATAGTGCTAACCCCTCAGGACCCACAGATGTATGGGTACCTAAAGTTTAATTTCCTTGATTGCATGTTGAAGGAACAACTAGTGCCAAGGAACCTGGTATATGGATAGTGGCTATTCCAAACATATGACAGGGAACAAAAACAATTTATTAAACTTCAAGGAATCAAAAGGAGCCAAAGTCATATTTGGACGAAATGCAGTCCGAGGAAAATCAAAGGCACTGAATCCATCAAGAAAAATGGCTTAGAAATCAAATAAGTTGCATATATGAAGGGCTGCACTTCAATTTGCTAAGTATCATTCAACTCTGTGATAAATGATATTGTGTTGGATTCAATATGGGTGTTTGCCAAATCAAAGATGCTGAAACAAATGAGATAGTGCTATGAGGAATGAAAAAGAAAAATATATATGTGGTAGATTGGTCTCACCGCCACACCTGAACATGTCTATTGGTAAAGAGCACAGCTAAAGTAAGTTAATCGTGGGTACAAGAAGTTGAGCCATCTGAATTTCAAGACTATCAACAAGCTCGCAAGGAGTCATCTGGTTGAAGGATACCAGATTCATTTTATAAAAAGTAAAGCATATGTGATGCTTGTTAGAAAGAAAAGCAAATCAAATCATCTTTCAAAGAAATGTTGAGTCCCTCATCAACATGGATTTTGCACCTATTGCATATGAATTTATTTGGACCAATGGAACCAACTTCTATCAAAGGGAAAGAAATACACCTTTCTTATGGTGGATGATTTCTCAAGATACATATGGACCACCTTTATGTGTAGGAAGAAGGAAACATTGCAAAAGCTTCCTCAGCCGATAAAAAGAGTTTAAAATAAGAACAGTCAATCCACTATCAAGATAAGATCTGACAAAAGAACTGAGTTTGTCAATGGGATTATAGCTCAGTATTGTGTAGAAAATGAAATTGCTCATGAGTTATCAGCTGCAAGAACTCCACAACAGAATAGAGTGGCTAAAATAAGGAATAGAAAACTCAAGGAGGCTGCAAGAACCATGTTAGTTGAAGATGGATTACCAAAGAAATTTTCGGGTGAAGCTATAATTACAACCTGTTACACTCATAATATATGTATGATCAATGGACAATTGTCCAAAACCCCTTATCAGATTTGGATAACAAGAAAGCCAAATGTGCGATATTTTCACATCTTTGAAAGTAAATGTTTCATTCACAACAATGGCAAGGATAATCTGAAGGCATTTGATGCAAAAGTTGATGAAGGAATCTTTCTTAGATACTCAACTGAAAGCAAGCCTTTAGAGTGCTGAATAAGAGAACAATGGTGACAGAAGACTCAATACATGTGGTATATGATGAACCAAATGTCAATGCAGAAGACACTGATGAGTTAACTGAGAAGATGCATCAACCAACTACATAGATGAATCCTTATAATGAGACAGCTCCCAGAAGACTCCTGATGAGGATGAGTTAGCTGAATCTCAAAAAGAGCTGGAAAGATTGTAGTTGAATGCATATGAATAAGAGGGAGTTGTTCAAGACAACTTAGCTACAAGAAGAAATAACCCAACTGACTTACTCCAACTTGATGTAAGATGGCTGAGAGATCATCCCAGAGCTAATCATTGGAAATGTTAGAGAAGGAGTGAGAACAAGATGAAAACATAACATGAAGCAATGTTTGTTGGGTTTCATCTCTCAAATTGAAGGAAAAGATGTGTCAGAAGCATTAGATGACACACATTGGATCCTAGCTATGCAATTAGAGTTAAATCAGTTTGAAAGGAACAATGTTTGGGAATTGGTTTAAAGGACTACTCAGCAAAATATAATTGGTATGAAGTGTGTATTCAGGAACAAGATAAATAAAGATTCAACCTTTTCCCAATTTCAGCTCCTTCGCCTCCTAACACTAATTCTTCTTGTTCCCCTACAACCCTCTCAAGATTTTAAAGATGACTTGGGTTGTAGTGTGCTCATCTTCCCCCTCAATAATTTCAATAACTCATGGATTCTGAATTTCAATTAGGCTAACTGTCACAGAGGACTTAGCTGTTTCAAGATTCTCAGCTATCTCCTTCTCTTGCTATCTCGACAACAGTCTTCGAGGTTGGCTCGGTTAGGTTCCTCATGATGATTGGTGTTTCTTCATCATCAATTTCAACAACATACATCATATCTTGTTCAGCTTCATTGTCAATTTCAAGAGCATCAATTTCAACAACATACATCAAATGGAGAGTGAGCTGGTGATGGGAGAGTAGATGTTTCTCTCACCACTTCTTCTATAATCAGGGTGGGGGATGATGTTTCCCCAGACCCAGTCTGTTGTACACGCTCAGCCATCTCATTAGATTCTCTGAGAGCCTGCCCTATCTCTACTGCTTCCATTTCTTCGACTGCATCTTCTTCATCATCACTGTTAAATTAGGAATGAGGGCAGCTGAGAGTCCAAAGAGAGACTAATGGGTCTCAGCTATACTTTTTCCTTTTTTCAACATCTTCTCCTTTTTCTCTTTCTTCTTCTCATACAATACTTGGGTTGAATAATTTTCATCCAATGCCTGAGTTATTGATGCATTATTTGGAAAATCTAGAAGCCACTCTTCCTCTTCAATCATTTCACTCTTCTTAAATTTATATCGTCTCTTGCTTAGCTTCCACATCCTCCAAGCATATTGTCTAGCCTCAACATCAGGAGTACTCAGCTTCCTCTTGCTCAGATTCATTTGCGGCAACTATCTCTTTTTCCCGTGGCCTTATTTTCACAACTGATTCACCAGAGCTTCAACAACTGTATCACCAAAGCCTGTAACAGTTGCCTTTCCTACTTCGGCAACAAGTGTATCTTCTATTGTTTCCTCAACTTGTTCCTCAACTCTCCCACCAGTAGTGGGTCTATCTAGGTTTCTTTTTTATCACCTCTCCGAAGGAATCTCCAATGATTCTATTTCCTCTGAGTCGACTGGCACAACTATAGGAGTTGTAGTCAGAAACAAGGCAAGATTGGTAGCCAAAGGTTATTTCCAAGAAGAAGGTATACCTTTTGATGAAACTTTTGCTCCAGTTGCAAGACTTGAAGCAATAATAATGTTTCTTGCATATGTTGTTCACAAAAACTTCACAGTTTATCAGATGGGTGTGAACAGTGCATTTCTTAATGGACTATTGGAGGGGGAAGTTTAGGTTGAACAACATCTAGGCTTTGAGTCGAAGACTATATGAGATAAAGTGTACAAGCTCAAGAAGGCATTTTATGGATTGAAACAAGCCCCAAGAGCTTGGTATGATACATTTTCTCAATTCCTCATAGACAATGGATTTACCAAAGGAAAGGTTGACATGACCCTCTTCAGAATTCAAGATGGAGAAAACATCTTACTAATTCAAATCTATGTGGATGACATCATTTTTTTAATCCACAAATAAGGACTTTTGTGATATATTCTCAAAACTGATGCAAGGAAAGTTTGAGATGAGCATGATGAGAGAATTAGTTTTCTTCCTAGGACTTCAAGTGAAACAGATAAATGATGGAACCCTCATAAGCCAAACCAAGTACACAAGATATTTGATGAAGAAATTTAGCATGGAATCATCTGTAAAAATTCCAATGAACACATGAATCAAAATTGATATGGATGAAGAAGGAAAATCAATTGATCAAACAAGATATAGAGCACTTATTGGATCATTGCTCTACCTAACTGTGAGCAGACCTGGCATCACCTTTGCAGTAGGTGTTAGGTTTCAATCTGCACCAAAAGATAGTCATATGATTGAAACTAAGAAGATATTGAGATATCTGAAAGGAAGTCAAGAGGTTGGATTATGGTATCCAAAAGAATGAGGCTTCAAGCTAATTGGATATTTAGATTCAGATTATGTTAGATGTAGAGTTGACAAAAAGGCACATCAGTAAGAAACAAAATTCAATAGCTACATCAACAGCTGAGGCTAAGTACATTGTTGCAGCCAACTGTTGTGCCCAAGTCTTATGGATGAGACAACAACTAAGAGACTATGACATTGAGGAAAAAGAAATTCCCAGTATGTGTGACAACACAAGTGCAGTTGCAATCACTCAAAATCCATTTTTGCACTCAAGGACAAAGCATATTGATGTCAGATGTCACTTTATCAGAGATTGTTAGGAAATTTATTGTTTAGATTTTGATGAATGCCATGTAAAACTTAGAATAGGAAGTTGGCACCCCATTCTTGTTGTAAAATGCATTGTAACAAATAGGGCTGATCAAGCTGAGTTAAGTCGCCACGCTCAAACATGTAAGAAGACAACCGGAGAACTAGAAGGAAGACTCACGCGAGACAAAGACAGCTAAGTATGGCAAAGAAGAGTAGACGGAACTCTACTAAAGAAGCAAAAATGAGATGCAAATGAGTGGAGTATCACCAAGTCAACTCAAGAAGAGCCAAGTCTCAAGTTGAAGTGACAAAGAGTCATCCACGATTGGAAGTCGACTCTAAGTCACCTGGGGAAAGCAAAGAAATGCAAAATGTCGAGATAATCAAAAAGATCCGTTGTACGTAAATCTAGAGAATTACTTAAACAAGTAATATCTCCATACTACCTTTCTCGAAGTGCTCACCCTAAGCGTGCAAAAGGAATTAACCAATGGGAAGCACTACACCGTGTCGAACTCAAAAGTCGGAGAACAATTCATACGAAAATGACAATTCCAAGGATCGCAACAAGATAAGCCAACGATCGCAAGTGACTTTCAAAAATAAGCCTATCTCTTCAACGGGCAAATTTTTGAAAGATCAATATAAAAGGCCGAGGAGTTTATTTGAGAAGAAGATATCAAGGAACTAAGAACGGACTGTAACCAAAAACGCTCAAGCAATTATTAAAAAATCAAATATTCTCAATCCTCAAGCCTACACTACGAGGAACATCAATCCAACACTCACCGTGAAGGAAAGATAACTTCAATCAGCTGAAGAGGAAAATACTGAAAAATTAAGGGGTCTACACTCCACGAAGGATTGTAGGAAGGTTCAGGGTCGAACCAAGTCTTGAGCTTTTGGAGGGCTTCGTGATCAAATCCAAAGAGCTTGAGCAAGTGAGTCAGAGTAGCAAGGCAAATACGCCTGAAGAAGCCGAGTCGCACGAGAAGCCACCGAGTGATCAAGGCGTCTCCAGACATCGAGTCCCAAAGGATCAAGTCACCGTGGTGATCAAGACTTGTATCCGGACTGCTACCACTTTGTATACCGATCAATACCTAGTGGATTCCTCCAGAGTTGGAGAAGAGAGGAGTAGAAGAATTACCCCATCTTCGAACCTCTATAAAAATTTTATCAGTGTCATTTACATTTCAAAGATTTTAATTCCCGCATCTTAATTGTTTAAATCACGATAAATTTGCTATCCACTTGATAATTTCTAAGTACTAAACCAAGCACTAAATCCTTGCTTAATCAAACTTAAGGGTGTTAAGTCTTCCAATAAAACAAACCACAATTGAGTTAATTTAGACTTAATAAACCGAGTTATTCCATCAACAATTTCACTTGAGTCCGTGAGAGACTAACTCTACGACATCTAAATCACCGTCCACCAAGGACACAAATGTAGTATCAACTCAATATTTAAAAGGATTAAATCGAAAATTTGGTAAGGTTTATTCAACCCCCTTCTAAACCTTACACTTACACCCCTTGGGACCTACAAGTGGTATCGTGAGCGGTTGGTTCATTGAGCCTTCCGCACCGGTTACCGAACTAGATCTCCAAACTTTTCAAAGTCCGCTTTAGCACTTAAACTTTCAAAACTCTTTTTATCATTAAAAGTTATTATCATGGAAGCAAATTTGACACGCATTCCTATGTTCACAATTGAAGAATTTGATGATTGGAAAATTCGATGCGTGCTCATCTATCACCTTTACATGATGAGATGTGGATAGTGATAGAAGATGGGCCACCGCAAATCTTAAAGGTGAACACATCTCGTGAGAAGAGTCGCACCAAGGAGAAGAGGATGTTGCTCCTGCATCACTCATGGTTGAAAACCAAGAACCGAATGGACAAGTGATGACAAAAAAAGATACAACCTGGACAATGTAGCCAAGGACATCCTTTACAAAACCTTGACAAAGCCATGTTCAATAAAGTCAAATCATGCAAAACGGCTAAAGAAATCGGGACAAGCTAACATTGATTTGTGAAGGCTCGTGAGCAAATCAAAGAAAACAAATTATCAAAATGGGTCGTATAAATTTGAGAACTTCAAAATGATCTCAGAGAAAACCTGGATCAACCGGATGCTCGATTCACGTAAATCACCAATGAGCTATCTCGCACTTGGAAAGGAATATACACAGTAAGAAAATGTGTATGAAGATCCTAAAAAGTCTTCCAAATGAATGGGAAATGAAGGTCATGGCACTCGAGACATTCCATGGACCTATCAAAGACATCCAATCATGAATTATTCTCGATCTCAAAGCTTACGAGTTTGAGCCGAGAAGAAAAGACCAGAAGAGACATCTCGTACTCCAAAACAACTCGCTTCTAATTGTTAAAGATGGGAAGAGAGCCGAGGTCAAAGAAGTCATTGATCCGTAAGAAATAGCCCCGATGGTTAAAAGGTTCAACAAGTTCTTCAATAAGAACTACAAGAGAGGAAAGGGTGAATCTTCCGTAAGACACTCACCTCCCTCCAAATCAAGGGAAGATAGGCCAATCAAGAGAACAGATCATCGTAAAGTCAATATCAAAGGGTCGACAATCCAAGAATGGAAATAGCCGATCAAAAGGTTGAATATCTATGCCGAACTCAGACAACCAGGTCACTATGCCATTGATTGCCCATATCCTCGTAGTCAACAAATACATGAATGAAGAAGAAAGAAAGGTCTTCGAGAAAGAAGACAAGAAAAGAAAAAGGCAATGTTGGCTACAGAGATCATTAAAAAGTCAAGAGAAGAGAGACATTCGATTCAGTAGAAAGCAAGAAGCCGACTACTCAAGTGACTCAAGAAGAAGCCCGATCGCTTAATGGCCAAGGAACATGATCAACCCGACCAAGAAGATGAGGTACACTCTAACTCATCAAACTCGTACTCTAGTGATAGTGATCGTGACACACACACTTCATCACCCACTCGATCTTTATGATTCATTAGGCAAAATGATGAAAGATTTTGAACACATTAAATCCTCACGCACACTATTGAATGAGGAAAACAAATTTACTCAAGAGCCAAAACTCAAAGCCGACTAAGGAGCCGAGTACTCTAAGTCAAATAGCCGATGAGAATGATAGTTTAAAGGCCGAAAATGCTAAGTTAATAGCAGAAATTGCCGCCATAGAGAAGAGGGAGAATGACCTCAAAAATGTTATTGCCTCATTCACTAAGGCATCTAAATCATTGATGATCTTATTATAAGTCAAAGAGAATGTGGAGACAAGACAGCTTAGATTTAATTCTCTCGTGCTATGTCAAACTCCAAAAGTGATTTTGGAAAAAGGATCTTCAAGCAATGAAGAGTCAAAAATCCAAAGCTCTAAATGTTACACACACATTCACTTCAAAGACCAATTTCAAGCAAACTGCCTTGGTTATAAAGGAAAAGGAAAAACAACTACTTGAGTGCGCTGAAAAGGACAACGAGAAGAGATTCAATCGAGTTCCTCAAAGAAACTCCAAACAAAAATACTCAGAAAGAAAAAGCAGAGCTACCAAAACCCTTAAAATCTATAAAAGAGATACATATGATGGGAATGGTAGAAAATATCCTAGCCAAGCCGATTGAATAATGTAAACTATCAAAGATGACTTATGGAATATAAGCCCAAATGGCAAAGGCTTAGAACTCAAAGAAAGGCCATTCCAAAAGTATAAGAGCTTTCATCAAAGACACATATGCACCTAGGCACTACACTCAAACACCACATTTACCCAAAGAAGGCGATTGCTAAAACATATACACAGCATACGACAAAAGAGACAAATGTATGAACCTAAAATCCCCAAGCAATTTGCCAAGATTAATTATGATTATGGCACGATAGATGGCAACCCCTTAGAGTCAAATCATTTGGCTATAAGTTGGTTGGATCATCTTACAACTCTAACCCCTCAGACCTGCATAAATATGGGTACCTAAAACTTAATTTCCTTGATTGCAGTTCAAGGAACAATGAAAGTGCCAAGGAACCTAGTACATGGATAGCGGCCGCCCGCATATGACAGAAACAAGAAAAATCAAAAATTCAAGGAAGTTAAAGGAGCAAAAGTCATATTTGGTGGAAATGAAGCTCCAGTGAAATAAGAGGCATCGATCTATCAAAAGGAACGGATTAGAAATCTCGATGTTGCATATGTTGAAGGACTCAACTTCAACTTGTTAAGCATCACCAACTCGCGACAAGGGTTATAATGTTGGATTTAACATGGGTATATGCCAAATCAAGGATACCAAACGAATGAAGTTGTGTTGCAAGGATGCGCATAAAATAACAGTATGTAGTAGATTGGTCAACCGCTACACACAAAGACTTGTCTATTAGCAAAGAGCACAAATTAATCAAGTCAGTCGTGGCACAAAAAGCTAAGTCACCTAAACTTCAAAACGACAATGCTTGCACGAAGTAATCTTGTGGAAGGACTTCCACTCAAGATACAAGAAGGAGAGTATATGTGATGCATGTCGAAAGGAAAACAAATCAAATCTTCATTCAAAGAAAAGACATGTCCATCTTCAACAAGAGTATCAGATCCGCTACATATGGATCTATTTGGCCCAAAGGAACCAACCAACATAAGCGGAAAGAAATACACCTTGGTGGTAGTAGATGACTACTCAAGATATACATGGACAATATTCATGTGCAAGAAGAAAGAAACTCTACAAAACTACCACAATCGATGAAGAGGATTCAAAATGAGAAGAGCCAAACCATTATCAAAATAAGATCGATGAGGAACCGAGTTTGTCAATGGAATAATAACTCAGATTGTATTGAAAATGGTATTGGTCATGAACTATCGCAGCAAGGACTCCACAGCAGTAATGGAGTTGCGTAAAGAAGAATGTAACTCTCAAAGAAGCAAAGAAGACCATGTTAGTCAAGCAGATTACCAAAAAGATTTTGGGTCAAGCAATCAACACAAATTTGCTACACTCAAAACAGATGTATGATAAAAACAGACAAATGACAAAGACTCCCTATGAGATTTGGATCGAAGAAAACCAAATGTTGCATATTTTAGAATATTTGATGTAAATGCTTCATCCACAACAATGGCAAGGACAATCTAAAGGCTTTCGATGCTAAAGTCGATGAAGGTATCTTCTTGGGATACTCAACAAAAAGCAAAGCCTACAGAGTACTCAACAAAAGGACTATGGTTGCGTAAGAATCCATTCATGTGGTATTCGATGAGCCAAATGTAAATGGAGAAGACATTGAAGAGTCACCGACAAGTCAATCATCCAACCATACGTAAGAGTCCCTATGCGTCAAGTCAAGCCGAATTATAAACTCGTAAGAAGATGAGATAGTCAATCTCAAAAACAAATGAAAATTTGCAAATAAAGTGATTACGAGAGAGCCGATCACAAAAACACAAAAGCTAGACAATCGAACCCAAATAATTTACTTCAACCTCGATGTAAGATGGCCGAGAGACCATCCACCGTAACTTGTCATTGGAGATATAAGAGAAGGTGTCAAAACAAGATCCGTAACTCAACAAGAAGCTATGTTCACATGCTTTATCTCGCAAATAGAGCCCAAAGATGTGTTACAAGCATTGACGACACACATTGATTCAAGCTATGCAAGAAGAGTCAATCAGCTTGAAAGAAATAAAGTATGGGAATTAGTTCAAAGACCCACACATCAAAATGTTATTGGTACTAAATGGGTGTTCGTAAACAAAATGAACGAGGAAGGTTCTGTGGGTAAGAAACAAGGCAAGACTAGTAGCCAAAGGATATTGCCAAGAAGAATGAATAGATTTTGATGAAACATTTGCTCCTCGTAGCAAGATTGGAAGCTATAAGGATGTTTCTTGCCTATGCAGCTCACAAGAATTTCATTGTATATCAAATGGATGTAAAAAGTGCATTCCTAAATGGTTTATTGGAAGAAGAAGTGTATGTTGAACAACCTCCGGATTTGAGCAAAGACTCTTGGAGATAAGGTATACAAACTCAAGAAAGCCCCGTATGGATTGAAACAGCACCCGAGCATGGTATGATACCTTGTCACAATTCCTAACGAAAATGGATTCACAAAAGGAAAAGTAGATAGAACACTTTTCGTAATTCAAGACAAAAAGAGTATACCGCTTGTTCAAATATATGTGGATGACATCATTTTTGGATCCACAAACAAAGAGTCAGGTGAAAAATTTTCAAACCTCATGCAAAGTAAATTTGAAATGAGCATGATGGGAGAGTCGACATTCTTCCTTGACTCCAAGTGAAACAACTCAAGGATGGAACGCTTATAAGTCAAACAAAATACACCGAGACTTAATGAAGAAATTTGGTATGGAGGAGAAGTCTTCCGAAAATACCAATGAATACATCACCAAAATGGACATGGATGCAGATGGCAAGCCTCAGATCAAACAAGATACGAGCACTTATTGATCATTGCTTTATCTTACAAAGAAGCGTAGCAGCCGACATCACCTTTGTTGTAGGTGTATGTGCAAGATTTCAATCGCCCAAAAGAGAACCATATGACAAAGAAATAAGAGAATACCGAGATATTTGAAAGGAAGCCAAGAAGTTGGCTTATGGTATCCAAAGGAAGGTGGATTCAAGCTAATTGGCTATTCGACTGACTATGCCGATGCAGAGTCGACAGAAAGAGCACCTCGTGCACATGTCAAATGCTAGAAACAGTGATTTCCTGGTTTAGCAAGAAGCAAAATTCAATTGCCACATCTACAAACCGGGCATATACATAGTCATGGGCAAACAAGTTGCCCAAGTCCTATGGATGAGACAAAGAAATGAGAGACTATGAAGTTGAAGAAAAAGAGATTCCAATCATGTGTGATAACACAAGTGCAATTGCAATCACTCAAAATCCTCGTGGTTGCACTCAAGAACAAAGCATATCGATGTCGATATCACTTCATAAGAGATCATGTTGAAAAGAAGGACATCATCGTGGAATATATCTCAACCGATAAACAATTGGCCGACATCTTCACAAAACCGTTATGTGAGTCAAGATTTGAAGAACTCAAGCATGAGTTGGGGTTAATTGAGCTGAGTTAACATTGAGAAGACTCAAAGAAAAGAAATGGAACACAAAAAGGAAAAGAGTCAACTCACAAATCGCCTAAGTACATCACCGTATTGGAAAGACAACTATACTAAGTCACCAAGTTATGAGTCACTAAGAGAACTCGTGAGAAGAGGAGTTAAATCACCTAAAGGATAAGTTCCGAGTCACTTATGAGCAAAGTGACAAAACGCAATGCTTTTACTAAGCGGGAATGTTTTTAAGAATGACGCCAAAGATAATGATGATGTGTACAGCATAAAGCCGCACACCAAGCTTATGATTGATATAAATGCCGCCGCATTAAATACGAGACATTAAATGCTAAATAGGCGCAAAATCTAAGCCGTTGATTTCGATCACATTTCAAAACCACCGCACGTGCTTTCATAAACCATACTTAAACCATTTTCGCCCGCTTTCTCTCACACACTATCAAAACTGCTCATCTCTCTCTCTCTCGTAAGCAAAACTCTCTCAAAAACCCTATCTATCTTCAAATCAATCCCAAGTTTTCTTCGATAAAATCCTCAAAAATGGCACCAACTTATGATTTTATCAAGTTAGGAAAGCAAATCCACACCGGTCTACCGTGATTTCGAGGGCATGGTCAAACAGGGTCCAATGACGCCTCATAAAGAAAATAGCTGAAAAACTCCAAACGACAGGGCTGAAATTGATAATGCTTAGAAAAAACTTTGTATTTCTGACGATGGAATTTTCGATGACCTATGTGGAGGAGGTCGCACAATTCTATGTGAACGCCGAGATTCACGATGAAGGAATAAAGTCATCTGCTCACGGAAAGGAGTTCACCATCTCTCGCCAAGGATTTGGTCAACACCGCTCATTACCAACGGAAGGAGCATCGAAATTAACGGTTGATGTAAACTTGATCGCCGCTTGGAAGGAAATAGCCAAGCCCGACTATGCCGATAAAATAGTTTACACAAAGAAATAAGAGGTCAAAGGAGGACTATCACAAGTCATTGGACATAGTTGCCAAATGTATTGACATCAAATTTGGCAAATTTTGACCAATCACAAAGCAAAGTTGATCGTGAATGGCCGCGATCATTGAAGAAAGGAAAATAAATCCGAGTTTGTCTACAAAGCAGACTATGCCAAAATGTAGGGAACAAATCCTTCAAGGAAGATGGCACATTTGGAGGATCCCTAGATATGGCCTGGTGATTGGCCGGATGATGGAGGTGAAAGGAGTCCTCTTAGACATGGAAAGGCGTTCCATGTTAACAAGAGGATGTTCGATCAAACCTCTCCGGCGCACAAAAGAGAGCCTACGCCAAGAGAGCCGACACGAGTGAGGGGGAATCACCGACCTCAAGATACAACGCTTTCTCCCCACCAAAGAAGAAAGCTTCCCCGCACCGCTAAGAAGACCGCGCTCCCGCAAAGAAAGAAAGTCAAACCCGCTTCCCGCCTCGCAGCTCGAGTCACCCGCCCGCAGCTCGTGTCTCCCGCCCAAAGAAGAGCGGGTCGAGAAGGACTCTCAAATACCTTTCTCCGATCGTCAAAAGGAGGAGAACTCGATAAGCCAAGACGGCCACCTCCTCGTAAGAAAAACACTAGCACCGCCCCGACGCCAAGACTCAAGAAACCGTCTCTCAACCGTAAATCCTCCGCACAAACTAGAGACGAAGAAGAATCATCAAGCACTCCGAGCTTGAGAAACCGGCCGAGTCACCACTCACCGAGCAGATATCGAGACTCGCCGAGAAATAGAGTCTCCGTGATGTAATTGATGAAATAAATGTAAGTCTCGGCAAGGCGATCAAAGAGAGGCCAATCAAGAAATAAATTAGTCCGCGCACTGAGACACAAGACGGCCGATAGAGCCGATAGTGATGTGATGATCCTATCCCCATCTTACCCGCACATCCAAAATCGTCATGAGTGGAGGAAATGGAAATTAAGTAAATCAAGGAACAGCCCAACGGCCCGAGTTTATAGAAGAAGAGAAACTCGTTAAACTTCCTCGACTAACCACCGTGATCCCAAAGATCGATGAAGACAACCGCACAGATATCCCGCAGATCCTCAAGGACAAGGAGAAGGAAAGACAAGCAGAGGAAGCCGAGGCACGTGAGAAGGCCAAAGATATGCCCTATCTCCCGCACTACGTAACACACACATCCTCTCCTTGATGTCTTATCTCGACAAAATCTGATGAGGATCCTGACTCGCCGCCGCTACGTAAGAGTTGCAAATGCAAAGAAGCATTGCACGAATCCAAAATCCTTCACGAGCAAAGATTGATGGAGGGACCAGAGAGTCCTCCGTAACACAAAAAATTGATCCAATGGGAGTGGTTCAAAGAAATCGCCATCGTTGTTGGCCACCACTTCCCCAACTGAAGAAGCAATAAGGAGATGGCGATGAAAACCGAATAGTGGGGACCCCAACGAGCCAACCCCTATTGAAGGTGTCTTACCACCGCCCCAACGGCCGAACACTCAATAGAAACAAATGAGTTTGGAGACGAGTGACCCCATTCCAAGTCACTCACCGGTGCGCCACCGAGGGGGAAACTCCTCCACTACAAAGAAGGTCGAGAATGTCTGCAGATGACTCCACAATGAATCAAGGAGGCGAAGTGGAGAATGTACAACCACCAAACGAACAACAAGTTGCCATCAACGGCTCGCATAGCTTGAGACTCGCTCACCGAGGTGTCAACCGCTTCCGGGCTAATGACGCCGATGCGCAATGAGGCACGGCACAGAAGAACAACCCCGGGAGTTAACACTGGCGATGAAAGTGCAATCCATGGGGTTGAGACTCCAATGGATGCCACCACAGAAGACCCTAAGACAAAAGGAAATGACACTCAATCGCCGAAAGGGATGTCCAAGCCTCACCGCAGCTGAGACTCGTAGGAGGAAATGAAGGCCCACGGAGGTTGAGACTTCCCGGTAAAAATGTCAAGTAGAGAACATCCTCCCGCTATCATTGATCCATCCGAGAAGGAGATAAGCGCGCTTCATGATTCCCAAGATAATCCTCGATGTAACTTTCCCCGATGTAACTTTCATCCCCCGTGACAGATTCAAAAGACTCACCAAGGATGTTCCCAAAGACGAGCAAGTCCGATCTCAAGATTACTCGTCAAAACTTTCAATTTTGATGATGAGCCACCAATGGAAATATCATCATCGTCCGATGACGCTCGATAAGGCCGAGGACCAGCCACTCAATCGGAGAAACCACCGAGACCAACGGCCGCTGAGACAAAGCCTGAGGCTCAGCAAGTCGGGTCCACTTCACAACATGACCCCAACAAACAGTCCATCGCGCAGTTCCCAAGTCCGCAGCAGTTCGACTCCAAAAGGAACTTCCCGCGCACCGCTCATCATTGAACAAATTCCAACCAAGCGGTGATGAATCCTTTATAGAATCTTTTCCTTTTTCCCCGGAGGTACCCGACCTCCATGAAGAGTCGAGAACGAACGCGCACACTACCATGACCAGCCTCCGTCATTTCGCCAGTACCATCGCTCGAAATGACTATGACTTTGACGATGCGTGGCCATCGATGCAACGGAAGAATCAATCAAGTTCGCGAAGTGTTCAAGGCATTATTTGCCGAGATTGAACGAATGGAGAGGCACCAGTGCCTCTATGGACGTGCGATCGACAACAGAGATGCAAATCTTATCACGACTTGAGAGGCATCACAAAGAGGATCGTGAATGGTGGCAACAAAGAAGAAACAATGCGTGTGGAACAAGTTAGATACTTCACGACATTGTTCAACAAGATGTCGGGTATGGAGAGCCGAGAATGCCGATGCAAAAACAAAGTTGAGAGAACACATTGAGCACATGCATGAAGCTCACACCGCCGAGATAAGGCCGCAGTGTGAGCAATATAAGAGTGATCTTCAAATATGGCCTGGAAGCAAATATGGATGAAAATTCAGCCTTCTCATGGCCGAAATGAAGCTAATCTCAAGCAGAGTCCAACGCTACTCGATCCGACTTCAGATCGCATACTCCGCAGCAGACTCGAGACAAAACTCAACTATCGCAGGCTCGACTTCCCGCTTGCAAGTCTCTGCTTTCCAGCATTCCTCTCTCCTTTGATGATGCCAAAAAGGGGGAAGAGGAATACCTAAAGCGCGAAGGAGGGATCCAAATTGAGAAGGAGAGAGCAAATGCGCAAGGGAAAGTCACCGAGGAAGTGTTGAAACAAAAGAAATGAAAGCTTGTTGAGGGGGAAGGATCGGCGATGTGACCTTGATGATTGCACAAACCCCCAACAAGGTCTTGTCACAAAATGACATTATCAAAGAAACTCCCTCAGTGACTCGCCACCCAACACTCGCTATATCTATGGTCAAAAAGAGAAAACAATTGAAGCAGGGATGAAGGAAGTGGAAGGAAGAATGGATGCCCGAGTTATGAACATCTTGAAAGAACATGGAGGCATTCCAAAGAGACAGAGACACTTATGCCATCTCGTATGCCCGGACAGAGCCACGATCGCTGATGAATTTAAAACGCCGCATCCAAGGATACTTTGCAAATATGTCTATGGCTCAAGCTTGGGACTTGTACTCGGGAAAAGGGTCTCACGTTATGTGAAGAAGTCGACAGCAGAATGGAATAGACCACCTAGCAATACTCACACTCACTCCGCCGTCACTCACCGAAAGAAGACCCAAAGACAATACACGCCTGCAGGTAGAGAAAAAAGTAGTGGTGGAGGAAGAGGTTTCATACCTAGGCCTCGCCCAAAAATATTGAGTACATAGATCCGTGCAAGAAATGAGGGATCTATCAATCGGGCCTTGACCAAATAGCAAATTTGCAAGTGGCTAAAAGTAATGCCGAGTATGCGAAAGAATAGAAGAAGAAAACAAGAGACAAACTCAGCTATGGGAGGAAAGACAAGAGAGATTAAGAAGAGATGAAGTCGCCAGAAGGCATATGAAAAGAAGAAGAAGGCAATGACGATGAGAAAAAAGAGAAGAAGAGCGTAAGATGCTTAACAAGATGAAAGAAGGAGACAAAATAAGAAGATGAAGTGTAGTCGTCCACCCCTTCATGCATTTTATCATGTAAATACATACTATGTAAGTCTTCTCTCGTAATAATTTTTTGTGTAGACAAATGTTTGCTCGACACACTTTGTAAACAAATGTAAAAGAACAAGAATGTCATGATCAATAAAAGGATTGATTCTACGATACATTCTATGTAAATACACTATCTCAGATGTATCTTTGCTATTTGCATTTCTTGAATGATTTAAGTTTTGGCATCATCAAAAAGGGGGAAATTGTTAGGAAATTTATTGTTTAGATTTTGATGAATGCCATGTAAAACTTAGAATAGGAAGTTGGCACCCCATTCTTGTTGTAAAATGCATTGTAATAAATATGGGGCCGATCAAGCCGAGTTAAGTCACCACGCTCAAACATGTAAGAAGACAACCGAGAACTAGAAGGAAGACTCCGCCGCGAGACAACTAAAGTATGGCAAAGAAGAGTAGACGGAACTCTATCAAGAAGCAATGAGATGCAAACTGAGTGGAGTATCACCAAGTCAACTCAAGAAGAGCCAAGTCTCAAGTTGAAGTGACATGAAGAGTCATCCAATGATTGGAAGTCGACTCTAAGTCACCTGGGAAAGCAAAGAAATGCAAATAAGTCGAGATAATCGAAAAAGATCCGTTGCACGTAAATCTAGAGAATTACTTAAACAAGTAATATCTCCATACTACCTTTCTCGAAGTGCTCACCCTTAAGCGCAAAAGGAATTAACCAATGGGAAGCACTACACCGTGTCGAACTCAAAAGCCGAGAACAATTCATACGAGGAAATGGCAATTCCAAGGATCGCAACAAGACAAGCCAACGATCAAAAGTGACTTTCAAAAAATAAGCCTATCTCTTCAACGGGCAAATTTTTGAAAGATCAATATAAAAGGCCGAGGAGTTTATTTGAGAAGAAGATATCAAGGAACTAAGGCACTTAACCAAAAACGCTCAAGCAATTATTAAAAAATCAAATATTCTCAATCCTCAAGCCTACACTACGAAGAACATCAATCCAACACTCACCGTGAAGGAAAGATAACTTCAATCAGCTTGAAGAGGAAAATACCTAAAAATTAAGGGGTCTACACTCCACGAAGGATTGTAGGAAGGTTCAGTGGTCGAACCAAGTCTTGAGCTTTTGGAGGGCTTCGTGATCAAATCCAAAGAGCTTGAGCAAGTGAGTCAGAGTAGCAAGGCACCGCCTGTGAAGAAGCTGAGTTTTGAATTTGCACGATCACAAAAATGTCTCCTCATGTTTCATATATATCGCAACATTTTCTCTCTCATACCACAATTACATTCAAAGCTTCAAATCTTCCGAAAAACCTCTCTGCAAAAACTCTTTCTTTCGAAATCTCTCAAACTCCTAGAAATTCTCCATGCCACCCAAGAAATATTCAGTTTCTACACTCGACTTCACTAAGCGATCCGAGAAAGTGTACTCCGGTGCACTTAATGATACTGAAGGCTTGGTCAAGCAATCTTCGGACCAAGAAAGGGCTGAGAAGATCATGAAACATTTGAAAAAATATGGGCTTTTGATGTTTTTTGGCATCATCAAAAAGGGGGAAATTATTAGGAAATTTATTGTATATATTTTGATAATGCTTAGAAAACTTTGTATTTGGAAGTTGGCATACCCCATTTTTCTATGTAATTTCTACTTTGTAATAGATAAGATACTAGCTGAGTTAAATAGACACTAAGTAGAATTGCAGAACACTCGCAGCTGATTGAAGTGAAGAAGCAGCTGAGTCACAGCTGAGTCAACCAGAAGATTGACAACTAAGTCTTTCAGAAGACTTAAAGTAGAGTCAACCAAATTATTGGGCTTTGGTCCAACATCCTGCCTGCAATGGGCTTTAAAAGAGATACAAGGCGTGGCCCGCGATTCGAACTCTTGAGCGCTGGATTGTATAGTTAAAGGAGAGCTTAAAAGATTTGATATTGACTACCCATACCAACAAATGCATCTTCTTTTTTGGTGCTCATTACATATAAACTCTAAGGTTAAGCGTGCTTGGCTTGGAGTAGACATGGGATGGGTGACCCCCGGGAAGCAATTTCCAGGTAGCGCGTAAGTGAGGACAAAACGCACTAGAAAAGACTCGTGTTGGTTTGTGGGGACAATTGTTAATCTGATAAAGCGCTGAGGTCCAACAACCGGTATTAGAGCAAAAGTTACGAGTTCGAATCTCCTTGGAAGCACGCTATAGTGGAGGTTGCCAGAGCGGAACTAAGATGCTCAAAACGGAGGTAAGCGACTTAATCAAGGCTCAAAGCTGCCGTGGCCGAATCGAGGTAAATGATTTGAACTAAAGGTGTAGGTTGCTGGGTGGCCAAAACTGAGAGGTTTGCGTGACGTGACACTTGAACTGAAGAAGTTGGCGTTAGAACTCGGCGAAGTTTGGCAATGGATGTGGCCAAGCACTGAGCCGAGATGCTAGCAGCCGGGAGGAGTTGTCTTTTGGTCCAAGATCCTCCGCCGCATTGATTTTCAAAAGAGGCGGCGCCCCATGATTCGAACTCGTGAGGACTGGATTGCATAGTTAAAAGAGAGCTTAAAGGATTTGATATTGACTATCTATACCAACATCTGCATATTGTTTTCTGGTGCTCATTGATAGAAACTCTAAGGTTAAGCACGTTTGGCTTGGAGTAGACATGTGATGGGTGACCACCTCGTAAGCAATTTCTAGGAGCGCGAGTGAGGACAAAGCACACTAGAAAAGACTCGTATTGATTTGTGGGGACAGTCATCAATCCGATAAAGCGCTTGAGGTCCAACACAAATGAATGATTTAAGATGACTCAAGTCAAAGGGATAAAAGCAGTTGAAGGACTCAAAGACAACTAAAAAGAGTTTGATGCATTGAAATCGAGAAAATTACCTATTTTGGCAAAGAAGACAAACCTGCAACCTTAAAGTACTCATGTTGAAAGAATGAAAGATAAATGAACAAATCAAAAGCTTGTAGAACGCTGACACATTTTTAGAGACCCGCAAAAGTCAGGGCTAAGGTCAATAACATCAAAAGCTGCAAAACAAGACAAGCCGACGAACACTAAGTAAGAGTTTGAATTCTTGTTTATCTCTTCAACAGACAAAATTCAAACTCCTACTATAATAGCTGAGGAATTTTTTCAGAGAGAGATATAGAGCATGCATATGAGCAAATGCAAAAAAAGCAAAACACAAAACTGAAAGCAAAAATTGCAAATACTCTCGCAAGATTAATCTAAAAATCCTCAAGCTAAACCGAAGGCACTTCATCCATAACTCTCAAGTGAAAATATCAAAGCTTTTCATCAAGTTGAAGAGGAAACACTTTTATGAAAACAAATGGGGTCTATTCTTCCAAGGACTGAAGGAAGTTTAGTAAGGTTCAAGGTTGAACCTGGTTTGAATCTGAAGGAGGATTGTGCGATCAGTTCCTAAAGATTCGAAGAGCTGAAGTAGCTTAGCAGTTGCCTTGCGAAGAGCTGAGTCCCAAAAATTAGTTGGCTGTGTGATCAAAGCAAATCTTGGACTGTACTTTTGTAACTAACGAAATTGTTGCATTAGTGGATTCCTCCTGGAGTAGGAGAAAAATGGAGTAGAGTAATTACCCCATCATCGAACCACTATAAAGTTTCTGAGTTCTTTACTTTACTGCACTTTATTTCTACATTTTATTTGATTGCTTTGCATTTGCTAACCATCAAGTTAATAACTCTCCAAAAAGTATAAGTAGTGTTAAAAAAACTTTAAAAGAGTGTAAGATTTCCATTGTTTAACAAGAAAACTGATTTCCTAGAAAGTTAACTCCACTCAGATGAGTTACTCTATCAATAAATCCTTCAGGGAACTGTTGAGTGGTTAACTATCCTGCTGAAGCTTAACACAGTTGTCTTAAAGACTTAGCTGTTTTATTGATACTCTAATTTTAAAGATCGAAAATTTGGTAAAGGCTTTTCAACCCCTCTTCTTCTGACTTTACTTTGCACCCTTGGTACTCTACAAGATAATGCAAAGAAAGATAACATAAGAGAGAGTTGGTTCCATAAAGGGTGATAGGACCATACATTTCCGCCAATGTTCTTCTACACACATGAAATTCAAAAAAATAAAGAGGTAGATGTTCAGCAAATCTACTCCATTCATAATCTTGCTAATATGTTAACAAATTATGTGTCGACTCCTCAAATTGAGTCTACTGAATACGAAGAAAATAGTACACTGCACGACTCTCAAGAAAATGTCTATGTGGAATTTCTTAACACAAATGACAAAGCTGAGTCCAGTCAAACAGACAAACCAGAAGAGGACCCAGAAGTCGAGGAGGCTATGGCAAAAATAAGAAAGGCAAGTGAGAAAGCTGTCATTTCCAAGTTCACCTTGGTTGATGGCCTATCCCCTATGGTGCCATCGCCTGCCTGTGATGCTGATTAGTCAGCTGAGGCCAAGGTTACTCAAAAGGAAACAAATACTGAGTCCAATGAAGTCATAAGACAACTTAGATCACCACCAGAGGCTAACACAAACAGAATCGTCGATGAAACAAAAACAAATTGAGGCACGAGAGTCAAGTAAGTCTTGAGGAAATGGAAAAGCTCCCAAGGAGAAGTGGGAGAAATTCCTTCGTCCTGCATTTATTTATTCTCGTACTACTTCCATTTCGTAGATGAGGTTCCATTGGAGATAGAGTCTGCTGCTGAAAGTGCCAAAACACTGTAGAAATCCACCCTGATGAATTCAAAGCTCCTGATGATTTAAGATTTGTGTCATTTAGATTCAACTTCGATTGTGTATGGCCTGAAGAGCAGTCCACTGATTCAGTCGACTTTCAAAAATCCTTCAAGGTTATTTGTGCTTAAATAGAAAACATGGAGAATGGGTTTGCAGCTCTAAACCAACGGCTGTATAATCATGATGCAACAATTTTTGGAGATATCCGAGGTACAGTGCTCAGAATCAGGGAATGGATAGCTCAAACAAAGGCACTCAGGAGAGAACAAGTGAGCTACTTCAAATCAGAGTTCGCAAAATTGGTGATTTGGAGTGTTGAAAATGCGATGTTTCAACAGAGGTAGAGGGATCACATTTTCCGGATGGACCAGTCATACAAAATCGATATGGAGTTGCTGAAAGCTCAACATGAGCAAGACCTTCTGAAAACTGAATCCAACATGCGCACCGAGATGATGGTGATGAATGCAGAGATGAAGATAATGGCTGATGTAGGTCCCAATGGGTGACTTGTAAGGATTAGAGAGGGGGTTGAATAAACCTTACCAACTTTTCGATTTTAGTCCTTTTAAATAATTTTAGAGTTAGCTCAAATCAGCTAAGTCCTTGAGGGACGGCTAGGTTGGCTTATACAGCAAAGATACCGACTCAACAGACTCGACTGAGCTGTTGATAGTATAATTTAACTATTTTCAGCTAGTACTCAGAAGTACAATTGATTTGGTTTTACCAGCGGAATACTTTTCACCCTTATAGTTTTAAGGAGTTTTTTTAACACTTGTTTTAGCAATGGCTATTATCAGCAGACTTAAGTAAGTTAACTTATCAGCAAATATAAAATAAAGCAAGAAATAATGTATGCTGAAAAGTAAATAGTGGTTCGAGGATGGGGTAATTCCTCTGGTCCACTCTTCTCCAACTCCTGGAGGAATCCACTAAGTAATATTGACTTGGTTACAAAGCAGTTATACAGTCTGAGTCAGCTTTGATCATACAGTCTTAGTGCTTTTGTCTGTCCTATCCATTCCCTAATTCTCAAGGATGTGCCTCGGATATCTCCTATGATGTTGGCATCTCTATTGTCTAGCCATTGGTTAAGTGTTGTGAATCCTCTTTCCATATTCTCTGTTTCATTACATATGGCCTTGAAAGCTTTTCGTAAGCTCTACCGATCAAAGAGTGCTCTTCGTGCCACACAACATCAAAATCGAAACCAATCGACACCATCAGTGTTATCAAAAAGAGTTCCAAGTTCTTTAGTCCGACTTGACATGCTACTTAACACTTTCAAAGACTCGACTGCCTCCAAGGGTACATGAGCCTCGTAAGGGAAATAATTAGCGAATGAATCCTCTGGAAAAATAGGTATCTCCACTCCTTCTGCTTCTGGAGCCTTACCATTTTCTTCAAAATTTCTTCACCATTGTTTCTCGGTTGTCTCAAATATTACCGGATCTTGTGCAACAGGTGTTAGCCACAGAGTCGATCGACCTCAACCTGCCTTAATAGCTTCATTGGCATTAGTAGATTCTTCCTATTGAGTGGATGGTTCCTCACCGACTTATCACCATGAGAATGTGATGGTACCATATGAGGTGGGCCATCAACCAATGTAAAGTTGATATGAGTAGCTTTCACTAGCTTGCCTCCTTTTTGCCAGGGCCTCCTCAAAGCCAGCCTTTGTCCTCTCTGTTGATTTTTCAAATGGGACCGACTCAACTTCATCGCCTGCTCTCGAGAACTCTACATCAACATGTTCTTAAGAGTCATGGAGAGCACTTATCTCTTCTTCTTCCATAAATTCTTCCTGAGGGTCTGGCACATTTTCTTCTCCTCGCTTACCCAAGGAAGTCTAAACCTCCTCTGGGCCTTTTATGACCTCAACAGTCTCAATTGCTGATGGGCCTCGACCCATCCCTTTGCGCCTCAATCGCAAAGATGGTCTTCTATAGTTATCCCTTTAGCAGACTCAGCTGCTTTAGGGTCTTCAGTGGCATCCTTTGGAGTCTTAACTCCTAGGATTGCACTTTCAGAGCCAAGAGTCTCAATTCCCATGGCTTCACTTCCATCATTTGCCTTAGTTGCATCAAGAAATTTCATCTCGCCGCATGGCACCGGGATTTCACCGACAAAATAATCCATCCGAGCCTCGTTAAACCCATCCTTGTTGTACATTGATAGTCTCACCTTTCGCCTCCAAACTTTCTCTTGGGTGTTGTCTCCCATAGCTTCTTCCTCGACTTTGCCAGGTGGTTTGAGTTTCCCTCTCATTTGGCACACCAACTGAGTCTCGAGCGGTGGAGTCACTCAAAACCTGAGACTCAACTTCTTTTTCTTTTGAGTGAGTAGCCGATAGGGCATGTGCCTTAATATCTTCATCAGGGATAGGCTTGGCTAAGGTGCCCTCTTCTACTCCATCATTAGCTTCATCTCCATTTCTCCTGGTATTTTCATCCTCCGAGTGCACTGGGGAAGTGGTGGCATCAATCATCCTCACCATTTCCATAATGTCTGGGCTAGGGGAGATCATTATTGAAGAGGACTCTCCTTGGCCCATTTGCAATCTTTGCTAGTGCAGCTCTTTGGATTCTTTTAGTGCTTGTCAGATCTCACCTTTCTCATCAATCAACAGGTCCATCTCGCCATTTCTCACCGGCCGGCACGAAAGAACTTTTAGGCACTCCTTCAAAGAGGCAGGGTTGAGGTTTCTTTGATTCCTCAACGGCCTTAGCCTTTGCCTTGCGCTTCTCCTCATCCTTCTTTTCAAAGAGGATGGTTGTGCAGAAATCTGGGTCCAGTACATAACGGATAAGAATATACCCTAGGAAACTCAGGAGTTCTTCTTCCTCATCTATGAACTCCGAGTGCTGGAATTGACCTCTGGCATAACTCAACTTCCAATTTCTCCATATGTTCTAGCCTCTCCTGTACATCCGGATACGCTGGAGATAGCACAAGCACATCATCATTGTCCTCATCTTCAACATTAGGCATGAGAGGAGCCCTTTCCTCCTCAGTTGATCTGGCATCGGTTTGAGGGGAGCAAATAGCTAACTTCTCAAACTGGTTAGCCGCCTTAATTTCTTTTTCCTTAGCCGTCTCCCGATTAGTTATTTCAACAACAATCATCTCCACCAAATAGCCTCTTCTACTTCACCAGCTGGTCTCTCACCACCTTTTGCTTGCTTAGATCGCTACTCATCTTCAGCTAGCTCCTTCACAACTTATGTACCCCGACTTGATGGCTTTATCAGTAAGGCATTGTTTCACCAATCGCCTTCTTTTGTTCGACAAGAGGAATATCTCCTCTTCTTCTTTTTTTCTTCAATGGCAAATGGCTCCGCCATCTTTATCTTCTTAGCCGCACTGGCTTTTGGGGGCACAACTAAGCGTTTTCTTCTTATGACCGAGCAGTGCAAGGAATCCTTCTCGCCCCGCCATCGGGGCAAGTGCAGTCTTCCATGGTTGTTGGGGTAGGGGCTTGCTTTGTCATAGGGGATTTCTTCTTCTTTTTCTCGCACAAAGCTTTGGGGATTTAGCCTTAATAGCTTGCAAATCGTGTCCTCGGGGACAGGATCAACTTACTCATCTTCACTAGTCTCACCTCTTTCTTCTCGCATGGGCTTGCCTCTCGAGCACCGAGAGGTTCACCTTGAGCATTTTCTTGTTCACGTGGAAGGGTTTCCCATTCCTGAGGAATGTGCTTCACCTCCATCAAATGGCCAATCACTGTGCCATATCCCAAATGAGCTAACAAACATGTACTCAACATCATTTATGGTCTTCTTAATCACGTTCTGGCAGATTCTGCTGAAGATGAACTCAGCCCAGTTCACCTTTTTATCCTCCAATATGTCAGCCATGCCAGTCAGCTTAGTCCTTGACAACTGATTGAAACTGCCAAACTTCACCTCAAAGCATTTCGCAATGACATCCATTAGCTTGTGATAGTCATCCTTGATTAGAGATTTCTTGGCTGTGTAAATAGCCTTAGCAATAGACTCTGGCTTGGCAATCTCCTTCCATGCCACAACCAGGTTGATGTCTTTTTCTGTGATCTCCTACAACCTAGAGGAAGGAAGATGACAGTTAGCAGCCAAGTCCACAATAGTAATCTTGATTTCAAAGTTGTTGTGGACGGAAGAATGGATTTCACCATCATGAACGCCAACAGACACATAGAACATCACCATCTCTTCCGATAGGTGTATATTCCATGGAGAGAAACTCCTTCAACCCCGATTTCTCCAACTTTACAACAATCTTCCTAGCAAGGGCCTTGTCATCACCTTGCTTCACCAAACCTTCGAAATCCACTATCGAACCAGAGTGGATCTTCTCAGCTATCTTCATGAAATCATATGAGGGAGCCATTTCTGAGATTGGAACTTGGAAACTTGAACATTGAATGGAATAAAAACTAGGGTTTTGCTTTGGTTTGCAGAGAAAGTTTCGAACTTGCTTGAGAGAGATGAATGTAATGTGAGGAGAGAGAAAGTGATTTTGAGTATATATGGGATGTGGAGGACGATTTTTGGAATTCAAAAAGGTCGATCACGATCAACGGTTGAGATTAAGTCTTGAAACCGCATTAATTTCCCCACATTAAATGCAACAATATTTATATCCAATCATAGTCTAAACGGGTACATGCATTTTACGGACACCATAATTATTGCTGATGTCATGCCTAAAACATTCCCACTCTAAGAAAACGACTGTGTTTTGTCACTTAACTCATAAATGATTCAGTTATCTTTCAAAAGTCACTTAACTCTGCTTCTCTCTTCACATAATGATCACTCGACTGTCCAGATAACTCGATATAGTTGACTAACTGTCTTGACTTTTTCACTTGGCTGAGAAATGAAACTTTGATGATTTCCAATTCTTTCATCTTTGACTCTGTTGATTGAGTCTTCTAAGCCTCCTAACTCAGCTCAATCAATCCTAGCTCATTTTGAAGCTCTTTAAACCTTGATTCACGAAAAGGCTTAGTGAATATATGAGCTAACTATATGTCCACATGATCTCTTATAAAATGATATCGGACATCAATGTGCTTGGTTCTTGAATGCAATACAGGGTTCTGGGTTATTGCAATAGCACGTGTGTTATCACACATAATTGGAATCCTTTTTTCTTCTATATCATAGTCTCTCAGCATTTGCCTCATTCATAATACTTGGGCACAACAGCTGCCTGCAGCTATGTACTCTGCTTCAGCTGTGGATGTAGTTACTGAATTTTGTTTCTTGATGAACCAAGAAACTAATTTATTTCCAAGTATTTGATAGGTACCTGATGTATTTTTCCTGTCTACTCTACATCCAACATAGTTTGAGTCTGAGCAGCCAACTAGCTTGAATCATCTATCCTTTAGATACCATAAGCAAACTTCTTGGCATCCCTTCAAATACCTTAGGATTCTCTTGGTTCCAGTCATGTGACTCTCTCTTGGTGCAAATTGAAATCTAGCACATACACCTACAGGAAAGGTGATGTTTGGCCTACTTGCTGTCAAATAGAGCAATGATCCAATAAGTGCTCTATATTTGGTTTGATCTACAACTTTGCCATCTGCATCCATATCTATCTTGATTGATGTATTCATTGGGATCTTCACTGATGACTTCTCTTCCATACCAAATTTCTTCATCAAATCTCTGGTATATTTGGTTTGACTTATGAAGGTTTAATCCTTCATTTGCTTGACTTGAAGACCTAAGAAGAAAGTCAGCTATCCCGTCATACTCATTTCAAACTTTCCTTGCATGAGTTTTGAAAACTTGTCACATAGCTCTTTGTTTGTGGATCCAAAAATAATGTCATCCACATAAATTTGAACAAGCAATATAATATCTCCATCTTGAATCCTGAAGAGTGTTCTATCAACCTTGCCTTTGGTGATTCCATTGTCAATAAGAAACTGAGATAATGTGTCATACCAGGCTCTTGGTGCTTGTTTCAATCCATACAATGCTTTTTTGGGCTTGTAGACTTTATCTCCAATAGTTTTGTGCTCAAAACTTGGAGGTTGCTCCACATAGACTTTCTTCCAAAAGTCCATTTAAAAATGGACTCTTCACATCCATTTGATAAACAGTGAAGTTTTTATGTGCAACATAAGCAAGAAACATCCTAATTGCTTCCAATCTAGCAACATGAGCAAAAGTTTCATAAAAATCTATACCTTCTTCTTGGCAATACCCCTTGGCTACCAATCTTGCTTTGTTTCTTACTACAGATCCCTCTTCATTCATCTTGTTTCTAAATACCCACTTAGTAGCAATATCATTTTGGTGGGTAGGCCTTTGAACTAATTCCCAAACTTTGTTTCTCTCAAACTGATTCAGCTCTCCCTGCATAGCTAGAATTCAATTTCTGTCATCCAATGCTTGTGACACATCTTTAGGTTCTATCTGGGAAATGAAACAAGTGAACATAGCTTCATGTTAAGTCATGGATCTGGTTCTTACTCAATCTCTAACATTCCTAATGATTAACTCAGGTGGATGGTCTCTCAGCCATATCACATCTGGTTAGAGCAAGTCCGCTGATTCACTGCCTCAGCAAAGTTGTCTTGAATAACTTCCTCATCATCATTCAATTGTAGACCTTCCACTGCCTCTCGAGATTTAGCTATCTCATCTTCATCGTGGTTGAGTGCTCTTACATATGCTTCAACATAGAACTCTTATGAATAGTTGGCTAATATTGGGCTCATCAAAACCACACGGGATAGACTACTCTATAATCATAGTCCTTTGTTCAAGACTGTAGCTTTACTCTCACCGAGTATCCCAAAAAGATACCTTCATCAGCTTTAGCATAAAAAGCTTTCCAGTTGTCCTTGCCATTGTTGTGAATGAAGCACTTACATCCAGAGATATGAAAATATCCAATATCCAAAGATATGAAAATATCCAACATTTGGCATACTTCCTGCCGAAATTTCATCAGGGGTTTTGGACAACTGCCTTTTCATGATACACCTATGCTGAGTGTAGAAAGCAATATTAATGGCTTCAGCCCAAAATCTCTTAGGTAGTCCAGCTTCAGTTAACATGGTCCTTGCAGCCTTCTAGAGTTCTGTTCCTTCTTTCAGCTACTCCATTCTGTTGTGGAGTTCTTGCAGCTGACAACTCAGGAGCAATACCATTTTCAATGCAATACTGAGTTATAATCCCATTGACAAACTGAGTTCCCCTATCATACCTTATCTTTATAATGGTTTGACTCTTCTCATTTTGAACTCTTCTCATCAGCTGAGGTAGCTTCTGCAGGGTTTCCTTCTTTTTACACATAAAGATAGTCCATGTGTATCTTGAATAATCATCCACCACCACTAAGGTGTATTTCTTTCCACTGATACTAGCTGGTTGAAGAAGGACTAGGCTTGTCCTTGAAAGATGACTTGATTTGCCTTCCCATCTGGCATGCATCACAAATGCTTTCTTTCTTGTACACTGAGTCAGGAAATCCTTACGCAAGATGACTTCTTACAAGCTTGTTGATTGTCTTGAAAGTCAAGTGACTCAACTTCTTGTGCCTCAAAGAAACTTGATTCGGCTTGTACTTTTGCTAGCAGACGTGCTTGGTGATAGTTGACGAATCCACTATATACATGTTCTTCCGCTTGATCCTTGAAGCAAAATCTCATTTGATTCAAAGATCCTTGATTTGGCATACACCCATGTTGAATCCAACAATATAACCTTTGTCACGAGTCATGATGCTAAGCAGATCAAGTGAAGCCTTCAACATATGCTACATCTCGTGATCTCTAGTCCATTCTTCCCGATGGATCCTCGTGCCTTTGATTTCCCATGGAGCTTCATTTCTCCAAATATGACTTTAGCACCTTTGATTTCCTTGAACTTTGACAAATTTTTCTTGTTCCCCGTCATATGTCCGAATAGCCGCTTATCCATGTACCAGTTCCTTGCACTCACTGCTCCTTGAACCCGCAATCAAGGAAATTAATTTTTAGGTAGCTATACTTGCCTCGTGTCCTGGGGGTTAGTGTTATAAGCGATCCAACCAACCTATAGCCGATGATCCGACTCTAAGAGGTTGTGTAGTCCCAAGGGGTGTGGTGTAAATTTTAGAAGAGGGGGGTTGATAAACCTTACCAAATTTTCGATTTTAGTCTTTTTTAAGATTTTTCAACAGAGTTAACTCAAATCATTGTGTCCTTGGGGACAAAATAAATTGGCTATATTCAAATAATTTACGCACTCAATAGACTCAATAGAGCTATTGATAGTATAACCCTACCGCTTAAACTAATACTTAAGTTTAGTTGATTTGGTTTTTAACAAATGAAGACTTAACACCCTTTTGATAGATTTAAGCTTATTTTTAACACTTGTTTTAGCTTTCTAGATATTTATCACTGGATAGCGATTTAACTAACAAAGCAGTATAATAAAATATGTAGGAATGTGTGTTGAAAGTAAATTGACAAGTAATTTTTATAGTGGTTCGATGATGGGGTAATTCCTCTAATCCACTCTCCTCCAACTCCTGTGAGGAATCCACTAACTAACAAATCAAGTTACAAAGTTGTGAACAAAACCTCAGAGACACCTTGATCACACAAATTGGCTTCTCCCCGTGACTCACCTTTTTCACAAGATAGTCGCTTGCTACTTCAAATTTCACTTTCAAGTCTTTGATTTGTTCACACAACCTTCCAACAAATTTGAATCTCTTGGTCGACCTTGAACCTTTCTACAACTCCTTCAACTTGGAGAGTAGACCCTTTTGTTCTTCAAATGTTTTTTGTTCAAGTGGTTGAAGTTATATCTCCTTCACAACGTGTGTTGATCG
>JABTTQ020001980.1:0-230771 GCA_016081115.2 Rehmannia glutinosa | reverse complement strand
ATCGCCACGACACTTCTGGAAGAGAAGCACACTGACCGAGAGTATCAAAGATATAACGCGGTATTGTCAAAAGTAGCCGTGACAAAGAATAACAATATCATCCGCATATAGAATAGAGGACTAAAGACAATGTTCTCATGCACACATTTAAGGGTGTGACGGTGAGATGACACCAAACGAGAAATAAACTTCCCGTGACTTCTGCAATGCAAAAGAGAAGTGGAAAGAGGACGTTATCTAACTCTCTCGTGGCAAGTGAAATAACCAATCGGAGAGCTAATAAGAAGAATCAAGATACTGGCTGATTGGAAAATAACAAACCACTACCACAAATTTCCTGTAGAGAAGCCAAATCGCGCAACACATATGAAAGAAAACTGGGCTTAGAGTAACAAAAAGCTTACTTAATGTCGCATTTTCAGAATCATAGT
Organism: Rehmannia glutinosa; assembly: GCA_016081115.2. NCBI lineage: Eukaryota > Viridiplantae > Streptophyta > Magnoliopsida > Lamiales > Orobanchaceae > Rehmannia > Rehmannia glutinosa. The sequence continues at coordinate 230,340 of JABTTQ020001980.1, read as the reverse complement.
TCCTATCATTCCGATGTTGAAGAATATTGTGCCCTCCGACACCAAAGCAATACAATAATGAATGTGACGCGCAGAATAAAGCCAAACCGAGTGGGGACAAAATACGCCTGACGATGCGCCAAACCGTAAAGCAGACCTTTAGTGATAATTTTCAAGATGAAGTCATATTTACAATCGGGCTCGAAATTATCCGCAGATTCGTGATCTTTGCATTTTTAATAAGAACTATAAACTGAACTGAGTCTCAAACCTAAAGAGAGAACCAGACCGGAAGAAGTGGCACCTAAAGAGAGTGATGTCAATGGAAGATCAACCAGCCACTGATAGTTAACCATCAATCCATCCTATTCGGGGAACAGCCACGAGACCGAGATCAAAACCACATCCTAATCTCGAGATCCGATGAGAGAGGCAAACAGCTCATTCTCTCCAGCATCCAACACCTTACCTAGTAATGACATGATCAGTTAAGAAAAATCCAGACCTGACCAATAGCGCCTTAATAGCTCTCAAGAATCAATAATGTGACACTAGGGATGGCAATGGGGCGGGGTCAAAGCCGGCTCCGTGATAAAAACCCGCCCCATTCAGGCGGGTTCAGAACCGCCAAAGCGGGTCCGGGCGTGTCTTGGACCCGGTCAGTAGTGCGCCGGGTCCGGAAGTGGGTAACGGTCGCCTTGGACGAGTAAATTAATTACTAGTCAACAATTTTTATTTTTAGTCAACAATTTTTAGGTCCTGAAGGTTAGTAAGCTGTATTCTTCTGTTTAATTAGTTTAAACATTTCGCTTTAGGGGTTCAGTTGTAGTTTCTCATTTCCCGTATCGCCTCTATGCTCTTACTTCGCGGCCCGCCCTCGAGTTACGCCACGGACTCCCGCCCGCCAGCGCAGGCGTGTGCGCATGTTTTGTCTTACATTTCCTTAGGGCACGACGGCTTTCTTTAAATCAAGAATTTTTCTCCTAACTGCAAGTAGTCTCTGTTTTAACTAATTTATATACGAGATTCTGATTTATGGTGGGATTGAATGATTCTTTCTTTACCTTAATTTTTGGAACACAAATTGCATTTTTTTTTTTCAAATAGAAAACATGATAAAAGAAAGAATTCCAAATAAGATCTAAACAAAATGTAAATGATGGCAGTAATATGACATTGCCTTATCTAGGTTTCTTCAAAGGAAATGTAGTTGTCCTCTCTTATGACAAAAATTTCTTCCTAAATCACTCAGAAACATAAATTGGCGGTGACAAAAATCACGTCTTTTTCAAATGAAAATCGAAATCAGATGCAAAAAACGACATGATAGAGAGAATTTTAGGAGAGGGTATTCATCTAGGCAACGACAACTTCCGTGAGGGCTCATGGCGACTCTTGCCTGGCCTTTCCACCTTCACACTGGGCAACATCTTCAAGTGTCAATCACCATGAACCTCCATCAACCTCCCAAGGTCAAGATTTGGGAGCTTTTTCAAGATCTTAACCTTCTTTGATAAACACATTTTGCAAAGGGTAGATACTTGAAGTTGCCTTCAATCTCTTTTCAATTGACTCTGGGGATGAACTTAGAATCAAATCCTTGAGATCACATGATTGTGATTGGTTAACCATAATCTCCCTCATCTTCCTCCGAATTTGACGGATCACGATTGACTTAAATGTCGTAACATGTTCTCTTCTCGCCTTCCTGCGCGAGTGGGCGATCGCGGAGACAACCTCAAAGTATAGATGTCGGTTGTCTTGACATCAACATGAGCCTCAATCAGTGATTGCCATTTCGACAAGTGACCTCAATTTATGATGGTAAATCCATACAGGAAGTTTGTGAGAAATTCTTTCCTGAACATCCCTCAGCTCTCAAACGGATCTTTCTGAAGCGTGATCCTCATCATTTTGAAGGTCACCAAGGACACCTCAAACAAACGGTGCTTGAGTCCTTCCTAACAATCTTAGTACCTATACGAGTAACTAGTGTTTTCCCAACATTCTTGATGTTGAGAACTGAACTTTGATATCATACCAGCCCGTCTTTGCGAAAGGATGGAGCTTTCTTCTTACCTCCCTTCCTCCCCTTCAAATCCTCTTGTTCTTCCGGCGGCCATGGTGGCGGGCAGTCGAAACTTTGGGGATAGAGCGATGGCTCGCCAGAGACTCTCGTTTGTTATAACAAATTGCATTTGAAATTGTGAGACTTCTTAATGGCTGATCTTATCTTCAATGTTTGACTCAATTTTTTTCAATGTCAGTTTTTTGAGCTTTAAATATATATGAGAAATGAATTATAATTTTTTATTATAAATTAAAATAAATAGAAAATACAATAGCTCATTGTGTTGAAAGCATTGACTAGAAAATTTGACAATTTCATAAACTTTGTTTCTTGAATCTTACAAAATTCCCGCGTGGATTGTGTGAGTGACTTCTTTAAAAAAATTCATGGGTCGTGGTTGAACTGAACGTGGTCTGGAGTCCCGGCCAATACGAGGCGGGCGGGCGGGGTGGGTCTTGTGGCGCGGCGGGATGGTCACGGTTTATATTTTCCTTCATGGCGGGTCCCGGTTGGCCATCGATCCCGACGCCCGTTACCATCCCAGTGACTACGGAAGTGACGGGCGCAATCTTTTTCAATTTAATCACCAAGTGAATCAAGGGTTGGTACCCGTGCAGTTAGAATCCCATGAAGACGCAATGACTCAGATCGAAACTAGGGTGCTTAGCCCACATACATTGAAAACAAATGGAAGGACACTTTGTAGAGCCGTGCTGACAAGACAACAAAAGAGGGATGATGATCAGGAGCAAGTACGGTAGAACAAAAACTTGACTCGCTGCCATACGGTAACAAGCGGGGGACTGGCAATAACTCCGATCAAAGCTGAGCTTGAATGAGAGTCCCGATGGGGGCATCTTGCTGCACCAAGTAAAGAATTTACCAACCTGGGAATAGCCGTTAACCCTGCATTGTCATAAAAATCCCAAAATCTGGCGGGGAATCCACCGAGGCAAACCCCTCCGACACGGCGTATGCGCTCCCTTGATTCCAAAGAATGGCATTAAAATCCCCATCAAAACCAAATCATCACAACCCCGAAAATTATAATATCGACCAAAGTCTGTCTACGAATAACATGATTACAAATGGCATGAACAAACCCCACATGAAAGATATAATTGTAGAACCCGGACCTTACAGGATTATACACGATTAGAAATAAGAACCTTTGAAGAAGCAGTGATGTCAGAGCGTCCGAAGACCTGATATCAATCTCCCGATGCCCGAAAATTTTGAGCCAAATTGTAAAACCAAGATCTGACTAATAATCGAGAGATAGATTACAAATCAACTTTGGGTTGCGTGATGGCACGAAAGAAGGTTTGTCTTGATTACATAACTAATTAGAATATTGTGTGAAGCAACATTTCCAATCCCGAATGTTCCAATAAAAGCAATTCATTGGGATGGTTAGAAATGTCCGAGTAGGAGATGCGGAATGTGTGCGGTGCGGAGAGGTATTACCCCGAAATATCATCCTCCTCGCATAATCTACCAAACGCCAAAATGCTTGTTTAAATTGTTCGACCCACTTTTATCTTCTTCGATTTCAAGCGATGTGCAAGTGCAAATCAAACAATATGGCCATTGAAGTAACCTATGTTTGGCGTCAATAGAGTTTGATCGGATAAATTTCTATATAATAGGCAGCGAATAAACGGGTTTCTCGGTGGATACTACACTGATAGTAGATGATGAATATCATAGGTAGGGAACTAGTGATCATGTCTAAGAACCTGGAGGTTTAGGGACGTGCGTATCTGTGACCCCGGGAGGAGCATATCCTCTAAATTATGAGTAGTCGTATCCTCAGTCCAACACAGAGAAAGCATTATCGAGCCATTACGAGGAAAAGATGATGGCACAAGATGAAGTGCCAGCACGAGGCAAAGCCAGTATTATCCACTAAATTATCAACGGCCTTACTTGTTGAAGGAGTTACGAAATCGGATGATAAAATTGATTAACACAAGAACGACCACGTTGAGATGGGGCGGGCGTCCTGTGGCTCTTGCAAGTTTACATTGTTGCCAAATCTACGTGAGGACAAGTAGAATGTCCTGTAATACCACATGTTCCATGGAATAAAGGAAGTTTTCATACCCAATAGAAGCAAAACGAGCAGTGACCCCTCCTTTCAACCATAATGTGATCTCAGAGGTTTAGCTAGGTCTACATCTACCAAAACACGTACAAAATGGCCAAGATTCCCCTTTTTAATGGGTTCAGGGATAGGGTTATTTAGAAACAATTTTAGCAAAAGATTGAGGTTACCTGTGCCTGTTGGGGAGATGCAGAATCAGAGGATTTACTTTATACCACCTTCGCAAAAAGTAGATTCCACACGTGGATAGGGATTTGGCCCATAATGAGCCAAATGTTGCAAGTTCGTGTAGGGTTGTGGATGAATAGAGGTTGAGGTTTTAGTGCACCGTGTTTTGAAGAATTGCCACCATCATTGTTGCCATGCATGGAATAACCTAGAAAATTGAGGCTCGACATTACAAGAATTTGGAAACGCTAGGAAAGAACAACATTGACCCGGGGCCATCACCACCTGAAGGAGACAGCCGTGGAGATCGCTTCAAACCGTCCCCAACCACTGAGATCCCCCATGCACATGCAACATGGGGGTAAAGGATGTTGAATTAGAGATCGGTGGGGGTAAGGACCCCGTGGATCGGCGATACAACTGTACCCTTTGGAGAAAGGAGCGTCTACATCAAGGAGAAGAGGCGTCGGGCGGGCCTCCATATATCTTTGCGGCATGGATTAACCCCAAACTAGGGTAAGTCGGTTTGGGTTGTTGATTATGGTATGGCATAGAGTTGAAGGATTAAACCGTAGCACCCCCATGAAGATGGAGTAGAAAACGAGTTGAATGCGGTAGGTCTTTGGTGGCATCCGCCATGGAAAAATACGAGAATTCGATCGATGATGATGATGTCCCAAGTTTGACGTTAAGCCACACGAGAATCAGGCATGACAAAGCGGAGAAGGTGATCGGATCAATTTTACCAATCGAATCGGCGTGTCGAGAGAGTGGGTAGATCATGTTTAGGTTTTTTGTAATTAATTGTAAGTTTCTTCTTATGAATGATATCCCAACCATGCAAAACATTGAAGCCTTGAAAAACCATAGCGATATAGTCAAGCGAATAAATCGACCTGGATAAACCGAACGTGTAGGGACAAAAAGCGAGAAATAATCGAGCCCAAAGGAGTAGCGAAGATCTTGGTAATAATCTTGAAAAGAAAATTACTCATAAAAATCAACGAAAGTTCTCAATAGTATTAGCATCCTTGGTCTTCGATGAGCGCCATAAAACTAGCGTTCAACCCCGGAAGGTAGAACGAGCTAATGAAGAAAAAAGCGGACAACGGCATACATCTACTTTTTGAGATAACATCCCGAAGTGACGGTAAAATGGGAATTGAAGCCATCCTAGGGCGCTCAAGAACTGCCTCAACCCATATCAAAAATTTCTTCCCTTATCTCCAGAATCCAAAGGAATAACAAATCAAACTAGCATTATCCGATGCCCCCACCATAGGAGAAATCACCTGATCAACCATAGAATAATTCGAATCGATATCTCCTGTGGTCCGCAAATAACTCCTTATAGAAGGATATAATATGATTCCCAAGAATCGTTGGATCATCCGAAGTAGCTACCATCGATCATCGGATCTGTATCCCCGAGCGTCCACTATGAATTTGGCAACGATAATGAAAAAAATACTTTATTGATCCCCATCCTTAAGCCAGGCGGCGAGCTTTTAGGAATTTAAGTATTGTAATAATAGCGTGTGAGACAAAGCGTTTTGAGCCTCTAGTTTGATATCCCGATGAGTAGTTGTAAAGTCCAAGGTCTCAATATCTCGCTTGAATCGACAAACTTTCTCCCATCCGGCTCTCCACCATACGATTAACATCCCCAAAAAACATCTTTGTTCCAGACTTTAATAGACTAGCGCAACCTTTTAAGCTTCCACATTACGCACATCGTGAGGATTGGCGAAGCAAATGGAAGGGCCCAAGAAAGAAGTTACCAGGTCTCAAAATGAATCACGATAAACCCACATCGGCTGAAAGCGAAAGCGGGCCGGACCCTACTAATAGAAGATGAGCAAGAAACCAAAATAGGATGATGATCAGGCCAATGCGAGGAAGAACCAAACCTTGAAAACTTGCCAAAGAGAAAAATCGACATGTTGCTAGGGGCTCGATCCAACTTAGCCTAGCGGGGAGCACCCAAGTGAGCGAGTTCCCCGTAGTGAAAATGCCGAGAACAAACCAAAGATCCTCCAAAAGTCCCTAAAATCCCGACAAAAGGGGATAAAATACCACCGCCCGAGCACTCATTATGACCCAAAACAACTTTAAAATCCCCAATAAGCAATAAATCATCAAGACCCCAAATTCCTCAACTCCAACGGAGAAGCGGCGAGCAATATGATCACATAAACCGTGAGCAAAACTAATATGAAAAATCATAGAACTCAACAACTGCATAACAATATATCACCGAAGAAGACCAAACTTGTTGCAAAATGGAGATACCGAATCACGGAAAACTCAAATATCGGGCCATTTGTTAGCACAAAAATTCTGACTCACGAAAACTCAACCCACTACTCAATAGAATCCAAAATCGAAGAAATGTCCACCTTAGGCTCACAAATAGCCAAAATAAGGCAATAAGCACGACATAAAGCCTTAAGAACATTACGAAGTAATGTTCCCAATCCCTCGAATATTCCGAGGAAGATACAATTCATTGGGGACAGAGGGGGTGGAGCCGCTTGGGTGGAGCGCATGGTAAAAATGGGAGTGTGGTGTGTCGCATCCGACGATTGAGCATTAGCAACCTCATCTACATAATCCCCCATCATTTTGAAGCTACAAAATCTAACTCATTAGGCCCTGGATGATCCGACTCAATCGTGAGGTCATGAATAGCCAGAGAGATGGTCCCTAAGAAACACTCTAAAGCAATCTTGATTTGACCGAATCCAGGAGTCATCCGGGAAGCGCGACTAAGAGCACGGATAGGCTTTTCCAACGGATGTTGAATCATAAGTGGCGATTTGTAGACGTGGTACCAGCGTTTGAAGATGGAGCCTTGGGAACCGGATGTCGAGTTGGTAGAGTGAAGTGGAATCTGTGGATTGTTGTTTTGGGGCATCATTTGAAGCAAGCGCCTCAAAAAGCTTTACCAATGAGTATGTCATTAGTCAGGTGACTATGGCATTGAAAGGAGCCCACTACATAGTCAAACCCGTATTTCCCATTGAGTCATAAACGGCCTTGCCCCTTGTCCTCGCTTGCTCACGACGATAAACTTTGCGAACTCGGAACTCCTCTTTAAGCTAAATTCGGACGTCCCTCCGAGCCCTGGAATGTCCGGGAGTAGAGACCCATGCGCCTTTAAGTAGTCGAGGTTTCCGTGGCATTGAAATGGCAAGAATAAATGTCCTGTAACATTACACTTGGAGCAAAACACGGAGTTTCTCATAGTTGACCGACACAAACGAACACTCGACTAACCGTTCCCACTTTGTAATGTGATCCTCCAACGGTTTTGAGAGATCGATATCAACCAAAGACACGAATGAAGTGCCCCGGCAGATCCATCCAACGATCACTAATCAATTTGTATCGGGTTACCAATAGCACTCAAGATCCCCATTATAGCTCTGTTGATATCCCTTTTAGCCAAATACATAGTATATCTTCTTCTCTTTCCCTACCTAGATTTTCTACTAGCCATATTGAAAATACAATAGAATACTCTACTATACCAAGCAACGCTGTTGTAGAACAAATTGTTCCCCCAGTTGTTAGTCCATATAATATATACAGAAATCGTGGTTCTTGGCCTAAACACATCAAATCCATCATCTTCAACAAGAGTACTCGGCGAAAGAGTATATCCAATCATCCCGAGAATGGATCATTGTGGTCTTCCTTCAACTCAACAAGAGCAGTACATCACACTGTCCATTCCACCTGAGTTCATCACCCGTTGCAGAATTGGAAGGTTATACCCATCTCCACCTTGGAGCTGTACGACTTGTTCTCTCCTACCATGGAAGGAAAGGTCTTACAGTATCTGCAAGAATTGCTCTTCTAGATACTCATTTTTCCAATATGAGCATGCGATTATTGGTACGATTCTCTCTACACTCAATGCCGGAAGTGTTGTGGTCATTTTCTTTCCCAACTTTGCGCAGTATCTCCGAAAGGATCCAACTCTTCGCATCTGCCTTCAAGGTGCAAATTCAACTTTCCGGAGGCGGTCGATCTCAAATTACATCATAGCAACCCTTCATCACCAAGTTGTATACAGTTGCAAGATCACAGGCTAGATCTGCAAAAATCAAGGCATAAAGATGCTTTGATGGTCCTTGATGAGTCCGGATCTGATGTGCCTACAATCGGCCCGTATACCTGCATAAATCGGGAGAAAAGACATGGAGCAACTTGTTTCAAAAGAATGGATCACCAACTATGAGTCCCTTCACCAACAAAGAAATGGTGCAAGCCACCGACTTTAAATTTCAAAGGTTGAAGGATGGACATGTGAAGACGACCTATCGGACACCATCCAGCTCGAACCCTTCAAATCCTCGGGACCGGTGATGGTTCATCCGATTGAGGTCAATGCGACACAAAAATCCCGATTGCATGTTTTTTGACCAAATGGATACCATATTTACACCGAGTTAATGGTCACTTTGTATGGGATGTTGATCCATCCATGTGTGATCGAGAATGTTCTTGTGGAGAGAATGGGACTACGATGAAGAAGAGCAAATACGAGAAGAAGCGAGAAAGAAGGAAACCACAAGATCGACCCGTTGCGGGCGGATGATAAACCCCGAGCCTCCGGGATCCAAGTCCACAACCCTTACCATGTTACGAGAAAGGGTTAGATGTCCTTCAAAAAGAAAAGTGCGGGTGCCACAAAGAAGTTAAGACACCTTCTCCTCCAACTCCTCCCGTTGTCCAACCTTGTTTCATGTTCAAATATGAAGCATAATTTCCACCTCTAGAACGAAATGTTGACACTCAGCAGAGGATTACATCCAGCCTTTTGTGCGAGCACCACCGTGGAGCATGATGGGAAAATAATGGGTCCTACTCAAGCGGAGAGGAAGTGCTAAATTGGCAGACGACCAACGCTTGTGCCCAAAATAAGTCTCTCACAGGTGATAGATTCTAAGATCTCATAGATTCTCACCATAGTCCAATCTAACCAGACCAAGGTTAATCTTGTGGAGAATCAACTCCAGCAGATATATGAAAAGTCGAAAGATAATATCAACTTTGGACAAAGACGTGAGGAGCCTTATTGAACAAAACCGGTTTGGAGCGGAATTCATGCGAGAAAGAAGCTGAGATCGGGAGACTAAAGAAGGAACTTTCTCAAATCGAAAGGGATAGGAGCGCCAAAGTAAGTCCTTATCCTTCTTTCCGATTATAGTTCCAAATATGAATCACCTCCTATATCTCCTCCAAATTATCCTACTTATTTTGGTATGGCTTCAAGTATTCCACTGATATTCCTAAAAAGCCAAAGAAAAGCCCTCTACTCTAAAAAGTCAAGCACCTCCAAAGAGTCATGAGATACCTCCATCCTCTTCCAAATCAAGAGAAAAACTCAATGAAACAAATCCTCATGGAATTCTCTTCAAGATTTGTTGGTATCCTACGCGAATGGTTTCAAAGCCTTGGTAGGTATCGACAACTCCAACTTTATAATGCTTCAACTCCATCCCTTGTTCTTGGAGAAATTCACCAAGAGTTTATTGGAGATATTACTCTTATCAACAAGTTGGCGAAAAGAATATTTTGCCATGAAATGTTGTTCTTTGACACGTAAAGATTTGGATAGACATTTCAAAAGGATGTCGAAAAGTTTTACATCTTTGAATGGATACAATGATCCAAATCTCAAACATGTCTATCTAGCGTCTCTACCTAAAGAACTTCAGCCCGAGTTACACTGAATGATTCAAGCTTCCAGGAGGAAGTCTCAAGAATCGATGTCTAGACGAAATCCATCGATGACGTTTGCAACCCTGAAGACAAGATGTGTGAACAACAAGTCTTCATCAAAGACGTGCTTGACAAAAGAACTCTCCTCAAATCAGATGCAAAACTCTCATCCGGAGATAAAGTGCAAAGGAAAGGAGAATCGCACTTGTTCATCTCCATCTTCCCGAAAGAAGATCAAAAAGATCGAGAAGAAGGCGAAAAGAAATAAAGCTGTCGGTTCTTCGAAGAAACCATTCGAAAAGAAGTCGACAAACAGTGTTTTCTATGTGAGAAAAGTGCATTTTGCAAAAGAATTGCCCTAACAAGAAGGATAAGCGGCAAAGTCGGCATCACAAGCATTCGGCAAATTAATTATGCCAAATACGGATGATGCAATACAATATTCGGCGATGATGATGAAGGACGACCGAAGAAGAAGATTCATCCTCCGAGCTCCGGTCTTTATGATCAAGTCACAACCATCTCTCAAGACCAGTTCCTTGATCCAAGAAGGATGCCGTATCCAAATATTGAAGTACAAATTCTATCATCCAAGTATGATAGACCAATCAAGGCTATTGGCGTATTTGATACGGGCGAGAGAAAGTCGATGATGAATCCGACATACTACGAAGATGTTTGGCAAAGTCATCACGAATACTTCTATGCAAAATGATGGACAAACTTTTCATACCTCGCTCATTACAAAGAAGCCAATTGGAATTCAACTCTTTCCGTGATGACGGTATGGATGAAGATTATTGGCAAACTCCATGGACAAGATATCTTGATGGGCTTCGATTTGTTCTTCCAAGCTAAAAGCCTACGATTCTACCTCATGGGTTGAAATACAAGAGACAGTTCCAACCTTACACCACCATCCGAAACTGTTTACTCTATCGAAGCACCTCCGAAATACGGAGATATTACCAACTGACTTCCCAAGTCTTGTGCGACTCTCATGCAGATTTCCATCACCCAACACCACTTTGGAAAAATCCAAGTTCTTTATTCAAATCTCTCTTTCAAAAAGAATGAAGATGTGAATGCTACCAAGGCTACTCATCCAGGAATGACTCGGAAGAGTGAACCTTTGCGAGGCAAGAATGCAACCAACTCTAGCCCTTGGACTCATTGAGCCCAAGTCCAATTGGGCTTGCCATTCTATGTCAACAAAAGAGCTGAACAGAATCTGAGGAAAAGAGGCTTGTTATTGATTACAAAGCTCTTAACCATTTCCTCCTTGATGATAAATTCCCTTTACCTAAAACTCAAATGCTTTTTTCCCAACTCTCTAAAGCCCAAATCTTTTCAAAGTTTGATTTGAAGTCGGGGTTTTGGCAATTGGGAATTATCCTGAGGATAGATACAAAACCGCTTTTTGTCTTCCTACAACCCAATACCAATGGGATTGTTATGCCATTTGGTTTGAACCTATCCTACATACCACCTAATCCATATTGATGACATCTTACTATTCTCATCAAACAAACAAGAACATGAGGCTTTACTACACCAGTTCTTGGATATTGTTCAATCACATGGTATCATGCTATCTGAAAAGAAGAGCTCTACCGGTCAAACAAACATTGAGTTTTTGGGAATGAAAATAATCGATGGAAAGTATCAGCCAGGCCAGCACATTGCTCGGGAATTGCTAAAGTTTCCTAAGAAAACTTGTCAATCAAAGAGATTCAACAATTCCTTGGAATTGTTAATTATATCAGAGACTTCATTCCGGATTGCTCCAGATACACTAGCCAGCTTTCAAAGATGCTTAAGAAGAATGCTCCACCATGGGGATCATCCCAAACCAGAGCAGTTCAACAACTCAAGCAAGTGTGCCAAAATCCTCCGCCATTGAAAAAATTCCAAATACGGGACAAAGGATTCTCCCTGCATGATGCTAGTGATGAACATTGGGGAGCCATTTTGCTTGAAAAGAAGATGGAAAAATCTTTTATTGTGGACATGCAAGTGGTCGAGTTCAAAGATTCTCGAGAAGCATTACCATCATCTACAAAGAAATCCCCTTCTGTGAAGAATGGGATCAAGAAGTTTGAATTTCATCTTATTGGTCACCATTTTATAATTGGGATGGACAATACATCATTTCAAAGAATTATGGAGCTTAAGAATAAGGGTGTTCCCAGAGAAACCATTGCCGAGACTTAAAGATTGGTTTTCCAAGTATCGCGATTCCAACATATCAAAGGAAATCACAATATTGTTCCAGATTATTTGTCCGGATCAAACCATTCTGATTAGTATCTTCGAAAGGTATTTTCCCGATTATATTAATGGCATATCCTAAGACCAATTTCCCCCCACAAAAACACCTTTCAAAATCCTAAGTGATTTACAAAACTATGCAAAACATTTCATATTTTATCACTTAGCCAAATTTGTTGTTCAAGTTAATATCCCTTTCGAGAGGGCATGTTTTTATCCAGATAAATGTTTTTATGGGATCCTTACCATTTCCACTACTACTCCTATTCCAAAACATGGTTTATGGTATTTGTGGTGTCTTTCCACCCTTTACTATCATCATTCAGTGGAAATGCCCGTTAGAAGTACTTTATCATTCCTCCAAAATCCAGTCAACTACCATCATCAAATCTCCGGACTTTTCTTGAATGGTATGACAAGATTCAAAATTGGAAGGAAATGTTACAAGCGATGGATCGGAAACAAAGATGTCCTGGATTTATACATTGTCATGGTACTCCACCGGTATTTCACAATGGGAAAAGGGTATCGATTTATACCGACATCTTTACATTTTCAATGGAAGGCTTTCCCTGGATCAACCACCAGCCAACAGCCCGAGGTTAATGAATTATGCATGCATCTCTGGTTCTTAACAAGATTCCACCAAACCCATCTAGACATCGAGCAGATATATACATCACTCATGATAAGTCCATGTGTTGATGAACCCGAGTCAAGTCACCAACGAGAAGATAACCAAGAAGGCGACACAGATACTCAAATGTTCGAGCTAGATTCCCAAGACCCATGGCTTGTTGAAGATGAAGACATAGATTGGGACGGCTTTGGATTGTTTTGGATAGAACCTTGGTCAAAGGAATACTATGACTACCACAACAATCCATGACGGAAGGATGATGTCAGCACTGTATAGGTGATCTTACAATGGACACGTGTCAATTTGTAATAAAAAGTGTCCTTCTAGCGGACACATGTCAATTTATGGTTGTAAGTGTCCTTTTGTTGGACACATGTCAGTTTTTTATCCTTGTAATGTAACATGTGTCAGTTTGGTGTTGTAAGTGTCCTTTTATGGGACACGTGTCAGCTTGGTGTTGTAAGTGTCCTTTTAGTGGACACATGTCAACTTTCTGTTTAAGGTGTCCATGCAGGTGACATGTGTACGTGATAGGTGTCATGTTAGTGGACACATGTTAAGTTCTCATGAAGAAGGTCTAATAAGGTAACACGTGTCTAGCAGAGCTGTCTTATAATAGGGACACGTGTCATTTCCTTGTTTTGTACATGAGGCCTATATAAGGACCTCTTTAATTGTATGGAAAACTCAGACGGAAATCAGAATAAAATCTCCCTTTTACAAAATATGAGTTGCTAACTTTCTTTTATGTCTCTTCAAAAGCCTCTTAGCTAATCTGCAATTATCTTTCAAATTCTTGATCTTCTTCATGAAGTATGCTCATCTTCTTTTTGAGGATCCTCGTACATCGAAACATGATTGAAGTACCTGGCATAATATTATTAGGCACGATCCCCTCAATCCATACGGCGGTTAAGAATTCTTTGAAGTTTTGAAGGAATGACCTTCTTATGAGGTTCTGCCGGAAAGCCTTCCAGGCAAGGTGTGCCGCTTAGGCTAAGGTGCAAGAGACCTCGTGGTGGTGTCATCCTTTCTTAACCTCTTGGAAAGGCTAAGGCTGCATAAGGGTATGGGTTTGTGGGGCTCCCGGCACCTCGTGGCACCTTGTAAGGATTAAAATCTGGGACCCAAGGAGAGAGCCGAATAGTACCCGGATTAAGCGCCAAATTGATACGTAGTTGAGCACGAGCTCGTTCTTGCGCATGAAAAATTTAACACAAAAATATCCCTTGCCCAAGGGTATTAGTTTCGATCATTTTTAATGCCCCATAGCTCGGATAACCTTTTTTGCAGGAGCATGGTAGGCCATGGTTTGTTACCTTTCCCCAAAATAACCCGCCCAATCAAGGAGTAAGAGAACTCGGCAAGATGTTGTCGGTAAACATTTTCATCAATAGTAATAGAATAATAATCCCCTTTCCTAACGGGTTTAGGGATAGATTGAATTTTAGAGAAACCATATGAGAAAATGAAGCGATGTTACAGGGCCTGAGGAAAGTAGAATCCATCGGATGGGTATTACTCCGAAATGACTTTCGCAAAAGTGTTACCCAAATTAATATGAGTATTAGCATTAGCATTATGAGCCGAAAGTCGGGAGTTCGAGACATGAGCGGAGGCCATTAGAGAGGAGCTTTGTGAACTGAAGATCTTGGGGGAGCATCATTGGGGAGGCATGCGATTGGGATTCCATGCGGTGGGCAACAGCACCAGGGGCCATCACTCCCCTGGGAGCGTCCTTAGCGAGGACATGACAGCCCCCCATAAGAAGCCACAAGGGGGCCGACTCCACATGGCATGCAAAGAATGCTATGGGGGAGAGTTGGGAGGGCGCCCTAAAGTGGGCAACATTTAATATTAGGGGGTGGCCGCCTAATCTCAATCCCTTCACATGTGCATTAGTATCCACATGATTCGACGATGGTGGGAGCAAATAGGATTCAATGAATTAAATCAAGGATGCATGATCGAAACTAGGTCGTGCGGGTGGTTTGGAGGAAGGTACGAAGGATGACGGTAATTGCATGGACGCTGGAATCAGAGCGGATGATGTTGCAAACGAACAAGTGGACTATAATTGGACGTCAGTCAAGGAGGAGTGGCTCGCCATGGAGCCACCGGAAAATTGACGTGAAAAACTAATGTGCGACGGACGAAAAAAAACCCTAGAGAGCGTTTACTCGAACTTCTTCTCATCACTTTTTTCCTAACTCTCTAAAGCCCAAATCTTTCTTTGAAGAGGTCAAAAACCTACTAAGGTAAAACCCACCCTTGTATCAGAGTACCCCAGAAAAATGCATAATAACCATAAACACAAGCCCAACCAAATCTAATAAACAAATCTAAATTGGGCCTGTCCAACATATCATCTGTGAGAAGGGAATGATTCCCCGAGAAGGAGTATCCCACCAAGTAGTAGTGCCATTATACTTGCTAAGCTTCGATCGACCACCCTATTATCCTCACGATAAATGTGCGAAAAGACAAAATCCATTTGGGAGAGCAAATGCATGGTGTAACACCATCGCCCAAGTAAACACCATGGAATGGAGCTCGACCTAGTACGAAAGAGATCAACCACATATGTAGAATTCTCTCTCTTCGTTCATGACCGCGTAAACACCATGGAATGGAGCTCGACCTAGTACATATGTACGAAAGAGATCAACCACATGGGCGTCCGCTCGATTGTGGTGGCTAACACGGCTTTCCCGATGAAATTGGGTTGGAAGGTCGCGCACTCGGACTCGGTGGTGTTCAGAATTACGGCGCGGTTACTTTTTAAGGGATGGGGCGTCCGGATCCTTTCTTCCTTCTTCTATTTGGGCTGGTATTAAACCTAACATTACGACATGCTTGGAGGACTCTCGTTGGATCCCAAGGGCCAATTCTGAGGTATTATTTTGGATTGATAGTTGGCTGGGCTATTCTATAAAGCATGCACTTGGCATCCTGAGGACTATAGATACTTATTTCAAAGCAGCGCATTTTGGACTATTTTTTATGACGTAAACCTGGCACTTTACCTTCTCGTTTGTGGAGGCTTATCTTGATCTGGTCCGGGCTATAGTTCGCGTCCATATAGCACCGGATTCCCGAGATACACGCGTCTGGTCGAATTCTGAGGATGGATCGGTCACATCGAAGGCAACATATAATCACATCCGTCCCCATAATCCCACGATCAAGTGGGGATCTTGGATTTGGTCGCAACACATCCGGAATGGAGATTGGTGGTGGCGTGGCGCTATTCACAAATCCTACCGTGGGTCATGGGACTTACTACGAGCTCGGGGAGTTTCACCGCCCTTCGGTTTGTGTTCTTTGTCGGGATTCAGCAGAATCGGTTGACCATTTATTTGTCTCTTGTGTCTTTGCGGGGAGTTCTCTCCTGCGTTGGATCTTTGATTCATTCAAGGTTCAACTTTTTGAGGCTTATAGCTTCAATGAATTGCTGGTGCGGTTAATGACGTTCCATTTCAGTTATCAAGTTGCTTTCTTTGGCGTGTAGCTATAATCTCTTGCATATGGCTCATATGGCATATCCGCACGAACTTGGTTTTCACAACAAAGTATGGACTTTGACGCGGCTATTATTCGCCTTCCAGTACTCATTGTAGAATCATTATCATTGGATCGGGGATGCATGCACAATGACCAGCAAGACCTATTTATCCTGCGCAATCTGCGAGTTCCAGGAAGGGCTAGAAAGGCACCGAAGATTGTGGAGGTTAATTGGCAAAAACCACTCGTGGGTTGGATCAAGGTTAATACGGATGGGAGCGCATCGGGAGCGCGGGCACTCTCACCGCTTGAGTCTTCCTAATCTGTAGAGGTTTCTTTCAAAGTGCTTTGTTCATCATTGTGGTTTGGGCTATGTGTTTGAAACTAAATTGATAGCATCAATGTGGGCAATTCAAGTATGCTTTTGCTAAGGGTTGGACAAAACTTTGGGGAGTCGGACTCATCGTATGTGGTGAACTTGCCGGAGAAAAGACCGACCGGAAGTCCCGTGGCATCATCTCGGCTATTGGCGCCACACACTTCACCTTCTCACATCCATGGATCTCGTAGTCTCACACATTTTTCGGGAAGGCAATCGGGTTGCAGACATGCTGAGCAAGAAGACGGAGGGAGGCACATGGTGGGGCATCCCACCCGCAGAGCTTCGCAATATCTCACTGATGACTATGTTGGTCAATCCAACTATAGGTTTGTTACTTAGTGCGCCACTTCTTCAAGTTTCTTTTCCCATTTTAAGCGTCCTGTTTCTTTCCCCGGGGGTACTCTTTTTCCTTTCAAGGTTTTCCCACAAGGGTGGGTTTTAGCTTGGGAGGTTTTAACGAGGCCTCAACCATATTGTTACCATCCCATCTTGGTCTCTGTTAGTCCTCCATCACCAAGGGACCTTCTCCATTTCGGTTCCAGCGTATGTGGATTCATCATGATTCTTTCAGGGGTATTGTTACTACCTCTTGGACTCTCCCTTGCGCGTCGCCCGACCCTTTGCAGCGCGTCATGTGGAAACTCAAGAGGTTGAGACAGACGATTAAAGTATGGAACAAAGAGGTTTTTGGGGATGTTAATCGTCAGGTGGATTATCAGATGGAAAAGGTCCAGCAGATTCAAGCTGATATTCAGTCCGAGGGTTTCACGGAGGAGGCGAGGATAGGGTGGAGGCACAGACAGAGCTCTCTCGTACATTGCTCATGCAGTCGGATTTTCTTCAGCAGAAAGCCCGTTCCGCATGGTTAACGCTGTTAGATTAGAAGCGGACGTGCACGGATTCACGGTTTGATGGTCGACGGTACTTTCACGGAGGATCCGGGGACCCTCGCTAATCATATTGTCTCATTTTACACAACTCTGTTTGCATATACAAGCGCGGATCAAATTTCGGATTATACTTTGGTTGACCATTGATTTCACCTACCGTTACTACAATTGATAATGCGCTCTTGACGCCATTCCTTGGCGTCCCAGGTTAAAGAGGCTTTTGATATGGGTTTGGATAGTGCACCGGGGCCGACGGTTTTCGGGAAGATTCTATCAGCATTTCTGGGACATTGTGTCAGATGAGGTGTTGGCGGCGGTCCGTTATTTCTTTGTTACGGCCTCCTTTCCAACAGGGTTGAATGCCAGTTTCATGGCTCTCATCCCAAAAACAAAGGAGGCTAATGCGGTGGAGGACTTTAGGCCAATTGTAATGAGTAATTTTCTCTTTAAAATTATCACGAAGATTCGCAACTCGTCTGGCGCCATCATCTCTTCGTACTTGTCTCCAACTCGGTTTGATTTATCCCCGATGCAGCGATTCATGATCGTATTGCGGCCCCAGGTTTCGGAGGGATTTAACATATTGCAGGGGCGGAGTGATACCAACATGATTCTCAAGATTGACATCCGCAAAGCTTTTGATACAATTCATCGGGGTTTTCTGATACACGTTTTGCGTCGCTTTGGTTTCTCCGAGGTGTTCATTCACTGGATTGAGATTATCCTGCGATCATCCAGAATTTCGGTCCTTCTGAATGGGTCACCAGTGGGTTATTTCTCTTGCTTTCGTGGGGTCAGACAGGGGGATTCGTTATCACCCCTTCTATTTTGTATTGCACAGGATGTTCTGAGCAGGTTATTGGAGGAAGCGGTGAGGAGTAACCACCTTCAGGCCTTCATGGCGCCTAAGCAGATTGTTTTACCTCCATCGATGATGTATGCGGATGATATTGTGATTATGTGTGGGGCATCCACGAGCAATGCACGTTCTATTATTCAGGTGCTCAATCTTTATGCGGACATTTCGGGGCAGATTTTCAATCCAAATAAATCTAAGGTTATGTTGGTAGCCGGGTTTCTACTTATGTGCGAGGTCGTATTCAGATGATTACAGAGATGCATCTGGGCGCCTTCCCTACGACCTATCTAGGCGCCCCTATCTTCAAAGGGGCGCCAAAGGTGGCGGATCTCCAGCCCGTGTTCGACAAAATTATATTTAAGTTCAGGAGGTGGAATGGGTCTTCTCTATCTATTGCTGGTCGCATTTGTTTGGTGAATTCAGTGATTACCAGCTCCTTTGTGCATACTATGATGGTATACAAGTGGCCTAGAACTTTGCTTCGGCAAATGGAAACGCGCCATGCGTAATTTCATCCGGGATCGGGAATGTGAACTCTAAAGGTTCGATGGTGGTTAATCGAGTCGTTGTTGTATGCCTCGGGCGGAAGGAGGCTTGGGCGTCCGTTCCATCGTGGTTGCGAACAATGCCTTCCTTATGAAGATGGGTTGGAAGATTATGACTTCAAACTCTTTGGTCTACAGCATCCTCGTAAAATGATTCTTCACCTCGGAGGGTTCTCCTCGTGGTTCGTATATCCCATCTTCCATCCGGAGAGGGATTAGGCACAGGCTCGACGGGTTGTTGGAGGATCGCTGTTGGATTCCGGATGCAACTCCAACATTTTATTCTGGCTGAATAATTGGTTGGGCTACACCATTGCAGATAGGATTGGTATTCCGTAGGAGTACAGATATTTATTTCGGCAGCGCATCTCAGATTATTTTTACGATGGGACTTGGCATTTCACCCTATCATTTATAGAGGCTTATTTGGATATGGTTTGAGATATTGTTAGAATTTCGATCGCCCCTGACTCCTCAGACGCGCGAGCATGGATTCACTCCGATGATGGGATTGTTTCTTCGAAGGCGGCTTACTCTTATCTGCGCCCCCATTCCCCTGTGGTGCAATGGGGTTCCTGGATTTGGTCACCTAATATTCCGGAAAGACGATCGATTGTGACTTGGCGCGCCATTCATAATCGACTGGTAGTTTTGGACGTCTTGCGTCCTCGGGGTTCCATCACAGGCCCCTCGGTTTGTGTTCTTTGTTGTGCTGATGCGGAATCTATTGATCATTTATTTGTTTCATGTGCTTTTGCAGAAGCCCTATGGAAGTGGATTTTCGATTCATTTGATATTCACTACTTTTGGGCTTATAGTTTTAATGAATTTTTGGTGCGTTTAATGGGTTTTCATTTCAGTGAGCAGGTTTCTTTTCTTTGGCGGGTAGCCATATTATCCTGCATTTGGCTCATCTTGCAGATCAGAAATGACTTGACCTTTCACGACAAGATCTGGACACTAGAGGCGGCCATCCTACACCTCCGTGTTCTTATTCTTGAGTCTTCTTCTTTGGACAGAGGTTGCATGCATAATGGCCAAAGGGACCTTCTCATTCTCCGCCGTCTACGGGTTCCTGGGCGACCTAGACAGGCCCCGAAGATTGTGCAGGTTACATGGCAGAAGCCTTTGTCGGGATGGACTAAAGTGAACACAGACGGAAGCACTACGGGCGCCGGTGCGCTAACGGCCTCCGGGTTTTTCGTGAATCGTAGGGGTTCTTTCGGGGTTGCTTTGTGGAACGTTGTGGATTGGGTTTCGCACGAGGCGGAGTTAGCGGCGGCTATGCGAGCCATACAATACGCTTTTTCGAAGGGGTGGCATAAACTATGGTGGAATCGGACTCGGTCTATGTAGTGGAGTTGCTTGGCGGAAGAGATCGACGGAGTGCCTTGGCGCCATTTGGGTAGGTGGCGGTACACCCTTCACCTTCTTTCTCAGATGAATTTCGTGGTCTCGCACATCTTTAGGGAAGGCAATTGGGTAGCCGATATTCTTAGCAAGACGTCGCACGAGGATACATGGTGGGGAACGCCCCCAACGGCTATTATCCCATCCCTCACTCAGGATTATGTTGGCCAATCTAACTATAGGTTTGATAGGTTTGCTAGCTAGTGCATCTGCTTTCTGCTATTTGGGCGCACTTTCATATGGGGGTACTCTTTTTCCTTCCAAGGGTTTTTCCCACAAGAGTGGGTTTTACCTTGGAAGGTTTTAACGAGGCCCCAACCATTCAGCCATCTGGTCGGCTTGTGACCATTCTGTTATCTACTTTGATGTTGTTTACAGGCTTCTTCTTTGGCTACCTGATCAGCCTGTGATCGGGACGACTCTTTTTCATTTTTATATATATTCTCGAATTTATTGAAAAAAACGAGGCCTCAACCATTCAGCCATATGGTCGGCTTGTGACCATTTTGATTTTGACAGTTTTTCCAGGAACCTTTTTGTTTATGACATTATTTCCAGGCTTATATTTAGTTACCTGATCAGCCTGTGATCAGGACAACTCTATTTTAATTTTTTATAATATTTCGCATTTATTCAAAAACCACATATGTAGAGCCCGACTCAACCCAAATCTTGTTCCACCCCTTTTGATGTGCGTAGGAAACTGCCGTCATAATAGCAATCAATTCAACCTCGAACGCGTGACCCAAACCATACTGCTCAACGAAACACCCCCCAAAATAATCCCCTAGACGTGCGAAAAAAGCCTGCTGCCGTGCATCTACCAAGCGATCCTTCAGCACTCCCATTTGTATTAACCTTCAACCAACCTGGGAGGGGCAAGTGCCATGAAACCTGAATGATCCTAGGAGTGGACTTGGGACGCCCTGGAACTTTTAATTATCGAAGGCAAAACAGATCACCCTATGTGTTATGCATACATCCTTTATCCAAGGAAGAAGATTCAATGATAAGGGCATGTAATTAAATAATAGCTACCTACGTCGTCCATCGTTTATCACTAAAAACAATCTCATTCCTTATATGCCAAATAAGCAAGATACATGAGATAATGGCGACCCTTCATAGAAAAGTAATCTGATCGCTGAAGTGAAACTCCATTGCTTGGATAATGATTTCATTAAGACTGGACACACCACAAAGGTATCTACAATCCATTTCCAAAGAGTCCCTACAAAATCACAGGAAGCAAAGAGATGATCAATCGTATCAGAATGCATATAACAGAGATTACATGCTGAAGGGCCAATAAACCCCCTATGCCGAAGAACATCTAGAACACCCAGCAAACCATAGATGGCTCTCCAAACCACTATAGATCGTCTTTTCGGGATATGAGGTGACCAAATCTAGGAGCCCCATTTGACTTTGGGGAAGGAAGGATGCAAATGATTATATGCATATTTGGAAGAGATTAATCCACATGAAGAATGCATCCACACCCTAATATCCTTAGACAAAGGGGTGATTAGACACCAAACAATATCTCGAATAATATCTGTATACTACTCCACAAAAGAGAATAGGGAGTGCCAAGTATCGTTAAAAAATAAGTCCGATAAGTGATGGCAGTAATGAATCCGATACTGATGAGGGATACCAATTTTGTCCGCGATGACATAACCTAAATAGTTATCAGTCCAAAACAAGACATTAGAGGCATCCTCGGGAACCCAACGGGAATATTTCAGACAATATTCCACGAATGGTCAAAGGCCAGACCAAATTGAAGAAGGCGGGAACGTATATCTGATAGATCCATTTGCCAAAAAGAAACGACGACGGAGAGTAGTGTAAACAATCGAATCAGAAGTCATAACCTTCCATCCCATCTTCATAAGAAATGCCCGGTTGGCAGTAATGATAGAGCGAATGCCAAGGCCGCCCTCATTCATGGGAATGCAACAAGGAGCCCAATTGACCATAGTTGCGCCTTTCTGCCAAACATCCCCCATCCAAATAAAGTTACGCATAGCTTTTTCCAATAGCTTGAGCAGGGCAATGGGCCACCTATAAACGAGCATGGTGTGAACCAACAAACTTGCAATAACTGAATTCACCAAGCAAATTTGTCCCGCTATTGAAAACGAGGAACCTTTCCAATGTTTGAACTTAAGTATGATTTTGTCAAACAAAGATTGCATAGCACCTTCTTTGGGAGCACCTTTGAAGATGGGAGCTCCAAGATAAGTGGTGGGAAAAGCGCCAATCGATATACCCATAATAGTCGAATATGACTCCAAATAGAAGGAGAAACTTTGGACCCAAAAAATACCTTTGATTTATTCCGATTGAACAATTGCCCCGATAATGTGGCATACAGGCCAAGAACCTGAAAAATATGTCTAGCATTAGTTGAGGTGGCCTGACAAAGTATAACAATGTCATCCGCATATAACATTGTGGAAGAAAAATAATCCCTCCTAGAGTAGTAAACAGCGTGGGGAGAGTCCGAAACCAGATGAGAAATGAAATTCCTGAGAACTTCTTCCGCCACAGAAAAGAGAAGAGGACACAGAGGATCCCCCTAATGGACACCTCGAGTGCAAGATAAGTAACCCACTGGAGAGCCATTGAGCAAAATAGAAATATGTGTTGAATGCAATATCACCGAAATCCAGGAAACAAAAGCATCCGAAAACCCAAATCGATGGAGCACATAAAGCAAGAAAACCTAGCTCAAAGTGTCAATAGCTTTCCGAATATCTATCTTCAAAATCATGTTCGAATCAGTCTGAGTTTACAGGATATTGAAACCCTTGGTAACCAAAGCAATACAGTCATGAATATGGCGGCCCGAAATAAAACCAAATTGTGTTGGAGAAAGGATCTGACTAACAATACCACCCAGGCGCATAGCCAGGATCTTAGTATCGATCTTAAAGAGAAAACTACTCATGAAAATAGGCCTAAAATTATCCACAGTGTTAACATCTTTAGTCTTGGGAATAAGAACCATAAGACTGGAGTTCAGCCCAGATGTCAAGTTTCCGGAAATAAAGAAGTGTTGAACAACAACAATCACATCCGGAGCAATAATATCCCAATAGTGCTGATAAAAAGCTCCGTTAAAACCATCCAGACCTGGAGAACTATCCACACCAATATCAAAGACCGCCTCTTTGATATCCAAATCCGAAGGCAAAGAAGTCAAATTCAGGTTATGCGCATGTGAAGCCACCACATTAATAACCTGATCAATTGCAGAGTAATCACATGGAGGGTCCATAGGGGTTGAAAATAAATCCTCAAAAAAAGATGTGACGTGAAGACGAATATCTGCCGGATCCGTATATGCAAATCTATGTTAATCAGCAAGCCATGAATCCCAGCCCAAGTTGATTTAACTTGGCAATGTCAACGAAAAAAGGAAGTATTCTAGTCCCCGCCAAATAGCCATGCAAACGAGCCTTCTATCGTAAAAATCCGATTGCTTCAAAAGATCCCGAATAAGCGAATGTGGGCATCAAGTTCCTGATCCTTACGCAACTCGTTGTACCCAAAAAGTTCAATATTAGACTGAATTTGATGGACTTTATCCATTGAGTCTCCACCGCACGATTAACGTCACCAAAACTATCCCTATTCCAAACCCGAAGCACCTTACACATTCTCTTGACTTAACCATAACACAAAGCGAGGGTTTGCGCCAATACAATTAGAATTCTAAGAGGAGTCAACGATATCCTTAAAACCGAATCCTTAATCCACATCCGCTCAAAACAAAAAGGAGATGGCCCACTATAAGAACGAGCAGAGGAATATATCAAAAGACGGTGGTGATCGAGCATATCCGAGGAAGGACAAAAGCCTCAATCCCATGCAATAAATTAAATAGCCACAAACGGCGGAGCATGATCAAGATGGGCTTGAGTGATCGCATGATGAAGACGAGAGAGACGCACCAAGTGAATATGTTACCCAGTAGATATCGACATCAGACATGCATTATCAATGAAATTCTGAAAATCTTGAGAAGAAGAATTAGAAGCCACTCCAAGTCCATTGTGCTCATGATTCCCATGGATAGCATTAAAATTGCCAATAAGCAAAAGATCATCTAAACCCAGGTTGACAATATCATTCCACAAAATTCGACGATCAACGTGATTACATAATGCATGAACAAATCCCACATGAAAAATGTAATGAGAAAATCGAACATGGAGAACCACACATTGATCGAGAGAGAAAACTGCTGGGGATCAAGCATCCTGTCGATGGAGAAGGTTTATGAAGTTGACATAGTTTCTTAAAAACATTACGAGAATCAACATTCCCAATCCCTCGAATATTCCAGAATAAACAATTCATTGATAAAAGGTGGAGGGGAGCGGATTGGGCCGTGTCAAAGATACGAGTGTGTATCATCATAGTGGTGCTAAATGTGAGCCCTATCCTCGAGTACTGTGAGGTTGCGAGTTGTATCATGTTCTTTGAACCATATTAGTCAATTGTGAATCCTCCTCATCATAATCTACCCATCTCTTACTAGCGAACATTAAAAGCCTTGTCGGTAGATATGTTAAAAGGGCGCGCCCGTTGACCCTACCGTTTAAATCGGAAAAAGAGGGTTAGGGCGAATTATTTTGGCCCATTTAAATCAGGGCCTTTTTGGCCCGGACTGTTTAAATCGAAGCCCGTTAGGCTAGCCCGAAGGTTAACCGGGCTAGCCCGTTAGCCCGCTATTTTTATTTTTTTAAAAATAACTATACTTCTAATATTTTATATCTACTTGTATTACCTGCTATTACTAGTAAATTTATTTTTCAAATTCACATCTCCCTTGATGAAGGTCATCCCGTAGTTACAACTCAAGGAAATAAAGAACCGATGATGATTCATGGAGGGCCAATCACGAGCAAGAGCTAAACAAATTAAGCAAGCTTTGATGACTCTTGTTGCTTTGAAATTAAAGAAAATGTGCAAGGGAGCTCAATACAAGGCCAAGTAATGAATGTTATTCAAGTTGTTGGGCCAGAATGCATCAAATAAGTTGGGCTCAAGCATGGAACTGAATTGAAGACTTAATTTGGAGTTTATGAGCCATGATTTTCGTCCAACACCTCAAGCCCAAGAGGAGTGATGTTTCATTTTGCTTAAAATGGTCAATTTTCAGCATTTTGTTAGTCAAAGTGTCTTAGTTAAGTTAATCAAGTATGATTATTCAATAAAGTAAGTCTAGTAGTCATTTTCCAAGTCTAGAAAGGTTGTCTAGTCTAGTAATCATTTTCCAAGTCTAGTAAAGGTGGTCTAGAGTGTCTCTTCACATGGGGAGTCATTTTCTATGTTGTAAGACTAGAAAAAGGGGTCAAGAATGTCTCTTCAAATCCCATGAAAAGCCAATTCGGGATTAACATTGAAGCATCACATTGTAACTATAAAAGCATGGAAGCCCATGTAAGAATGGAGAATTGATTGATATATTGAAATTGGCATTTGCCTTTGTGAGTTGAAATTCTCTTTGTAGAGTTTTCAATTGTTTAAGAACTTATCAAGATACTTGAGCAATATCTTGTGGTGTTCACCATACCAAGGTTCTTGGCTGATCATATAGCCAACGGGTCAAGGTTATAAAGCTCTAGGTAAGATCAAACTAGATCATCGATCTGGAATATCCGCTGCCTACTTGTATACGTTGGGTTCTTGAATCGATATGTTCAATGGGTCCTTCGTACAATCCGTATCAGTTTGGTATCAGAGAAATCTGGTATTGATCTGATTTGCTATCAATTTATCCATATTCTATCTTCTAGTTTCAAAAAAAAAAAAAAAAAAGAAAAAAAACGAAAAAAAAAACAAAAAAAAAAAAAACAGAAAAAAAAAAAAAATTCTGAATTCCTTCTCCATTCAATCTTGAGAAGTACATACAAAAAAAAAAAAAAAAGAAAAATCTTGTTGTGGGATCCTAAAGACTCCACCACCAAAAGAAAATTGTATCTTGTTTCTTAGAAAACATACTTATTGATCTTTTTGTACACGGTCATATCATTTGTTGAACGTGACTTGGAATTGCTTGTCTTGATTTGTTCTTATTCTTATTGAGCCTACATATGAGAATTTGAGTGGTAAAAGGCATTGAGTGGTGAGATCATTAGAGGGAGGTAAAAGCCAATTGAGTGAATCATCTTGAGTGATACACGAGTGTTTTGTGAGGAATATATCATGGAGGATACTTGGGCAGCAAGGTTGGGGAAAAAGATTTCACTATTGAGGCTATGCAACAACAATTTGCAAGATTTACAGCAATTCTTGAAAATATAACGGATCGTTTGGAGAGGCTTGAACAACCAGCAGCTAGGAGGCGTGAGATTCCTCAACCAAATCAATGGAGACGTAATGAGGAGTGGGAATCGAGGAGGAAGAAGAAATGGAGCCGCAACACCATGGAAATAGACGAGGTGGGAGAAGGCAAAATAATGAAGTTGATCGGGATTTAGGGAACATCAAATTGAATATCCCCGCATTCCATGGAAGAAGTGATCCCGAAGCATATTTAGAGTGGGAGAGAAAGGTGGATCTTATTTTTCGAATGCCACAATTACTCCGAGAAAAGAAGGTAAAGCTTGCTGCAATTGAGTTCACCGACTATGCATTAGTTTGGTGGGATCAATTAACCACAAATCGAAGGCGCTACGGAGAAAGATCGATCACTACTTGGGCTGAAATGAAGACAACCATGCGTAGGAGATTTGTACCATCTCATTATTTTCGTGACTTGTATCAAAAACTCCAAACAATGACTCAAGGTAGTAGATCGGTGGATGAGTATTACAAGGAGATGGAGATTTCAATGATTAGGGCCAATATTGATGAAGATAGGGAGGCTACCATGGCAAGATTCCTAAGCGGGCTGAATAGGAGATTGCTAACATAGTGGAATTACAACACTATGTGGAGCTTGAAGACATGGTGCATACAGCCATAAAGGTGGAAAGGGAACTCAAGAAGAAGAGTTCATTTCAAAAGAGTTACGTGTCGAATTTTCAGTCTTCCAACAAGATGAAAGAAGGAATGTTGAAAGCAAGTGTTGGAACAACCTCTAAAACTCAAACCGAGGCGTTCAAAACCAAGTACAATGAGGTTGATAAGGGAAAGGGTCTCAACTCCAATTCTCGAAATCGAGATATCAAATGTTTTTCGTTGTCAAGGGTTTGGACATATTGCATCTCAATGTCCAAACAAGAGAGTGATGATCATGAAGGATAATGGAGAGATAGAATCTGAAAGTGAACATGAAGAAGAACAACTTGAAGAGACCATACCCGAACATGGCGAGCTTTTGGTTGTTAGAAGAGCTCTAAACATGCAAACAAAGATGGAAGAAGCTGAACAACAAAGGAGAACATCTTCCACACAAGGTGTTTAGTTCAAGGTAAGGTGTGCATGTTAATTGTTGATGGAGGGAGTTGTGCTAATGTTGCTAGTTGTGAAATGGTGGAAAAACTGAATTTAGCTACTACGAAGCACCCCAATCCATACAAGCTGCAATGGCTTAATGATTGTGGAGAAATTCGTGTGACTAAGCAAGTTTTGGTATCATTTTCAATTGGCAATTACAAGGATGATGTTCTATGTGATGTGGTACCAATGCATGCTAGCCATATTCTATTGGGGAGACCATGGCAATTCGATAGAAGGGTGACGTATGATGGTTTTCTTAATCGATGCACACTCAAGCATCGTAATAAAAATATCCAGCTTGTTTCTTTGACTCCACAACAAGTGCAAGAAGATCAAATCAAAATGTCCCAAGCAAGAAAAATACGAGAGGCCGAGAGAAAAAAAAAAAGAGTAAGGAAGAGGGGCAAAATTCGAGTGAAAAAAGAGTGGAGATAATGATAAGAGGAATGAATTGAGTGTGAATGAGGGAGAAAAGGTAGAGGGCAAAAAAGGCTGAATTTCTATGCAAAAGCAAGTGAGTTAAAAGGGCATTAGTTGAAGAAAAGAGTGTGTTAGTAATGGTGTTTAAGGAGTCCTATTTGAACACTAATGAGCTAACACCATCTTTGCCAAGTTCTTTTATTTCTCTTTTGCGGAATATAATGATGTCTTTCCTAAGAAGAGCCAAATGGATTGCCGCCACTAAGAGGAATTGAACATCAAATTGATTTCATCCCCGGAGCGGTGCTTCCAAACCGACCAGCATACCGAGCCAACCCGGAAGAGACAAAAGAAATTCAAATGCAAGTGGAGGAGTTGTTGACAAAGGGTAAAATTAGAGAAAGCATGAGTCCTTGTGCCGTACCGGTGATCGTGGTACCAAAAAAGATGGAGCGTGGAGAATGTGTATGCAGTTGCCGTGCCATCAATAAAATCACTTTGTAAAGTATCGCTATCCTATTCCTAGGTTAGATGATATGCTTGATGAATTACATGGTGCTTGTAGTCTTCACTAAAATTGATTTAAAGAGTGGATATCATCAAATTCGAATTAAAGAAGGTGATGAATGGAAAAGCGCCTTTAAAACAAAGTATGGTTTATATGAGTGGTTAGTAATGCCTTTTGGTTTAACTAATGCTCCAAGCACTTTCATGAGATTAATGAACCATGTTTTGCGTAACTTTATAGGCAAGTTTGTTGTAGTTTATTTTGATGACATCCTTATCTATAGCAAAAGCTTAGAGGAACATCTTGATCATGTGCGTGAAGTGTTAAACACTTTAAGAAGAGAGTCTTTGCATGCTAATCTGAAAAAGTGTTCTTTTTGCATGGACAAAGTTGTTTTTCTTGGATTTGTAGTAAGTGCTAATGGAATTGAAATGGAAAAGGAAAAAGTCAATGCTATTTTAGATTGGCCAATTCCTAAAAGCATTGCTGAAGTGAGAAGTTTTCATGGTCTTGCAAGCTTCTATAGGAAGTTTGTAAAGAATTTTAGCACCATTGCTGCACCATTGAATGAAATAATAAAAAGGAAGTTGGTTTTCATTGGGGAGAAAAACAGCAACATGCATTTGAACTCCTTAAAGAAAAACTAACTCATGCACCTATTCTTGCATTACCTAATTTTGATAAATCATTTGAGCTTGAATGTGATGCATCCGGAGTGGGTGTAGGTGCTGTTTTGATGCGGGAGGAAGACCAATTGCTTACTTTAGCGAGAAGTTGAAAGGAGCACAATTGAACTATCGACGTATGATAAAGAGCTCTATGCTTTGGTGAGAGCATTGGAAACTTGGCAGCACTACTTGTGGCCAAAGGAGTTTGTGATTCATCTTTTGATCATGAGTCTTTAAAATATCTCAAGGGCCAAGGTAAGTTGAACAAGCGACATATCAAATGGGTGGAGTTCATTGAATCATTTCCTTACGTGATTAAATATAAAAGGGGAAAGAAAACATTGTAGCTGATGCATTATCTCGGAGGCATGCCTTAATCACTACATTGGGTTCTAAGCTTCTTGGTTTTGAGTCAATAAAGGAAATGTATGACAATGATTCTGATTTCTCTTCTATTTATATAGCTTGTGAGCATGCTGCATTTGGAAAGTTCTATAAACATGAAGGATACTTATTTCGTGAAAACAAACTTTGCATCCCCAAATGTTCTATTCGAGAGTTACTTGTTAGAGAAGCGCATGGGGGAGGTTTAATGGGACACTTTGGTGTGCATAAAACCTTGGAAGTCCTACGTGATCATTTCTTTTGGCCTTGTATGCGTGTTGATGTTGAAAGAATTTGTGAAAAGTGCATAACTTGTAAACATGCTAAATCAAAATCACAACCTCATGGAATGTATAAACCTTTACCTATTCCAAATGAACCTTGGGTGGACATATCTATGGACTTTGTTTTGGGTTTACCTAGAACAAGTAAGGGTAGAGATTCTGTGTTTGTGGTTGTTGATAGATTTTCTAAAATGGCACATTTCATTCCTTGTCATAAAAGTGATGATGCTACTCATGTTGCTGATTTGTTCTTTAGAGAAATTGTGCGTTTGCATGGAGTTCCAAGAACAATTGTGAGTGATAGAGATGCAAAATTTTTAAGTCACTTTTGGCGTGTGTTATGGAGCAAATTGGGAACTAAACTTCTATTTTCTACTACTTGCCACCCACAAACTGATGGGCAAACTGAAGTAGTAAATAGAACTTTGTCTCAACTACTTGAACTTTGATTCAAAAGAACTTAAAGAATTGGGAAGATTGTTTGCCATTTGTTGAGTTTGCATATAATAGGAGTGTGCATTCTGCTACTAACTTTACTCCTTTTGAAGTTGTTTATGGATTTAATCCATTGAGTCCACTTGATCTTGTTCCTATCCCTGTTGAAGAGCAAGCAAGTCTTGATGGAAAAGCTAAGGCGTAGATTGGTAAAGAAGTTGCATGAAAAGGTGAAACTTAATATTGAGAAGCAAACCGAGCGATATGTTAAACAAGCCAACAAAGGTCGAAAGCAAGTAATATTTGAACCAGGAGATTGGGTGTGGCTGCATTTGAGAAAAGAAAGGTTTCCAACAAAGCGAAAGTCAAGCTACAACCAAGGGGTGATGGGCCATTTCAAGTGACTTGCAAAGATCAATGACAATGCCTACAAGATTGATCTTCCAGGTGAGTATAATGTGAGTGCTACTTTTAATGTGTCTGATCTATCTCCTTTTAATGCGAAATCGATTCGAGGACGAATCCTTTCGAAGAAGAAGGGAATGATGAAGGTCATCCCGTAGTTACAACTCAAGGAAATAAAGAACCGATGATGATTCATGGAGGGCCAATCACGAGAGCAAGAGCTAAACAAATTAAGCAAGCTTTGATGACTCTTGTTGCTGAAATTAAAGAAAATGTGCAAGGGAGCTCAATACAAGGCCAAGTAATTAATGTTATTCAAGTTGTTGGGCAGAATGCATCAAATAAGTTGGGCTCAAGCATGGAACTGAATTGAAGACTTAATTTGGAGTTTATGAGCCATGATTTTCGTCCAACACCTCAAGCCCAAGAGGAGTGATGTTTCATTTTGCTTAAAATGGTCAATTTTCAGCATTTTGTTAGTCAAAGTGTCTTAGTTAAGTTAATCAAGTATGATTATTCAATAAAGTAAGTCTAGTAGTCATTTTCCAAGTCTAGAAAGGTTGTCTAGTCTAGTAATCATTTTCCAAGTCTAGTAAAGGTGGTCTAGAGTGTCTCTTCACATGGGGGAGTCATTTTCTATGTTGTAAGACTAGAAAAAGGGGTCAAGAATGTCTCTTCAAATCCCATGAAAAGCCAATTCGGGATTAACATTGAAGCATCACATTGTAACTATAAAAGCATGGCAGCCCATGTAAGAATGGAGAATTGATTGATATATTGAAATTGGCATTTGCCTTTGTGAGTTGAAATTCTCTTTGTAGAGTTTTCAATTGTTTAAGAACTTATCAAGATACTTGAGCAATATCTTGTGGTGTTCACCATACCAAGGTTCTTGGCTGATCATATAGCCAACGGGTCAAGGTTATAAAGCTCTAGGTAAGATCAAACTAGATCATCGATCTGGAATATCCGCTGCCTACTTGTATACGTTGGGTTCTTGAATCGATATGTTCAATGGGTCCTTCGTACAATCCGTATCATCCCTCATCTTTAAGTTTAACTTTATTAAACAAGCTATAAATTCTTGAAAAGCTTATTTTTTATTTGTTTTATTTATTACTTAATTTAGTTTTCCATTTTTATTCTGAATAAGAAAATGTCACATAGTCTTATTAGATTATTTAGGATATAAATTATATTTCTAAATGGTGCTAAATCTAATTTTATAAACTGTTAATGCAACGTAATTATAAACATGCATGACTTTTTTTAAGATTAACTTTAATTGTTAAACTTAAATGTTATATATGCTCAAGTTTGAAATTTTAGATTTAAATATCTTATTTTGAATATTTTAAATTATAGTCTATGAGTAAGATCTTTCCTTTCTTCTTTTTTTTTAACAAAAACATATGAAACATCTTTCAAAATGAAGGCCACTAGAAAGCCAACCATATACATATTGGAATTAAGGTAAATGCAGCTCTCAATAAGCCGCAAACTCTTTGCCTGGAAGTAAGAAGATTAGAGTACTAAATTCCAAAGAATCCAATCTCATCTAGGGGTCACCTGAGTGATTGTGATAGGAAAAGACGCGTCGTCGGTAGCTAGTTGAAGCGTCAGGCGACTTATTCTTCGATGTTTTACCACTAAGCCTACCTGAATCTTGAAGAAACCCGAGGTGTGAGTTCCTTTTCGTTAAGTCGAACATTTTTAGAGAGCATCTGAATGACCTGGCTCATAATCGGTCTTACGCTTGCATTTGCTTGAGTGCGAAAAGGGCCACTTTCATGTACCGAGAACCTCGTCCGTTGGAAACTCTTCAAGTTCAGGGTCAACTAGATCCAGCAGTTTCCCTTCTTCATGTAGCTCCCATGCCCATCGACCATCAACTTTTGGGCGCCTCCATAATTAGCATTTGCACTACTACTGCCGCTTACAACTTCAAGTGTTAGAACCCCAAAGCTATACCGTCGGCCTTCATTGTTAAGTTAATCGACCGCCAATACATATTCGGGTGCCAGGTAACCTACATTCTCGCTATTTTTGTGCTAATGTGGGTAATATCGTCTGGAAAAAGTTTAGCCAATCCAAAATCTCCAATTTTTGGTATGAAGTCTTTGTCCAGAAGTATATTACTAGCTTTGATGTCCCTATGCACAATGTGAGGCACAAGCTCTTCGTGAAGAAATGCAAGACCTCTGGCAGTACCCATGCATATAGCAGACCTCCTTTCCCAATACAATTTTATGGATTGCCTCGGACCTGCGGCAAACGCACAAAAGCATTTGGGCAACGCGAAATCTTAAAGAATTGCTTCAAAATCCAAACACCTAACAATGCATGATCAATGATGTTATTCTCCAGATATTCATACACCAAAATCTGTTTAGGTCCATGGACACAACACCCAAGTAATTCGACAAGGTTTGGATGTTTAACATTAGAAATAGTCTCGATCTCAGTTAAGAACTCGCGGTCTCCCTGTTTTGACTCAGCAGAAAGCATCTTCACGGCAACTAGTGTTCCATTTTTGAGAATTCCCTTGTAAACTGTTCCAAAACCTCCTTTCCCTATTTTGTTAGTTATATGAAAGTTATTTGTTGCTACTCGCAATTCACTGTATGAAAAATGTTTGGTCATTGCAATAGAGGCCCCTTCTTGGTCTTGTTTGGACTGATTAGCATCTTTACTAATTTTCTTCTGGCGCACGGTTGAGTAGCCGAAGCAGCAACAACTCATATTCTTGTGTGTTCTATGACAATAATCTCCAACTCCGACAACAATGTCCCTCAATTTGGACAATATTGATCAAGACCTTTCCATTAGCCATCACCTGCTTTTCCTATCAGCATTTATGCATAGATCAACATGTCTTGCCCCTTCAAACCTGGGATCAGCAAGTAGAAAAATGGATCCAGCAACCGATTCAAGGAAAAAAGAAAATGGTCACCACTCACAAATTAATCTGCACGGTCATCGGCCACAGCGATGGAAATACCGTGCATAGTCGTGGTCCTAGTGGTGGTTGTGGTGGTGGAGTGGGTGAGAGAGAAAGAGCTAGAAGTCATGGCCGTTATAATCTTGTCTATTAGTGTGTGTTGTGTCTCTTTCCTTTCTTGTTTGAAAGGATTCATCCTCGACTACGATTACGCATTAAAACGAGATAGACCAAACACATGGATCGTCATTTGCTCCCGTCTCTAGCCTCTCCGGTCGTCTTCTACGGCCGCTCCATGGCGAGCGCCTTTTATGGTTATACATCTAATTTCGATCCGCCTCCAAAGCCACCACATCTTGATCGCCCATCTTCTTCGCACGCTGTCCAAATTCCCAAAGCACCGATCAACGTTGGCGCACCTCCGGTGGTTCAGCCGAACACTCACCGGCGGAGATGACGTGTGCAATGCCTGGCTCCTCGTTTTCTTGCTTGATGCTTACAGCGCCTAGGGTTTTCGAAACCCCAGCCCATAGGGTTTCTAAATCCCCAGCCCAAAACCGCCGCGCGCGCAGCCTCCGACTAACAATGCGACGGAAAGCCTTTCGCTTTCGCCGGCATACGAGATTCCGTCCAACTTTGTGCCCTCTAAGAATACTTCATGCACCCCCTCTCGTGTCATCCACATGTAGGCAGCATCCTTCAACATTCATACCTACAACCTCCTCACGTCGGCGTCGTCCCCTTCGCTCGCACTCGCAGTACAGGCGGTTAGCGGGATGGGGCCCATCATGGAGCCCCGCATCATCTGCTGCAACTTACGCCCCCATGGCTTCTCTTTACCATGGGGGCGGCTCCAACCCACGAAGGTGCTTTGCTTTGCCATGTCGTCCGCTACTATGGATTCCCCCATGCCAACTATTCAAGGGGGGGTCCGCCCTTGGCTGCCATTATGGGGCCGGCCGCTACTATCTCCTCCAAGGCCGCCCTCCCCGGGGTGATGACCCCGGGCCACCATCCGTCATCCGCATGGAACCCCGTCCACGAGCCCACATCCTATTCCCGATCCCGGAAATTCACCTCGTTGCTGGAATATCTCCATCAACGACATCCAATTATGCCATTAACCTGCGACATTCGTCTCATAGTCCCAATATTCACCCCAATTTGGGACACACTTTTGCTAAAGTTGTTACAGGTACTCATCATATGGATCCCAACTACGTAGGCCCCAGGTAATTACTACTCCGTTACAATTGACGAAAATATTTACAAACAACACCTTGTGGAATTCTCTTATTCTTTAATTGGAAGGGTTATCTTGGGAAAAGGTAACAAGCCATGGGCGACTATGCTTTTGCATAAACGCCTATCAGATTTATGGGGTATTAAATGATTGGAAATTAATTCCCTTGGGCAAGGGATTTTTTTGTGTCAAGTTGTTTAATGTGCAGGATCGCTCTCGAGCTCAGCAACGTACCAACTGGATGCTCAACCCGGGGACTATTCGTCTATCTCCATGGGTGCCAAACTTCAACCCTTACAAGGTGCAAACCTATGTGGCCAGCGTTTGGGTATGAATCGTCGAGCTCAGTTTGGAATACTAGGACCCCAATACCATCCTAGGGATTGCCAGCGCTATCGAAAACCCCCTACAAATTGATCAGCGTTCACTTGATGGATCTTTGGGGCACTTTGTTCAGGTATTGGTGGACATTGATCTTTCAAAACCATTGGAGGACCACATCATGGTGGAACACACTGGGCAGTGCTTCTTTATGTCAGTCACTTATGAGAAACTCCCGGAGTTTTGTTCAAGGTGTGGCATTACGGGACATTCGACCGCTTCTTGTCGTCTTAATAATACGGGCAATCCGGCTACGGAAAGGTGTACATCACCTGCCCAGGGACGTTCAGGGGCACCTACCACTCGTACTAATTCAGTGCAGCGAGGGCGTTCTAGGGTTCACAAAGTTGATCGTCTGTCTGGCGGAGACAAGGGCAAAGCGATTGATGACTCAATGGGAAATACGGGTTCGGTTATGCGTGCGAGATCTCCTACCCACGCAATAGTCACTTGCTCTATGGACATCCATCTTGGTAACACCTTTGAGGCTCTTGGTTCAGTCGACTCCTAGGATCAGCAATCCGCAGATTTCAAAGCCGATTATCCAGCTAGGGAGTCATCTCCCAAGGCTAATACTTCCAACACCGGCACGGTTTCCACCATTATGCCAATTATGGTTCAGTATCCTTTGGGGAAGCCTATTCGAGCTCTTAGCCGTACTTTTCCAGGACAGCTCCTTGGACTTGGCTAAAGCTAGAATTCTCCAGAATGTTACGTCTTCCAAGAGATGGGCAGATTATGCAGAGAAAGTGGGTCATTCTCAATCATCAGACTCTGCAACGCACCACACGCCTATTTTTACCGTGCGATCGACACGGGCGCCACCCCTCCCACCATCCCAATGAATTGCATCTTCTGGAACATCCAGGGGATTGGGAACATTGCCTCTCGTAGTGTTCTAAAGGCGCTATGTCATAAACACAAACCTTCCATTTTAGCGGTTTGTGAGCCTAAAGTGGACATTTCATCGATTTCAGACTCTTATTGGAATAATTTGGGATTGAGGTTCGCGGCGCAGAGCTTCTGGGCTAATGGACGTCCTGACATTTGGGTCTTCTGTGATGCTCTCACCTCTGTCCTTCATCAGGTTTGGTCTTCAACCCAATGTATTGTTATTCAAGTTCAATTTGGTTCCATGGTTTTTCATGTTGCTTTTACTCATGGTTTGTGTGATCATACTGCTCGGCGCACTCTGTGGTTGGTTTTGAGGAATTTGGGTCTTACTGATCTGCTTCTTATTGGGGATTTTAATGCGGTCTTGGGACATCATGAGCACCCTGTCAGTGATACTTTATCCCAAGCCTCTTGTCAAGGTTTTAGGGATTTCCTGGAGGATGCTGGTTTGTTTGTTGTGCCGACTACGGGAAAATCATTTACTTGGTGCTCCCCCCGAAGGCCTCTATTTCTCCTCCAGGCTAAGTTGGATCGAGCCCTAGCAACTTGTCAATTTTTCTCTTTTTGGCAAGTTGTCAAGGGCTTAGTGTTTCCACGTATTGGATCTGACCACCACCCCCATTTTGGTTTCTTGCTCATCTTCCACTAGCAGGGGTCCGGTGCCATTTCGGTTTTAGCGTATGTGGGTCCATCATGACATGTTTCGGGACTTGGTTACTACCTCTTGGTCTGCGCCTTCCACAACGCCCAACCCTCTGGTGCGCGTTATGTGGAAGCTAAAGAGGTTGAGGCAAGATATTAAGGTTTGGAACAGGGATGTTTTTGGAGATGTGAATCACAGGGTAGAGTATCAGATGGAGTAGGTTCGTCAGATTCAGGCATATATTGAGAGCTTGGGTTATACAGTTGCTCATCGGGATCAGGAGTTGGACGCCCAGAAGTTGCTTTCTCAGACATTGTTATTACAATCCGAATTCCTTAAGCAAAGGTCTCGCTTAGCCTGGCTTAAGGATGGGGATTGTAATACGGCATTTTTTCATCGTCAGAGCTAGATTCGCAGTGGCGTCGGGATTGGGGTCTAATGGTGGGCCCGACGCTTTTACTGATGATACAATGGTTCTTGGGAATCATATTATCTCATTTTATAAGGAGCTCTTTGCGGATAATGGGAATATCACCCCAGATTACTCTTCTATTGATCAGGTGATTTCTTCCAGAGTGGGGCGGGCGATAATGCTAGCCTGGACCGTCATTCCATCGGACACGAGAGGTTAAGGAAGCGATTTGATATGGATTCGGACAGCTCACCAGGGCCATACGGTTTCAGTTGGATTTTCTATCGTCACTTCTGGGATGTTATTTTTAAGCCGAGGTAATCGCCGCGGTCAGGTTTTTCTTGATGGTCGTCCTTCCTGGGGTGAAACGCTAGTTTTATGGCGCTAATCCCAAAGACCAAGGATGCAAATGTTATTGACAACTTCTGTCCGATCGTCATGAGTAATTTTCTTTTCAAGATTATTACTAAGATTTTGGCTACGCCTTTGGGTTCGATTATTACTGCATATTTATCACCTACTCAGTTCGGGTTTGTCCCTGGAAGGCAGATTCATGACTGTATTGCAATGGTCTCTGAAGGATTCAATGTCTTGCATGGTAGATTGGATATGAATATGATCTTGAAGATTGATATCCGTAAGGCATTTGATACTTTGAAATGGGATTTCTTACTTCACATTTTGCGCCGCTTTGGTTTCTCTGAGATCTTTATTCACTGGGTGGATGTTATTCTTGATGGTCGTCGTAATTTTTGTTCTTCTGAATGGGACGCCTGTAGGGTACTACCCTTGTTTTAGAGGAGTTCGACAAGGTGATCCTTTATCCCCGCTGCTGTTTTGCATTGTAGAAGAGCTACTTAGTAAATTTATTGAAGTTGCGGTTGAGCATAATCGGCTTGCTCCGTTTGTCGTGCCCAGACGCATCAACTTTCCATCATCTATCCCACACGCCGATGATATAGTTATTATGTGTGGAGCTTCTTGACCAACACCCGTATCCTTCTCGATTCTCAACCTCTATGCGAGATATTTTGGGCCAAGCATTCAATCCTCGTAAATCCAAGGTTTATTTGGCACCGGGTTTCATCTCATATTCGTGGAAGGGTGCGAGACAATCATGGGGATACAGCCGGGGCGTTCCCCACGATTTATCTAGGCACCCCAATCTTCAAGGGCCCCCTAAGGTTGCAGATCTTTAGCCCGTATTTGCTCCCTCGTATTTGCTCTAATCACCACCCTTTTTTGCAATCCTACTCGACTCGGGCTATGCAAGGTCGGGGACTTTTCGATTTTCAGCGTATATGGATTAAGCATCCGGGTTTTCAGCGAGATGGTTGCCTCTACCGGATGCTTCCTCTTGTGGCTCTAATCCTTTGATTATATTGATGTTTAAACTCAAGCGGTTGCGTCCAATGCTTCGTATTTAGAATAGGGAGGTGTTCGGTGGCGTCAATCGTGTAGTGGGTGACAAATTGGAGAATGTTCGTCAAATTCAATCGGATATAGAGACTATTGATGGCGACCGCAACACCTCAAAGTTCTCTTAATCACGCCTTATCTCTTGATTTGGAATTCTTTGACAAAAATCGAGGCGGCCTAGCTTATTGATGGCGACCGGAACACCTCATTCTTCCATCGTCGATGTCAAACCAAGGTCATTCGGTCTGGTATTCATGATTTGATTATTGATGGGCATTTCTCCATTGGTCCAGTTGCCATCTGTGGCCATGTCATCCACTTCTTCGAAGAGTTATTCGCAGCCCCGGTTGGCTCCTCTGTTGATTTTTCAACTATTGATCAGATTATTACACCGGCAGTCTCAACAGTTAATAATGTTCTTCTTCACTCCTTGCCTTCTGAGGCTGAGATCGGGAGGCGGTTTTTGATCTTGGTGTTGATAGCTCCCTGGTCCCGATGGTTTCAATGGGGTGTTCTATCATAATTGTTGGGATATTATTTCCACTGATGTCTTTGATGCGATTCGTCACTTCTTTGTGTCCTAAGTACTTTGCTAATGGACTCAATTCGACTTTATGGTCCTTATTCGAAAATGCAAAGATGCAATTACTATTGACAACTTCAGGCCAATTGTCATGAGCAATTTCATATTTAAGACTGTTCGAAGATTTTGGCTACTAGATTTGGGAAGATTATCAACCGTATTCTTTCCCCCACTCAGTTTGGTTTTATTTCGGGACCTAATGTTCACGATTGTATCGCTTTGGTCTTGGAAGGCTTCAATATTTTGCAGAATAGGGCTGATAAGAACATGATTTTAAAGATTGACATTCGTAAGGCCTTTGATACTTTGGTAGGACTTCTTGCTTTATGTCTTACGCGCAGTTTGGGTTTTCTGATAAGTTTATTGGCTGGATTTCGGTGATATTACACTCAGCTCATATCTCCGTCTTGCTGAATGGTTCGTCAGTGGGTTACTTCTCTTGTTCTCGCGGGGTCAGACAGGGGGATCCTCTATCTCCACTTCTTTTTTGTGTTGCCGAGGAAGTGTTGGGCAGAATTTTTGTTGAACTGGTGTCTTCCCATCGCCTCATGCCATTTGTTGCTCCGTAACGTTCAATTTCCATCTACGATGTTGTATGCGATGATATCGTCATTCTTTGTGTGGCTATCTTGATAATGCCCATCATGTTCATCAAGCTCTTCGCTTCTATGCTTCTATTTCGGGGCAAGTTTTCAATCCGAACAAATCTAAGGCATTTTTTGGGGCTTCTGTTTCTAGACACATTCGCAATCGGGTCCAAGACATTATTGGGATTCATGTGGGCGATTTCCGTACTACTTACCTTGGAGTTCCAATATTCAAAGGGGCACCCAGCAGAGGGTGTTACAAGCCGCATTTGACAAGGTTCTTCTTAAGTTCAAACGATGGAAGGGTTCTTCCCTTTCGCTTGCGAGGCAGGTTTGTTTGGTGAACTCGTGATTGCAAGTTCACTAGTTCATACTATGCTTATTTATAAATGGTCGATTACCATGCTTAAGCAACTTGAGAAAGTTATGTGTAATTTTATCCTCGGACCGGTAACATCAATTAAAAAGGTAATCATGTGGTCAACTGGGCTCGTTGTTGTACCCCTAGGAAAGAAGGGGGCCTTGGGGTTTGTTCTATTATCACGGCTAATCAAGCTTACCTCATGAAATTGGGCTGGAAAATTATCACTTCAGATTCCATTGTGCACACTACCCTTCGCAAATTGATATCTCTTGTGAATGGGCGTCCGTCGACGTTCTTACCTTCGTCGATCCGGGCTGGTCTCCGCCCTGGTTCGTAGTTGCTTGATGGAGTCCCGTTAGGTCCTAAGGGCACATTTTTCTATTGGTTTTTGGATAGACAGTTGGCTTGGTTATGTTATTGCGGACCGGATTGGCATTCCTGAAGATTACCGTATTCACTTTCAAGATAGGATTTCTGATTTCTATTATGATAACACTTGGCATTTTACTATATCATTTGTGGAGGCTTATTTAGATATTGTTCGTGATATTGCCCGTTGTCCGCTTCTCCCGAATTCTATGGATAAACGAGTATGGATGCACTCTATGAATGGGGTGGTTTCTTCTAAAGAAGCTTACTCATTTCTGCGGCCTTCTCTCCCGGTGGTTAGATGGGGTTCTTGGATTTGGTCTACGCACATTCTAGAAAGGCGATTGGTGGTTGTTTGGAGAGCGATTTTCGGATGCCTTGCAGTTTTAGTTATGCGTTCTCAGGGCTTTATTGGGCCAACTTTTTGTAGTCTGTGTTACTCACACTCGGATTTGATTGATCGTCTTTTTGTTACTTGTGACTTTGCAAGGACTCCGTGGGGATAGATGGCTGATTCATTCGCTGTTACTATGCATAAAGCTCATAGTTTCAATGAATTTTTGCTCTCTATTATGGGTTTCCATTTCAGTAATGAGGTGTCTTTTCTATGGAAGGTGGCTTTTATTTCCAGCATTTGGCTCCTTTGGCATAATCGGAATGACGTTATTTTTAACGACACGAAATGGACTTCGGATGCGTTGGTTCAACTACGGGCGATGATGAGTCTTCATCGTCTCATGGTTTAGGGACGTGCTCCCAGGGCTCCCCGCGTCATCCCTGTTACTTGGCATTTACCTCTCCTAGGTTGGATCAAAGTTAATACGGATGGCGGTGCAACTAGATCAATAGGAGTCTCGTGGTCACGAGGCTTACCGCACGGCAAGGGTTTTTTCGAGAGGTTGCTTTGTTGAACAATGTGGCTCGGGATATGCTTTTGTGGCTGAGTTAATGGCAATTATACGTGCTATCTCCTACGCTTTCCACAAGGGCTGGATGAATATATTGGGTGGAGTCGACTCGACTTTTGTGGTGGATCTATTTCGTAATCGCGACGGCTCCATCCCGTGGCGACTTTTGGGGCAACGACAGTACTCCCTGCATTTGATTTCTCAAATGAATTTTGTCATTTCTCACATCTATCGAGGAAAAATCGTGTGCAGATTATCTCAAAGAAAAAACTCGGAATCCAAATGGTGGGACGCTCCTCCGGGGATATTATCTCTTTACTCACTGATGATTATATTGGATGTGTACAGTATAGATTTGTTAGATAATTTTAGTTTTTGTGCTTTTTCTATATCTTATGGCATTCTTCTCACAAGAGTACTTTTTTCATACTGGGGGTTTTTCCCACCGTTGGTTTTACCCTGGTAGGTTTTTAACGATGCCCCAAACATTGCGCTACCTGATCGACTTGTGATCAAGAATTTTCTTTTATATTATCTTTGATCTTATTTAAAAAAAACTTATAATATATATTGTGTAATCAACTAATCAGATGGTAATCAGATATATATATATATATATATATATATATGTGTGTATGAACATGTATATAATATATATATATATATAGGAACATGTATACAATATGCATATATATTTTAGCAAGTGTGAGGTATTGATATGTATTACTTGTCAGAGTATACACATGGTCTAACCTATAATCTAACACATAAGCTTGTCCATTTGCATAAATAATATATAAAATCCATGTCACCACCGCCTAAAGCTATTTAAGGATAAATATAAGATACATGTATTCTACAAACCAAAACACACATGGAACACACATATGTAACGAGAAAGAAGAGAACCAGAGACAGAGCAAAGTTTCAAAGATCGGAAAACAAAAAAAGAAAATACAGAAAAATAGAAAGAAAAATAGGGTAGTCATTCGTGAAGAATTTTCATAGAATTTTGGTAAGAGACTTGGTCCAGTGAATTGATTCCTAACTTTTCTTTCCAATTGTTAATTTAGGAATAAGATAATAATATATGAAATAGTCATATTTGTAAATGTACTAATGATTAAAAATTGCAATTAGAATTTAGATATATGAATTGAGATTTTTGAGCAACCATTAATATATATGGAATATATATGTATTAGAGTCATATTGCTTTAATGTTGAACTGATGTGGAAAGTGTTGAAAAGGGAGGAAGAGTTTTTATTCACATGAACTTGGTTAGACTGTGGTAAATGTGAATAAAATACGATTTTGTTTACAAGGGAATAGTAGCATTTATAACTCTAATATACAGATGCGTATACATATGCGTATTTTTATTATATATTTCTCATTTAAAAAAAAACTCTTATATACAGATGCGTATTTATTAGTTTTGGCAAGTTGGGAAAATAGAAGGGGATTAATAGAATAATGTCAAAATTTAGGAATTTAATGCCAAAAATTAAAATTTAAGACGTAAAGTATCCAAAGAGATTTAATTTGTTGGTTTGAGAATAGGAATTGATATCTTGTATTTCTATAGGTTTTCTTACACGTAAAATTAGGGAAGAAAGAAAAGTTATCTAACTTCCAGTAGAATACCTAAGGGTGAAAGGTAAGTAAAAATCCATCTGCAACTGTAATGCATGAATATAATATTATTTTAATTAACTGTATTATATGTGACTGTGGTATCTTGTTGAATATAAGTGGGTATTATATGTGGCATAATTGGCTTGCATGATGTTGCAATATGGTGTTTGGTGAGCCATTGAACATGTTTTTTTTTTTTGATAAAGTGATCAGATATATAAAAAAGAAAAAGATGGTGCTGCTTACAAGCCAAGCAGCTAGCATAAACCAAAAGTGAAATGCCTCAAAGTTCGATCAAAAGAAACTAAATGAAACTGCTTACAAGCCAAGCAGATAGCCAAAATTGGGGCCTCGTTAAAACCTATAAAAGTAAAACCCAGAGGGAAAAACCTTTGATAGGAAAAAGAGTACCCCAGAACTATGTAAACCGAAATGAAATCTGCCCGCTACTGTCTTCATTCAACTCAGTGACAATCGACTCAGGAATCGTGTATGACCACTCCAAGGGGACGTCCATCTTAGAAAGTTTATCCGCTACTTTGTTGCCCTCCCTGTAGATATGTGAGACTCTGAACTCCATGTGAGAGATATAGTGAAGTGTCATCCTCCATCTAGCTAAGAACTTCCATGGTACCTGAAGAGATCTTGTTTCCAGTAACCCGCATATGTACGTTGAGTCCGATTCTAACCACAACTTGATCCATCCTCGCTTAAACGCCCTCTCGATAGTTGTCATTGCTGCAATAAGTTCTGATTCAAAAGCAAAGCCTCTACCAACATTATGACTAAAACATCCTGTGAAGAAACCTCTGCAATTTCGAAAGTTGCCCGCCGCCATACATCTGCCCGGTGCTCCTCGCGCACATCCATCCGTATTCACCTTCATCCATCCTGGTAATGGAGGGTACCATCTAACATGCTTGATGACAGGTGGTGGTTTTGGCCTTCCCCGTATGCATAGCCTTCTTAAGCATAAAAGATCATAAACCGAGTTGGACATATAGTTGCAATCTTTGGTTGATGATTCC
Source organism: Rehmannia glutinosa (assembly GCA_016081115.2). Classification (NCBI taxonomy): domain Eukaryota; kingdom Viridiplantae; phylum Streptophyta; class Magnoliopsida; order Lamiales; family Orobanchaceae; genus Rehmannia; species Rehmannia glutinosa. The sequence goes on along the minus strand of JABTTQ020001980.1, from coordinate 185,802 downwards.
ATGATGAATGCCTTAACCAAAATGATAGCAGCCGTGTGAAGGGGTCTAACGTCCCTGAATATTCATTCATTGCGTGCATGCCAAATAACCCAAATAGTCGAAATGATAGCCGTTTTCCGAGTGAAGCAAGTCGGATGAAACGTTGTTGAATAGCCCAAACATAAAAATGATTCACGCCTCCATTAAGTGGCATTTGCACCAAGCGTCTTGAATCCATTCCCAAATCGCCAAAGCAAACCGACACCGTGTGAATAAATGATCAATCGACTCCGAATCTGCGTAGCATAATGAACAAGTCATGGGATATGCACATGTCATTCACAACATTTACATGTGCATGCATATTACAAGAGGATATGCACATGCATGAAAAAATTTGGACAGAAAAAATGGATGTTTGTTGACCACTCCCATTGCACCGAGGCATGCTTATGATATATGTTTAGGTACAACAAGTGGGACACTTCCTGATGAACACAGGGCAAGATGGGAGATGAGCTCTTGGTGGGTCACAGGAGGATGGTCCATTTGTCGGTACCTATACTCTAAACCTGCGGGGTGGGATACTTCTTGGCGAACACAGGGGACGCAAGTAGGGGACCCTTGGTTGAGCCGCGGGAAGATGGTCCACATGTAGTTTTATAATGACATTACTATCCATTAGATATTTGAATAAAGTATTTTAATTCATGGATTTGACATTTCAGCATTACATGTTGGAAAAACATTACTATTCTTTGGACATGCATGATTTTTACTTACTGGGCTTTAGCTCATGTAGTTCATGCATTGCAGGTGAGCATGAGAATACCTGAATCAGTTGGCTTACTATGTAATGCTGGAGCTTTGCCTGATTTTGAGGATCGTGGATATGGATGATGACATGTCGGGCTTGTTTTGGGTTCATTTTGGTTTTGCTTCTAATGTGCTATATGTAGGAACTCGTACTTTTTATAACTTTTGAAACTCTACTGTAAAATATGTAAATAATATGCTGGTTTGAGTTGTGAGTTTGTATATGTACTCATCGTGTTTCTGTACGAACAGGGTTGACAACCTCTGAAGCTTTTAGGCATGGTTTGATTTTGGGTTTATGCGTACTGGAGTTGTTTCAGCATTTGTCTTTTATTAAAGTATCACAGGTGGATAAAAAAATCCGCGTTCTTATAGATAGAGGGTATATTGTCGAGTTGTACAAACTTGTTTTACACAGTGGATCCCACGCCTCAGGCCCCAAGCAATGCAAACTTGTTTTCCACAGTGGTTTCTGGTAAAAGTCAGTCCATTCCAAAACCGGTTCGTAAAGGTGATTACTATTCCGTAACAATTGATGATAATGTTTACCAACAACGTCTCGCTGAATTTTCCTATTCTTTAATTGGACGGGTTCTTTTGGGAAAAGGTAACAAGCCATGGGCGACTATGCTTTTGCATAAACGCCTATCCAATTATGGGGTATTAAAAATGACTGAAATTAATTCCCTCGGGCAAGGGATTTTTGTGTCAAGTTGGATACTTGAATAGAAATATCCCCACCTTAAAATAATTGCGAGAGATTTTCGCTCTCTTCGATCCTCAACGCTGGTGGTCCCTGTTCTTCTTCTCCGGCCGTCTTCATGGCTGACCCGCCATGGTTGGGTCACACAACAAATTTCGACCCTCCTCCACAGGTAGCGCACCCTCCTCGACACACGATAGCACAACCAGAAAAAACTTGACATTGCACAAATACTTCGCCTCCCGGCGTTCTCCGTCGCGCCCGCGTCTTCTCATCCTTCGACATCGCAACATGCCTTAGAGCATTGCCATCCATCGACGATCACTAATACTAGGGTTTCTAACCCATCTCCTGAAGCCATGGCTCCCTCTGCCGCGCGGAGACCTGTCCCCGCCGGTGATGGTGGTCGAGGTCGTGTCTCCTTCGCTGCTTATGGGATGCCATCGGACTTCATCCCCGCCTATGCCCCACGCACGTCCTCCACTACCCTCCATCACAACCCAGGCGTTGTCCCACCGGCCTTTAACTTGTAGCGCACGCCACCTCCTCTCGCTCAGGCAGAACACGGAAAAGGGGGCCTGGCCCCCGCGAAGATTGCAGCGCCTGCTGCTACTCCCTTTACCCCCATGGTCCCCAACTTCCATGGGGGGGCCGCCCCAAAGGCCTTCATGAGGGCCGGTGGCTGTCCACTCCTCCCGGACAGCCCTTGCCCGAGAGTGATGACCCCTGGGCCCACCACGACCATCTTCCGAGCATTCAAGCCGCATGCCCGCCCTACAATGTTGCCCACCGGCTGAATCTACGACAACATGGCCACCTCTTATGCGAAAATGGTTTGGGAAATCCCCATCCTTCCTATAATATTACAGTACACAACACGACATGGATTCCAATATGCAAAGCGCAAGGAAATTCCAAAACTTTCTCTCATGCGGTATCGGTAAGTCTAATTCTATCCCTAAGCCGGTTAGAAAAGGGGATTATTACTCGATCACTATTGATGACAATGTCTATCAACAACGACTTGTCAATTCTCGTTTTCATTAATTGGAAGGGTCATTTTGGGAAAAGGAACAAACCATGGGAACTATGCTTTTGCACAAATGCCTTCTTGAATTATAGGGTATTAAAAATGACTGAAATTAATTCCCTTGGGAAAGGGATTCTTTTGTGTCAAATTGTTTAGTGCACAGATCGTTCTCGGGCTCGAAGAACGCTAATTGGACCGTTTAACCCTGGTATTATCCGCTGTCTCCATGGGTGCCTGACTTCAACCCCTACAAGGCTCAAACTTCAGTGGCCAGCGTTTGGGTACGCATTTTTGAACTAAGTCTGGAATACTGGGACCCCAATAACATCATGGGAATTGCCAGTGCTCTTGGGAATCCATTACAGATTGATCAGCGCTCTTTGGATGGTTCTTTGGGTCATTTTGTTCGGGTTCTGGTTGATATTGACCTCTCCAAACCTTTGGAGGAACACATTATGGTTGAACGCACTGGCAAGTGCTCTTTTGTTTCCGTCACTTATGAAAAACTGCCCGCATTTTGCTCGAGGTGCTGTGTTTCGGGGCACTCCACAGCTTCTTGTCGTTTAACACAGTGGGTAATACGGACAAGGATGGGCGCACATCACCGACCCAGGGACGGCCATAGGAGCCTGCTAAGCGTAACAATTCAGTTCAGCGAGGGCGTTCCAGGGTTCGTAGAGTTTATCGTCCTGTTCAGCAGGACAAGTGCAAGGCCGTTGATGACTCAATGGGAAATAAGGGTTCGGCTACGCACGCAGGATCTCCTACTCATGCCATAGTCACTTGCCCTCCAGAAATCCATCTTGGTAACACCTTCGAGGCTCTTGGTTTAGTCGAATCCCAGGATCAGCAACCCGCAGATGACCACGCTGAGTATCCAGCTAGGGGGTCATCGCCCAAGGCTAGTACTTCCAGTACGAGTACCGTCTCAGCCTCCACAATTATGCCTATCACAGTACAGTATCCTTTGGGGAAACTTATTCGTGCTCTGAGTCGTGCCTTCCGGGATAGCTCTTTGGATTCAGCCAAAGATCGCATTCTCCGAAGAAGTTACGTCACCGTCACCCCTGCTCATGATGTTACTATTGAAACGGAAAGTTCAGAACCGCACGAGATGAACTTTGCAGCTTCCAAAAAATGGGCAGACTATGCAAACGAAGTGGATCATCCCCAACCATCAGACTCTGCTACGCGCCACACGCCTGTTTTCACCGTGCGATCGTCACGGGCAACTCCCCCACAACCGTCTAAATGAATTGCATCTTCTGGAACATCCGGGAGATTGGGAATGTTGCATCTCGCAATGTTCTTAAGGCTTTATGTCATAAGCATAAGCCTTCCATTATGGCTATTTGTGAACCTAAGGTGGACTTTTCGGCTATTTCCGACTCTTATTGGCATAGCCTGGGCTTGACTCTTGCGGGACAAAATTTTCGAGACAATGGGCGGCCAGACATTTGGGTTCTACACGACTCCACTATCACTATTCTTAATCAGGTCTGGTCTTCTACCCAGTGTATTGTTTTCCATGTTCAATTTGGTTCTTTGATTTTTCATATTGGCTTTACTCATGGTTTGTGTGATTACATTGCACGACGTGAGCAATGGTTGGATTTGCGGAATTTGGGTCTGGCTGATCTGTTGCTTGTTGGAGATTTCAATGCGGTTTTGGGACATCATGAGCGCTCGCGCAATGATACTCTTTCCCAAGCCTCGTGCCAGGATTTCAGGGATTTCATAGAGGACGCCAGTTTGTTTGCGGTATCGACGACGGGGAATTCATTTACTTGGTGCTCCCACCGAAGGCCTCTATCACTTCAGGCTAAGTTGTACAGAGCCCGGCTACTTGTCCTTTTTCACACTTTGGCGGGATGTCAAGGGCTTAGTTCTCCTCGCATTGGATCTGATCACCACCCCATTCTCGGTTTCTTGTTCTTCGATCATTACCAGGGGTCCGGTTCGTTTCGTTTCCGTGTATGTGGGTTCACCACGATTCATTCCAAGATTTGGTTACAACCTCTTGGGGCTCTCCATGTAACACACACAACCCCTAATTGCATGTCATGAGAAAGCTCAAGCGGTTGCGATATGTTATTAAAAATTGGAACAGGGGATGTGTTTGGGGATGTTAATCGCAGCGTGGATAGCCGGATGGAGCATCTTCGACGATTCAGCCCGATATTGAGGCGTTGGGATATTCCCCACTCTCCGGGATAGCGAGCTGAACGCCCGATTGAAGCTTTCGCAGATGTTGCACCCATAGTCCAATTCCTTAAGCAAAGGCCCGCATCGCCTGGCTTAAGGATGGGGATCGTAACACAACATTTTTTCATCGGCGTAGCCAGATTCGTAAGGGTAGCGCTGGGATTCAGGGGCTTATGGTGGCAGGGAATTTCACTAATGATGCTACGGTCCTTGGGAATCATATTATTTCATTTTACGAGGAGCTCTTTGCGGAAAACGGGAGCTCTACCATGGATTTCTCGCTAGTCGACCAGGTGCTCACTCCAATGGTTGGGGCGCGGGACAATGCCAGCCTAGCAGCCATTCCTTCGGATTAAAGGCGAGACATCAGCGGTGTTTGATATGGACTCGATCGTTCTCAAGTCGATGGGTTCAATGGGATTTTTACCACCATTTCGGGATGTCATCTCTGCTGAGGTAACAGACGTTGTTCGCTCTTTCTTTAGTAATCCGTCACTACCTGTGGGATTGAATGCCAGTTTCATGGCACTCATCCCTAAAACTAAGGATGCAAATACCATTGAAAACTTCCGCCCGATTGTCATGAGCAACTTCCTTTTCAAGATTATCACGAAGATATTGGCTACGTGCTTGGGCTCGATTATTGCTGGTTATTTATCTCCGACTCAGTTTGGTTTTATCCCGGGTAGACAAATTCATGAGTGTATTGCTATGGTATCCGAAGGGTTCAATGTCCTACAGGGATGCACGGATTCGAATATGATACTGAAAATTAATATTCGCAAGGCATGCGACACATTGAGGTAGGACTTTTTACTACATGTCTTGCGCCATTTCGGTTTCTCCGAGACGTTCGTGCGTTGGGTGGAGATGGTTCTTCGGTCGTCCAGAATATCAGTGCTGTTGAATGGGATGTCGGTTGGTTATTTTCCATGTTCCAGGGGAGTCAGACAAGGGGATCCTTTATCACCCCTATTGTTTTGTATTGCGGAGGAGGTCCTGGGTCGGTTTATTGCAGCAGCAATGGATATTGTCATCATGTGTGGGGCGTCTTCATCCAATGCCCGGGCCTTGCTTCAGATCCTTACTCATTATGCAGACATCTCGGGTCAAGTGTTTAGTCCTCAGAAATCCAAGGTCTATTTTGGGGCGCAGGTTTCGAATTATGTCCGTGGGAGGGTGCAACACATTCTGGGGATTCATCCAGGAGCACTCCCCACCATCTACTTGGGTGCTCCAATCTTCAAGGGAGCTCCAAAGGTCGCGGATTTACAGCCTATCTTTGACAAGATTATCGTTAAGTTCCGTCGATGGAAAGGCTCGTCTCTCTCCCTTGCTGGTAGGGTTTGCCTTGTTAACTCGGTGATAACTAGTTCTTTCGTGCACACCTTGATGATTTATAAATGGCCTGCCACGCTGCTTAAACAAATAGAAAAAGCCATGCGTAATTTCATTTGGACGGGGGACGTGAATTCCAAAGGAAATGTAGTGGTCAATCGGAATGCATCTTTGCACGACGCCCGGGCGAGGGAGGTTTGGGCGTGCGATCGATCATGGCTGCTAACAAGGCTTTCTTAATGAAATTGGGCTGGAAGGTTCTGAACTCGGGCTCGGTGGTCTTCAGGACCCTCAGACAACGATTTTTTACTAGAGTCCGGGGATATCCGGAGGTCCTTTATTCCTTCTTTTATTTGGCCTGGGATTAAACCCTGTATTTTTGAATGCTTGGATGATGTTCGTTGGACCTGGTTCAAGCTATTGTGCGCGTCCCAATTGCGCCTACATCCCGGGATACTCATGTTTGGATGCACTCAGAGGATGGTTCCGTTACATCAAAGACGGCTTATAATTATTTACGCCCTCAGCGCCCGACAGTTAGATGGGGTTCTTGGCTTTGGTCTCAGCATATCCCGGAACGGAGATCACTGGTGGCATGGAGGGCTATACACAACCGATTGGCTGTCTAGGATTCTTTACGAGCTAGGAGAAGTTTTACTGGCCCTTCGGTTTGTGTTCTTTGCAGGTGATCGGGAATCGGTTGATCACTTATTTGTTTCTTGTGCTTTTGCAGGACATATATGGCGTTGGATCTTCCAAGCCTTTCACGTGCACCCCCTGCAGACTTACAATTTCAATGAACTGTTGGTTCGGCTTATGTCTCTTCATTTTAGTGACCAGGTCGCTTTCCTTTGGCGTGTGGCAATATTATCTTGCATCTGGCTTATTTGGCACATCCGTAATGAGCTGATTTTCCACAACAAAATTTGGACTCGGGAGGCGGCGATCATTCACCTACAGGTTCTCATTGTTGAATCAGCATCTTTGGACCAGGGCTGCATGAATAACGATCAGCAGGACCTCTTTATCCTGCGTGGTTTAAGAGTTCCCGGAAGGGCTAGGCATTCTCCAAAGATTGTGGAGGTCCAGTGGGAAAAACCCCTCCCGGGTTGGATCAAGGTTAACACGGATGGCAGCGCTTCAGGGGCGCTGGGCAATCTAACAGCCTCCGGTGTCTTCCGAAATTATAGAGGATTCTTTCGCGGATGCTTTGTCCATCACTGTGGTTCAGGGTACGCATTTGAAGCTGAATTGATTGCAGCAATGTGGGTGATTCAATACGCATTTGCAAAAGGCTGGACACAACTTTGGCTGGAATCGGATTCGATGTATGTGGTGAACCTGCTGGAGAAGAGAACGATGGAGGTCCCATGGCGCCATCTTAGCTCTTGGCGCCACACCTTGCATCTGCTCAGTGGCATTGATCTTGTAGTCTCTCATATCTTTCGTGAAGGCAATCGTGTGGCAGACATGCTGAGCAAGAAGACGGAGAGTGGCACCTGGTGGGGCGTCCCGCCCACTGACCTTCTTCACTTACTCACTGATGATTATGTTGGCCAATCCAACTATAGGTTAGTTACTTAATGCGCCACAGCTTCAGGTTTCTTTTTTTAGGCGTCTTTTTCCTGGGGGGTACTCTTTTTCCTTCCAAGGGTTTTTCCCACAAGGGTGGGTTTTACCTTGGAAGGTTTTAACGAGGCCCCAACCATTCAGCCATGGTCGGCTTGTGACCACTTCGTTTTGGTTGTTGACATTATTTCCAGGCTTTCATTTGGTTACCTGATCTGCCTGTGATCAGGATTACTCTTTTTTCATTTTTTATATATATATTCGCACTTATTCAAAAATAAGGGTTATCCTTAGACAGTTTTCAGTTATGGTGAGAATTAGAGGTGAAAGTAGTGGTGGGGATAAAAACCAAGGAAGGGAGACACCTATACCAATTGGTGATCGATATAATGTCATAAATTGACTTATGGAGCTCATCCAGTGACAATCTAAACAAATTCAAAAACTCATTCATGAGAGGGATATAACTGGAGAACAAAGAGCGGAACTGAATCAACCACACCAAAGGGCGGATCAAGTCGAGATAGTAGGGGAAAGATTTTGAAAGCCAAATCCACCAACCTTTGAAGATGCAGCAGATCCCAAAATCTGTAGAAGATTGGGTGAAGACTTTAGATAACATGTTTCAATACGATGACGGTCCCGAGAAGAGAAAGTTTTTGAATGAATCAAATATATATTAAAAATGAAAAAGAGTGTTCCCGATCACAAGGCGATCGGTAGTTGAAGAAACAAGACGAAAATCAAGTTCGAAAGAAAATCGAAATGGTCACAAGCCGACCAAATGGCTAAATGGTTGGGGCCTCGTTAAAACCTCCCAATGTAAAACCCACCCTTGTGGAAAACCCTTAGCGAGAAAAGAGTACCCCCATAAATGAAGTAATAAGGACCAAAACACAACAGGATACAACTCATGGGCAATCTGGAAATCAAAATCCCCAACTTATTCCATCCCGAATGTATTATCTAACAAATCTATAATTGGATTGACCAACATAGTCTTCCTGAGAAAAGGTACAATATCCGCAGGAGGAACTCCTCACCAAGTTCTTGATTGCGACTTCTTACTCGTGAAGATCCGCCACTCAATTGCCTTCATGATAGATATTTCGAGACCACCAGATCCATCCAGCGAAAGCAAATGAAGAATATATCGCATTTGCTAAGATGGCGCCAGGGGACAACAATGGATCTCTTGTGAAGCAAGTCAACAACATAAACGGAATATGACTCAAGCCAAAGTTGAGTCCAGCCCTTAGCGAATGCATAATGAATGGCCCATATTGCCGCTACCAATTCGGCCTCAAAAGCGTACCCCACACTGTAACACCCGAGTCTTTCACTACTCACTTGGCCAATATAGTTCATAAATTACATGTTTATGTGTTGGTTGCATAATATTGACATTTACACAATTTATTTGCATTTTGGAATTCTCATATGTAACATAGGTTTAACATTAGACGTGCGAGGTTCACTCGGTAACACATAGTAAATTTAGAATTGAGATCGGGTTACTAACACGCCTATACGAGGGAAATAGTGAAAATGTGATTTAAGAAATATTTATGTATTGTGTGTATATATATATACAGATATATGATTTCAAATATATATATAACAGAAATATGCTAATCATATATATATATATATATATATATATATATATATAAACGTGGCATCACCTTAACATACATATATATGATATCTTAACTATGTAATTCATACTAATATATGTACTTGACCAACCATGAATTAGTTAATTACTAGTCTAACCTGATTATGTAAAGTTTGGATAAGCATAGAATATATAATGAATATATATTCATAAACGTGGCATCACACTTTTCAGTTTTCACCGCCTTATCTAATGTAAGGTATGTATTTGTTTGCGGTCTAATAACAAGTCTCGAACAACACAACGAAAATTAAAAGGCAGGGGTTGGGATGAAGAAAGCATCAAAGAAAAAAAAAAAGAAAAATATTGGGTTGGTTCGCTACTCCATTTCCGGAAATTCAAATTGGTAAGCTTAATAATTATTACTATTTGAATCAGTTTAATGTTTAATATTCCAAATTCACGTATGGAATGGCACACACAATCACCTATGTTAAGCTTTCAAACACTTTCTCTTAAATTAGTTAACGAATTGTTTGAAATAGAAATAAATTTAATAGAAAATAGTAAGAAATTGTATTCTTATATACACCGTAGGAATTGTATTAGCTAATAAGAAAAAAAAAAGAGAGAAAAATGGGTATTTTAGTAACATGGTTTTATTGTTAAGTTTAAAAAGGTAGCTTAGTAGTGTTTATTATTTAGGGGCATGATACTAGAGTTTATAATACACTAGGTAAGTGATATAAGAATGGATTAAAAAAAAAAAAGAAATATATTTGAGGTACGAATAAGAGATTTTGACCAAGTTTAAGTTACAAGATAATATGGTTAATTGGTATCAAGTTAAATTTGGAACTATAAGTCTTTTATGGGGTTAGGTGCATGCATATTAATTGGATATCAAAGATTTTTTTTTTAATAAGAATCGAAATATAATAGAAAGAAATGAAAAATCCTGGTCACAAGCCGACCAGGTAGCCCAATGTTTGGGGCCTCGTTAAAAACCTACCAAGGTAAAACCCACCCTTGTGGGGAAAACCCTTAGTAGGAAAAGAGTACCCCAGTGAGAAAAGTGAAAGCCATACAACCAAACCAAAACAACATAGCACAAATTAACTAACAAATCTATATTGTGTACGTCCGACATAGTCATCTGTAAGCAGAGAGATAATATCCATTGGGGGCATCCCACCAAGAGGAGTCACACGTGAACTTGCTCGAGATGGTCCGCAACACGGTTGCCTTCTCGATAGATGTGAGAAACCACAACATGCATCCGGGAAAGCCAGAAAGAGAGAATAACGCCATTGATTAAGCAGACGCCACGGATGGAGCCCGTCGAGATCTAAGAAGGCCAACAACATATGTAGAGTCCGATTCGGCCAAATATTAGTCAACCCTTGCGAAAAGCATAGGAGATTGCGGTCATGGCGGCAACCAGATTCGGCCTCAAAAGCAAAGCCCGTTCCACATTGCTCCACGAAACACCCACGAAAAAATCCTCGATAGGTACGGAAAATGCCCGCCGCGTGATACGACCTGGAGCTCCGATAGCACTACCATCTACATTGACTTTAATCCGGCCAGGAAGGGAAGAAACCAAGGCACTCGGGATAATGCGAGGGCCTTAGGAGGCGTCCCTAACCTTCAAATGTAGACAAAGAAGATCATCCTGGGTATTCTCGCATGCACCCTTTATCAAGCGAAGCGACTCAATAATCATGGCTCTCAACCAACAAGCGCCGCATCTCGTAGTCCAATGTTTGTGATTAAAGATCACGTCATTTCGATGTGCCAAATAAGCCATATGCAAGAAACAATCGCCACCCTCCGAGAAAAGCGATCTGTGCACCGAAATGAAATTCCATCAAATGAACCATAAAATCGTTGAAGCTATAGACGTTACGAAAAGCCACCGCAAATGAACCCGCAATCCGGTCCCCAAAGAGCTCTGCAAAATTGCAAGAAACAAAAATGTGATCGATCGATTCCGAATGAGAGTTCTGAGACAAAGCAAGCATGGGGCCCGATAAATCCTTTGGGGCGGTGAACATCCATGATCACAAACGTCCGAATATCGCCCGCTGGACCACAACCGTGCGCCTCTGGAATGTAGGGGACCATATCCAAGATCCCCATTTAATGAAGGAAAGGACGGTCGAATAAATGCATATCTTGACTTAGAAGTCACATCCCATCCACAGAGCGAGTCCACACTGTTTATCCAAAGAATCGGAGCAATCTGACAACGAACAATATCCCGAACAATATCCAAGTAAGCCTCCACAAAAGACATAGTGAGATGCCATTTGTTATCAAAAAAAGAAGTCCGATATGGGATTACGAAAGTTAGCCCGAAATTCGTGCGGGATGCCAATCCGATCCGCAATGACGTAGCCAAGCCGCTTGATTATCTGTCCAAAAATTAACCGAAGAGTGAGCCCAGGAATCCATCTCGAATCATTTTGACAATCCTCCACGATTGGGCGCACCGCCCAGATAGAAGAAGGCAAGAATGAGCGCTAATAGAACCATTGTCCATCAAAAACGGCGGAGAGAGTATCAAAGACAATGGAATCCGATGTGAGAAGTTTCCACCCATCTTCATAATAAAGGCTCGGTTTGCGAAAATGAGGATCGGACGCCAAGACCGCCCTCGTTCTTAGGAGAGCAACAACGCGTCCAATTAACCAACGCAGAACCCTTGATTAATATCACCAGTCCAAATGAAGTTCGCATAGCTTTCTCTAATCGCTTAAGCGGTAGCGATAGGCCATTTGTAAATGAGCATCTTTTGTGAACCAAGGAGCTGGCAATAATAGAGTTAACCAAGCAGACCACGACTGCCAAAGAGAGAGAGAGAACCTTTCCAACGCTTAAACTTAACCATAATCTTATCAAACAAAGGCCGCAACACACCCATGTTTGGGGGCACCCTTGAATATAGGAACCCCAAGATAATTAGTAGGAAAGGATCCAACCGATAAGCCCATGATCGTCGAATGCGATGTCTAATATAATGCGAGACCCCAGCACCAAAAAACACCTTCGATTTGGACAGATTGAACATCGGCGAAAAGAGAGGCATAATGCCCAAGAGTATCAAAAATATAACGTGCATTGCCAGAGGTTGCCGCACAAAGGATGACAATATCATCTGCATAAAATATGGAGGACGGAAACACAATATTACGAGGAGCCATGAAAGGCTTTAGAAGATGGGATGACACGGATGAGAGATAAGTTTCCCCATGACTTCTTCGGCAATGCAAAAAGAAGGGGTGAAAGAGGATCACCCCCGACGCACCCCTCTTGTGCAAGCAAAGTATCCGATTGAGAGCCATTAAGAAGAAACCGAGATACGGGCCGAGTTCAAAATGACAGATATCCACGCAACGAATTTCTCGGAGAAGCCAAATCTCGTAACACATATAAAAGAAAGTCCTACCGAGAGTGTCGAAGGCCTTACGGATATCGATTTTCGGGATCATGTTCTTTTGTCCTCCGATTATGAAGAATGTTAAAGCCTTCCGAGACTAGAGCAATACAATCATGAATGTGACGACCGGAATAAAACCAAATTGTGTAGGAGACAAAATACGTCCTAACGATACGGGCAAACCGAGTAGCCATATCTTGGTGATAATTTTGAAGATGAAATTGCTCATGACAATGGGCCCGAAATTATCAACGATATTCGCATCTTTGCTTTTAGGAATGAGAACCATAAAGTCAATTGAGTCCATCCGCGAGAGAACTTAAGAAGTGGCGCCGCAAAGATAATGACGTCATTAGATATAATATCCCAACAACTCGATAGAAAGAGCCATTAAATCCATCTGGGCCTGGGGAACTCACAATACCAAGATCAAAAACCGCATCTCTAATCTCTAAATCCATAGGTAAAGAGGTTAAGCAATTGTTCTCCACATCCATCACCACCGGATTAATAACTCGATCAATAGAAGAAAAATCCGGAATAGGACCAATAGCGCCGTGAATAAATCCTGGAAGAATGGATAATGTGACTATGGATGAGGCGGGTCCGTGGAAAGCGTACCATTGATCATCGGCCGTGAATACCAGCCCGAGCGGCCTTAGTCGACAACAACGGTGGAAAAAGAAGTGTTGCGGTCTCCATCAACCAACCAAGCGGCCCGAGATTTCGGCGAAGAAATTGATTATAGAAGCAACGCTGATTAAGCAAATTTTGGGCTTCAAGTTCCAGTCCCGACGGCTATACTATACCCCAAAGTCTCGATGTCCGATCAATCTGTCTCAACTTTTCTAATTTCTCATCCACCCCACGATTGACATCCCCAAAAACCTCTGAATTCCAAGAACGAAGCACATGGCGCAATCTTTTCAATTTTATCATCAATCGAATCAAAGGGTTAGTATCGTGCAATTTGATTCCCAAGAAGAAGTAACAACCGATGAAAACCAGGATGTTTAGTCCACATACGTTGAAAACGCGAAAAGAGATGGGCCCTTATGTAGCCAAGTCTCACACAAAAGCAAAAGAGGATGATGGTCCGAGCAAGTGCGAGGAGAACAAAAGCCTTAGTCCTCTGCCAAAGATTAACAAACCTAGGGCTAGCTATAACACGGTCAAGCCAAGCTTGAATGAGAGTCGATGAGGACGCGTCTTTGCACTGGTAAAGAAGTTGCCTATCGTGGGGATAGCCATCAACCCCGCATTGTCATAAAAATCCGAAAATCCTGGCAAGACGCCATCAAGGTGACCCCGACCACGCTCATGGTTCCCGAGAATAGCATTAAAGTCCCCCATCAAAACCAGATCATCACAACCCGGAGAAATAATATCGACCAAAGTCATGCGAATCACGTGATTGCATATAGCATGAACAAACCCCACATGAAAGATGTAATTGGAGAATTGGACCTTAAGAATAATACATTGGTCGAAATAAAAATCTGTAAAGAATCGTTATATCCGACCGTCAAAGATCCGGATATCCGACTTCCCGATGCCCGAAAGTTAACGAGCCACAAACGTAAACCAAGACGCCCAATAAGAATCGGAGATAGAATGCAAGTCAACTTTAGGTTACTGCAATCGCAACCAAAGAAGGTTTGTGATTATTACATAGCTTCTTAAGAATATTGCATTGTTACCAATCCCGAATGTTCCAATAGAAGCAATTCATTGGGAAGGATCGGTGAGGTGATCCTAGGAGATCCGGAGTGTGTGGGCGCGGATGTATCAACCCCATAAATATTATCATCATCCACATAATCACCCAACATTTACGGCGACGCTTTTTTAAATTTTTAGATCCATGTTCATCATCCTCAATCTCCAATTGATGAACAGTGGCTTGTTACCTGCGTTACCGATTGAAGTAGCCTATGTTTGGCATCAACAGTTTAGCTACGGATAGCCCTATACAACGGACGAATGGGTTTTTCCAATGGGTCTTTGCCTGATAGGCTTATGATGAATATCGGAGCGGAGAATGATTGGTCACCGCGAAGAACCGGAGGTTTGGGGACGGATGTACGTTTAACCACTGGAGGTGGCATATCATCGAAGTATGAATAGAAGGATCCTCGAGTCCAAAGCGAGAAAAAGTATTATCCAGAGTAATATCCGAGAAAGCGGTAATGATGGCACAAGAAGAGGAGGCGCATAGACAAAGTCGTATTATCCACTAAGTTATCCACATCTTGCCCTTATCCGATGGGTTATGGCGGACGATAAACTGACGAGTTCGGGGCGACCACGTTGAGGAGTGGGTCGTCGCTTGTAGCTCCCGCAAATTGACATTATTTCCTAATCGTCGGCAAGACGCGAATGTCCCGTAATACCACGCGGTTCCACAAAATAAAGGAAGCTTTTCATACCCGATAGAAACAAACGAAGCGGTGACCGCTTTCTTTCAACCATAATATGATCCTGGAGAGGTTTAGTAAGGTCCACATCAACCAAAACGCGGACAAAATGTCCAAGAGAACCATCCGAGACCGTTCATCAACCTCAATCAAAAGCAATGGCCTCGCCAATCCCATAATGTAACCTGGGTCCCGTGTTCGATACTCAACTCAAATATTCTCACCCAAACGGAAGGCGCCGAAGTATTAACCTTGTAGGGGTTGAAATCGGAACCCAGGAGATAAGCGGATGGAACCAGGATTGAGAGACCAAGTAGCCCGCGTGGCAGCACGAACGATCGAAGTGTTGTTAAATTTAACACGTATAACCTTTACCCAACGGTATCAACTTCCAATCATTTTTAACGCCCATAATTGAAAAGCCGTTTATGAAGAGGCATAATTGGCCACGGTTTATTACCTTTCTTGAGCATAACATAACACGACCAATTAAAGCATATCGAAATTGACAAGTCGTTGTTGATAAACATTTTCATCCATAACCACGAATAATATTCACCTTTTTTAATGGGCTCGGGGATAGGATTAGAGGACCGAGAAACAATTTTAGCAAAAGATGGAGGTTACCCGGCCATGCGAGGAGATGCGATGTCGGAGGATTTACGAAAACCATTTGCGCAAAGTTGTTTCCACACGTGGGTATGAGTTTGGCCCGAAGGAGCCGAATGTTGCAAGTATCGTGGACTTGTGGATGATCGAGAGGATAAAGCGTCATGACGCCATGTGTGGAAGAGTTGCCGAGACCATATTGGCATGCGGATGATAATCTGTGACCTTGGACCCGTGATCGACTCGTTGTGTAGGACATTTAGGAGTGGAGGCGGAGTTTGCTGCACATTGAGATAAACCGATTGAACGAGTCCCAACACATTAGTGATATCGGACGAATAGAAATTTGTGGGCGATTCGGATGTAAGCAAGTACCGGGGTTGAACGAGAGCAGTAGAAAATGAAAATGGAGAAAAAGAAGAAGTTGTGGCAGCATACGGATGCGTGTGGGCCCGGCCCGCGATGAATAGTGATCTGCCGGAGCGGTGGCGTCACTATAATTGGATGGGCTAGGTCCACTCGTTTCGACCTCCTGAGCAATATTTCCTTCTTCGACAAAGTCCAAATCGGCCGTTTTGGTGGTCAATCGGGCGTCAAAGTCCGAAAATTGATTTTCGGATCCCCAATTTGGGTTTTTGATTCGGGGCACAATTTGGTCGATTTGGGGTGGGATTTGTGCGCCTTGGAGTGAATTAGAAGATGGTAGAGTCAATTTTGGGATTGGATACTTATTGGGGTCGGAATTAGAGATTGATTGAAAGTTTGGGTTTTTTGGAAGAGCGTCGATTGTAGCCGGAGACGAATCGGAAAGTCCAAATTGATGACTGGGCATGAAAGCCCATGAGGAGGCGAGCAAAACCTGGGGTGGCACGTCCATTTTGGTGGTCGGAATTGGCGCCGGTGAAGGTTCGAAATTTTCGCCTGAAAATGTGCGCGAATCTCGGTTTTGCCGGCCAAAATGGACGACGTTTACGGCACTATTTCCGGTCTTGGTGAGCGTGGTTGAAGTCGGCTGAGGGGGAATTACATTTTCAGGTATGAATCCGGCGTTGGAGTGGCCGGAAAATGGCTGGTCAACGGGCATTGTTCAAAGTCAACTATAGAGAGTTTGGAGGAATACTTTGTATTATTACAGATTGTTCATACCTATGGTTGGGATCAAGTGCTAACAAATCAATAAGTAAGAAATGATCGGTATCAGGTAAGTAAAAATTCATCTGCAACTACAATGCATGAACATAGTATTTTCTGTCTTATTGATACTAATACGATTCTTGTATCTTGATGGATGCATTATGGAAATCTTGATGTTCATATGTTGCTTGGTGGATATTGGAGTGTGATGATTATTGTTTCATTGAGCATGTCATTCATTGGCATTTGCACGTGCATGCAAACATATGAGCATTGTTGAGATGAGGCATGCACACCATGATTTTTTGAAAAGAAAACGTTTTGGTTGGCGCTACTAGTGCACCGAGTCTGTGTGGCTTATGTATATGATGTTTGGGTACCACAAGTGGGATGACTTTACGGAGGATCACATGGGCATGCATGAGGCGGACGCCTGGTGGTCACGGAAGGATGGTCCATTTGATAGTACCACTTATGGTTGGTGCGGCGAGTGGGATGACTTCTTGTGGATCGCGGTGCGGGCATGAGGCGGACATCCGGCGGTCACAAGAGAATGGGCCTCGTGCGTGTCAATCGGTTATTGGCCATCTAAAAATTGATATTGAGTTCTTTCCTGCGTAGTAGGGGCGAGGCCCGATAAAAGAAAAAGGAATTTGGTTGAAATACTTTATTTCATCGGCATGCATTCTTAAAAGAGTATCTTGGATACAATTATCTATGTGTTTTATATCATTTCATTGACATGCATGATTTTTACTTATTGAGCTTTAGCTCATGTAGTTCATGCATTGTAGGTGACACCTTGATCTTTGGATTTCATGGGCTTATGCGGGCGGACTGGAGCTCATACAAGTTATTGAGGGCGGTGTACATGGATGACGACACTTGTTGGCAATGTTGATGGATCACCCTTCCCTTTTTGGTCTTTGGTTTAGGGTTGTACCTCTTTTTGAAAACTACGATGTAAATATGTATATGTAAATAGGTAGGTGATGTGGAGTATGCGTTTGATCATGTGGATGCTGTTGTGTTTAATAACAGGGTTGGTTACCTCTTTTTGTTTGTGGACATGGCTTGTCTTGATATTCAAATTAAAATGATTTTTACTTGTTTGTGGTTAAAATGTCACAAGGATCAAAAAGAAAAAAATATATTCACATTTTACATAGAGTTTGTGGCGAGTTTTACTATTTATATATTTTCCAAAGAGTAGTAATAGGGGGACGTCACACGCACCATAGTGTTCCACAAATCAACCCCGAAAGAAGCCTTTGTAATTCTGGAAGACCCCAGAAGCTGTAAGGCTTCCCTGCGCCCCCGAAGTGCTACCATCCGTATTCACCTTGATCTAGCCTGGAAGGGGTTTTTGCCAATTTACTTGCACAATCTTTGGAGCTTGTCTAGACCACCCAGGAACTCGAAGTCTCCTTAGGATGAAAAGGTCTTTTTGATCATTACCCATGCAACCCTGATCTAAAGAATAAGATTCAACAATAAGAACCCGAAGATGGGTAATAGCTGCTGCGTCCACCATCCAGAGTTTATCATTAAAAGCCAAATCATTTCGGATATGCCAAATAAGCCAGATGCAGGACAAAGCCGCCACACGCCGTAACAAAGTAACATGCTCACTAAAACGAAAAGTCATTAAGCGCACCGGGAATTCATTAAAGCTATGAGTCATAAAGAGGTGAACCTTAAATTAGCAAAAAATACATCGCCAAAGAGCCCCTGCAAATACATAAGAGACAAACAAGTGATCAACAGATTCAGTAGAAGCACAACAAAGACCACAGACCGAGGGGCCAATAAAACCCCCCTAGGGCGCAATAAGTCCAAGACCGCCAAACGATTGTGGATAGCTCACCACACCACAATCGAACGGCGTTCTGAAATGTGAGGTGACCAAATCCAAGAACCCCAGTGGACCATAGGAGATTGAGGCTGAATATGCGAATACGCCGCTTTTGAGGTAATATTCCCATCGTCAAAGTACATCCAGACCCACGTGTCCTTCGAGTGGGGGGCGATGGGGACGCAAAAAATATCCCGGACAAGATCCAAGTAAGCCTCAACAAACAAGAAGGTGAAATGCCAGGACTCATCGTAGAAGTACTCAGAAATGCGTTGCCTAAACAGATATATGTACTCATGCAGAATACCAATTATATCTGCAATGCAGTAACCCAACCAGTTGTCAATCCAAAATAATACCTCAGAATTACACCCAGGAATCCACCAAAACTCATCTAAACAATCCGCCATGCAAGGCCTAACCACAGAATCCGAAGTCATAACCTTCCAACCTAGTTTCATTAGAAAAGCTTTATTAGTCACAATAATCGAGCGAACACCTAGGCCCCCTTCTTCCCGAGGCATACAACATCGAGCCCAATTGACCACCACCGAAGCTTTGGAGATTACATCACCAATCCAAATAAAGTTACGCATGGTTTTCTCCATTTGCTTAAGCAAGGATCTCGGCCACTTGTAAATCATCATTGTATGCACAAAGGAGCTAGTAATTACAGAATTAACCAAGAAGACTCTACCAGCACGAGATAGTGCAGTCCCTTTCCATCTTCAAAATTTCAGGATAACCTTGTCAAAAACATGCTGCAAGACCGCAGCCTTTGGAGCACATGGGGCTCCTAAATAAACCGTAGGGAAGGCCCCTAACTGAATACCCATAATAGTCTGGATACGCCCACGCACATGAGTAGAAACTCGGGTGCCGAAATAAACTTTTGATTTACGAGGATTGAAGGCCTGACCCGAGATATCAGCATACAACATGAGGATCTGAAGAAGGATACGAGCGTTAGCTGAAGAGGCCCCACACATAATAACAATATCATCAGGCGTAGAGAATCGAATCGAGAGGAAAGATAATATATATGTCTAGGCACAATGAACGACCTTAGCTAATTCCCGAGTCACCGCTACCTCAATAAATTTGCTCAAGACTTCCTCCGCAATGCAAAAAAATAAAGGAGATAAAGGGTCACCCCGTCGACCCTCTAAAACAAGAAAAGTATTCCACAAAGAACCGTTTAGTAAGATTGAAATCTGGATGATCAAGAATAACTTCAATCCAATGAACGAAAATCTCCAAAAGCCACACCGATGCGAGCGTGGATCGAAAAACCAAAATTTAAAATATCAAACGCTGCGGATATCAATTTTCAAGATCATATTATCATCAAGCCGACCATGAAGAACATTGAAGCCTTCAGAAACCAGAGCAATAAAGTCATGAATCTGTGTGCCCGGAATAAAGCCAAATTGCGTAGGAGACAAATAGGGAGGAATGATCGAGCCCAATCGGGTTGCCAAAATCTTTGTAATAACCTTGAAAAGAAAATTACTCATAACGATCAGGCAGAAGTCGTCAATAGTATTCGCATCTTTAGTTTTCGAAATAAGAGCCATAAAACTAGCATTCAATCCTGAAGGGAGGGTCGAGCTAGTGAAGAAAAAATGGACAGCGGCGATAACCTCTGCTGAAATAATGTCCCAACAGTGACATAAAATATCCCATTGAAACTGTCAGGACCAGGAGAACTATCCGAACCCATATCAAAAACTGCCTTCCGAATCTCCAAATCCGAGGGATAGCCATTAAAAGAGCATTATTCGCGCCACCACCTTCGGAGATATAACCGATCAACCATAGAATAGTTCAAAATGGAACCCCGAGTCCGAGAAAAGCTCCTTATAGAAGGAGGTAATGTGATTCCCAAGAACAATCGGATCATCCAAGAAGTTACAATCAATCATCAAATCGTGAATCCCGAACGGCTCTCCCGAATCTTACACGACGATGAAAAAATGATGTATTACAATCCCCATCCTTAAGCCAGGCCGTATGAGCTTTTTTTCGCTTTAGGAATTGATTGCAATAACAACGTATTAGACAGAGCGCTTTGGGCTTCAAATTCCAATTCATGACGGGCAAAAGAAACCCAAAGTCTCAATATCCGCTTTGAATCGACGAACTTTCTCCATCGACTATCCACCTTACGATTAACATCACAAAAACATCTTTATTCCAAACCTTAATAGTCGACGCAACCTTTTGAGCTTCCACATGATACGCGTGAGTGGATTAGGGGAAGGACATGATAGAGCCCATGAGGAGACAACCAGATCCCGAAACGAGTCATGACAAACCCACATGCACTGAAAACGAAATGGAACCAGACCCCTGCTGATAGAGGATGAGCAAGAAACTAATAGGGGATGATGATCCGAACAGATACGAGGAAGAACCAAACCTTTAACCGCTTGCCAAAGAGAGAAAAATCGACAAGTGGCTAGGGCGCGGTCCAATTTTGCCTGGAGAAAGGAGAGGGGCGTACGGGTGGCGTACCAAGTAAAAGTATTACCCGTAGTGGGCACAGAAAACAAACCAACATCATCCAAAAAGCCCCGGAAGTCGACAAGAAGCCTGGGAAAGAGTACCCTTTGCCCAATCTCTCATGGTGACCCAAAACAACATTAAAATCACCAAGGAGCAACAAATCATCAAGACCTAAATTCATCAAATCCAGCCAAAGCGTGCGATGGTCAATATGATTACACAAACCATGAACCAAACCAATATGAAAAGTCAGAGAACCCCATTGAACCTGGAGAATGAAACGAGAACCTGTTGTAAAATAGAGATGCCATGATTACGAAAAACCCGGATCAGTAGGCCATTAGAACGAAAGTTCTCCGAGTCACAAAACTCAAACCCAAACTAGCCCAATAAGAATCCGAAATCGAGTTAATGTCCACCTTAGGCTCAAAATTAGCCAATAAAGATGGTTTATGCTTAAAACATAAAGCCTTAAGAACATTACGAGAAGCAATGTTCCCGATTCCCCCTGATATTCCAGAAAATGCAATTCATTGAGAAATAGGTGGGGAAGCAACCCGTGGTGAGCGCACGGAAGTATCAGAAGTAATATGGTCCTCAGGATTAGGCATAAAATGAGCCAGTGTTAGAAGCCAGTAGCTTAGGGAACGAATTACGAGTAGGCAGAACCGGAGGGGAGTCCGGGAATGGAACTATGGGGTATCATCCATAGCAAGGGCCTCAAAAGCATTACCAAGAGGAATATCATTAGGGCAAGTGATTATGTCACATGATAGAGATCCAGCCCACATAGTCGAACCCGTATTTTCCATTGTGTTATCCATGGCCTTGTCCTTGTCCTTGGCCTGAGGCACTGGACGATAAATTTTGCAAACTCAGGAACGCCTCCTTTGAGAGTTAGGGCATCGATCGTCCCTACGGCAAACTAGGATGTTCTTTCGGAGCTGAGTGTCCCATAGAGGTAAGACGGTAGGAAGCGGTCTAGTGTCCCGTAATATTACATTTAGAGCAGAACTCTGGGAGTTTCTCATAGCAAGGTCTATGTCAACCAACACACGAATAAAATGACCAAGGAAGCCATCTAACGGATCTTTGATCAATTTGAATCGGACAATCAATAGCACTGCAATCCCCAAAATATTATTGGGATCCCAAAGATTCCAAACTAAGCTCAAAAATTTGAACTCAAACACCGGCAATGGAAGTGTGAACCTTGTAAGGGTTGAAATCAGAACCAAGAGAGAAAGATGAATATTCCCGGGTTAAGCGCCTAATTGATACGTGGCGAGCACGGGATCGATCCTCCGAATTAGAAAATTTAACACAAAAATAGCCCTCGCCCAAGGGAATTAGTTTCCAATCATTTTTAATGCCCCATAGCTCGGAAAACTGTTTAAAAAGCATAGTAGGCCAGGGCTTGTTACCCTTTCCCAAAATCACCCGCCCAATAAAAGAGTAAGAGAATTTGACAGACGTTGCTAGTAAATGTTTTCTTCAATTGTCACGCGAGAATAGTAATCTACCTTCCTTACGGGTTTAGGGATATAATTAATCTTGCCCAAACTATATGAGACAATGAAGAAAGATTACCCCGGGCCTGGAGAAAAGTTGAATCCATAGGATGGGAATTACCTCAAACAACTTTAGCAAAAGTGTTA
Organism: Rehmannia glutinosa; assembly: GCA_016081115.2. NCBI lineage: Eukaryota > Viridiplantae > Streptophyta > Magnoliopsida > Lamiales > Orobanchaceae > Rehmannia > Rehmannia glutinosa. Next base: position 162,921 of record JABTTQ020001980.1, on the reverse strand, counting down.
CCCAAAATATTATTAGCATTATGAGCCAAAAGTTGGGGTTCGATTCATGAGATGAGGCCATTGTAGAAGAACTTTCAAAGAATTTGAGCATCATCTTTGGGAAGGCATTCAGGAGGAATGCCATGAAGATGGCAGAGAGCAGCTCAGGGGTAATCACCCCCCTGGGAGGGGGCGGCCTTGGTGGAAGAAGTAGCAGCCGGCCCCCAAATAAGAGCCCACAAGAGGGCCAGTCCCCCCATGGCGTCTGGCCGCCCATGGTTGCAAGAAGAGAGCGGCCGCCCTCTTAGAAGGGCACAAAGGCCGCTGCAACATGGTGTGAGACAAAGGATGTGGCACAGCCGGACATGGAGACGTTAAGTAGCAGGATTCTAGGATAAGTCCCACCATTTAAATCATATTCAGACTCGTATCAGGATGGGATGTCGTAGCCATTATTTTTGTTCATCCCAGAAGAAGAGAAAGTAATGTGTGCTTCATTTATGCTTCGTGGAAGTGCGTGACATTGGTGGGATACGATGAGGAGCATGGAAGATGTCATGACAATGACCTGGGAAAGATTTAAAGAACTATTTAGAAACAAATACTTCATGGCTCATGTTCGTGTAATGAAGATGAATGAGTTCATACAACTACGCCAGGGAACTATAATTGTCGGGGACTACATTCGCAAATTTGAAGAATTGTCCAAGTTTGCTTTGCTCATATGGTCAAAGATCGATGCACTAAGGTAGAAAGATTCCTTGATGACACTGAGGTCGGTACTATATAGAGATGTCGGCGGTGAATTCGGAGTAACTTATTCACAGTTCTTTGAGAGCACTTTGTGGCAAAAAAGCCGAATTAAGGATTTTTCATGCCCGGAAGCTAGACGCCAATTCAAACAGGGACATGGACAAAGATGGGGTGGAAATCAAAAGAAGAGAGCTTTTCAAGTTCAACAACAACAGAAACCTAACTTTCAACCACGTCAAGGGCAACAACAATGGGAACAAATTAAGCACCAAAAAGGATATGGGTAAGGCACCTATACCACTACCTTTTTCCCAAGGTGCAAGACTCAACACGCCGGAAGTTGCTCGGTAGATACTAGGAGATGTTTTACGCGTGGGATGCCAGGACATTTTGCTAGTGCGTGCCCAAATAGGTCTGAATTCTACAGACAAAAGAATGTTCCATCCAGCATTTACTCTATCACGAGGGTAGATTGAGAGGTGAACCCATCAGTGGTTACAGGTAAACTTCTTATCTTTTTGTTTTGAATCAAAGATATATAAAAATGAAAAAGCGTGATCCGATCACAGTGATCATGTAGCCAAAGTCATAAAACAAAAAGCACGTCTGAAAGGAAATAAAATGATCACAAGCCGACCAAATGGCTGAATGGTTGGGGTCTCGTTAAAACCTCCCAAGGTAAAACCCACCCTTGTGGGAAAAACCCTTTCGAAGTAAAAAGAGTACCCCCATGGAAAAAAGCATAAATGACACACACGGCCGTGCATCGGAGTACGCGTCCAGGTCGTGCGTAGGGCGGCGAAAATCCGAAGGCGAAAGATGCTCGGGCCATGCCTCGAGGCACGGACAGGTCATGCGCAAAGCGTAACAACAATCCTCGAAGACGAGAAGACGCACGGGCTGTGCGTCAAAGCACAAAATGGTCGTGTAATGGCCGTAGCAATAATCCTGAAGATAGAACACGCACGAGCCGAGCGTTCCCACATGGGCTGGTCATGCATGAGTTCGAAGTGATGAAGTATAGGATCCGGATGCATTAACTAACAAACCTATAGTTGGGCTGACCAACATAGTCTTCCGTGAGAGCAGGCACGATATCCGCAGGCGGGACTCCCCACCAAGTCTCAGAATGCAACATCTTGCTTAGAAGGTCTGGCACTCTATTGCCTTCCCGATAAATATGCGAGACCACCGAGATCCATTTGTGAAAGCAGATGAAGAGTGTATCGCCACTTGCTTAGGTGACGCTTGAGGAACCGCAATGGACCTCTTATGTAGCAAGTCCACCATATTAACAGAATCCGACTCAAGCCAAAGTTGGGTCACCACAACGGTCCCACGAAACAACCCCAAAAGAAGACTCGCAATTTCGGAAGACCCCGAAGTTGTAAGACTTCCCGACGCCCCAAGCACTCCCCGTCCGTATACACCATGATCCAGCCCGGAAGGAGTTTTTGCAAATTAACTTCCACAATCTTTGGGGCTTGTCCCCCGCCCCAGAACACGCAGATCTACGAAGGATGAGAAGGTCTTGTTGATCATTGTGCATATATCCCGATCTAATGAAGATGATTCGACGATAAGAACCCAAAGATGGAGGATTGCCGTGTCCACCGTCCGAGTTTATTGTTAAAACCAACTCATTCCTGGGATATGTCAAATGAGCCGATGCGAGACGAACAACCATAGAGCCCCAAAGAGGTGAACATCCATTAAACGCACCAGAATTCATTAAAGCTATGAGCCATAAAGAGGTGAACATCAAATGAACCGAAAATCCATCACCAAAGAGCCCCCCGCAAAGACACAAGAGACAAACAAATGGTCAACCAATCAAGCAGATGCACAACAAAGAGCGCAGACCGAGGGGCCAATGAAACTCCCCCTAGTATGCAATTAGTCCAATACTGCCAATCGATTGTGGATGTCTCTCCACACCATAACCGATCGACGTTCTGGAATGTGTGGTGACCAAATCCAAGACCCCATTTTACCGCGGAGAATGGGGCGAATATGAGAACACGCCGCTTTTGAGGTAACATTCCCATCATCAGAGTTCAACCAGATCCACATATCCTACGAGGAAGGTGCGATGGGGACACGAACGATATCCCGGACCAGATCCAAGTAAGCCTCCACAAATGAGAAGGTGAAGTGCCAAGACTCACAATAGAAGTACTCCAAAATGCGATGCCCAAAAAAATGTCTGTAATCATGCGGAATACCTATCTATCTGCTATAGAGTAACCCAACCAGTTGTCAAGCCAGAATAAAACCTCAGAATTACTCCCACAGATGCAACGAGAATTGTCCAAGCAGTCCGCAATGCAAGGCCTAATCCCAGTCAAGATAGAAGAAGGGATGAATGACCTACAGATAGAACCGTCCGATGTCATATAGCGTTTCCTGAGAGTTTTGAAAATCACAGAGTCTGAATTCATAACTTTCCAACCCAGCTTCATCAAAAAGATAGTATTAGCCACAATAATACCGCACGCCTAAGCCCCCTTCAGCCCGAGGCATACAACATCGATTCTAGTTGACCACCACCGAACCTTTAGAGTTAACATCCCGAGTCCAAATAGAGTTACGCATGGCCTTTTCCATTTGCTTCAGCAATGATCTAGGCCACTTGTAAACCATCATCGTGTGCACAAACGAACTAGTAATGACCGAATTAACGACGCAGACACGACCAACAAGAGATAAAGAAGTCCCTTTCCATCTTCTAAACTTTAGAATCACCTTATCAAAGACGGGTTGTAAATCCGCAGCTTTAGGGGCACCTTTAAAGATAGGGGCTTCTAACTAAACCGTAGGGAAGGCCCTAACTGGATACCCATGATTGTCTGAAGTACACTTTTGACTTACAAGGATTGAAAGCCTGACCCTAGATATCTGCATAATGTGAGAATCTAAAGTAGTGTACGGGCGTTATCTGAAGAGGCCCCACACATAATAACAATGTCATCAGCATAAAGGATGGAGGATGGAAGATGGAAAAATGACATGTCTCGGCGCAATAAACGGCCCTAAATGATTCGAGTAACCGCGGTCTCAATAAATTTGCTCAAGACTCCTCCTCCGCGATGCAAAAGAGCAAAGGAGATAGAGGGTCTCCCTGTCTAACCCCTCTAAAACAAGAGAAGTATCCCACTGGCATCCCATTTAGTAAAATCAAAATTCTGGAAGACTGGAGAATAACCTCAATCCAATGAACAAAAATCTCCGAGAAACCAAACCAACACAAGATGTGAAGAGAAAACCCCACTTTAACGTGTCAAATGCTTTGTGGATATCAGTCTTTAAAATCATATTATCATCGTTAAAATGCAAGACGTTAAAGCTCTCGAGATCGGAGCTATACGATCATGAATCACTGCCTTGCCGGAATAAATCCAAACTATATGGGTGCCGATAGACAGCGATGATAGTTCCCAAACGCATAGCTAAAATCTTACTAATAATCTTCAAACAAAATTACTCATAATGATCGGACAAAAGTTGTCCATAGTGTTAGCATCCTTCGTCTTCTGAATGAGAGCCATAAAACTAGCATTCAACCCCGAAGGAGGGTCGAGCTAGCGAAGAAAAACCTAACCTCTGCGGTAACATCTCTGTGAGAATGTCCCAATAGTGCCGATAAAAAGTCCCGATAATCTGTCCCGGCCTGGAGAGCTGTCCGATCCCATATCAACACCGCTTCTCGAATCTCTCGAGCCCGAAGGAATAGCCATTAAAAGAGCATTATCCACGGCCCCCACCATTGGAGAAATCACCGATCAACCATAGAATGATCCGTAATTGTGCCCCCACCGTCGAGAAAAGCTACTTATAGAAGGAGGTAATATGATTCCCAAGAACACCGGATCATCCGAATAATTACCATCAATCATCAAACCATGAATACCCAAACAGCTACCCCAATCGACAACGCGATGAAAAAGGTCAGATTCACGATCCCCATCCTTAAGCCAAGGCGAACGAGCATTCTGTCTCGGAATTCGGATTGCAATAATAACGTGTGGGACAAAACATTTTGCGCCTCAAATTCCATATCGCGTGGGCAGCAGAGAAACCCAACGTCTCAATATCCGCCCGAGTCGGCGAACTTTCTCCATCCGATTATCCACCTTACGATTAACATCCCCAAAGATGTCTTTATTCCAAACCTTAATAGTCCATGTCGCAGCGTTTTAAGCTTCCACATGACACGCAAAGCAGAGGTTAGGAGATGCGCATGAAAGGGCCCAAGAAGAAGTAACGAGATCCTAAAACGAGTCATGATAAACCCACATACGATGGAAACGAAATGGAACCTCTGTGCTCACGGAAGATGAGCACGAGACCAAAATGGGATCTTTGATCCAAGCCAATGCGAGGAAGAACCAAACCCTTGACAACTTGCCAAAGAGAGAAAAATCGACACATTGCTAGGGCTCGATTCAATTTAGCCTGGAGAAGGGTTAGAGGCATACGGGAGAGCACCAAGTGAACGAGTTCCCCGTAGTCCGCACCGAAAACAAATCAAGGCATTCTCCACAAAGTCCCTAAAATCCCGACAAGAGGCTCGAGATAAAATACAATTGGCCAATCGCTCAGGATGACCCAACACATCATTAAAATCCCCAATAAGCAATAAATCATCAAGACCCAAATTTCTCAAAATCCAGCCAAAGCGTGCACCGAGCAATATGATTACATAAACCATGAATAAAGCCAGTATGAAAAATCAGAGAACCCAACTTAACCTGCAGAACAATACACTGAGAAGAAGACCAAACCTGTTGCAAAATGGAGATGCCAGGATCACAGAAAACCCAAATATAAGCCCAACCGTTAGCAGGAAAGTTTTGAGCCACAAAATTCAAACCCTGACTACTCCAATAGGAAGCAAAAATCGAAGAAATGTCCTCCTTAGGCTCACAGATAGCCAAAATAGAAGGTTTATGCTTCTGACATAAAGCCTTAAGAACATTACGAGAAGCAATGTTCCCAATCCCCCGGATATTCCAGAAGATGCAATTCATTGAGATGGAGGGGGGGTTGCCCGTGTCGTGCGCACGGTGAAGACAGGAGTGTGTGTGTCGCAGAATCCGACGATTGAGCATTAGCGACTTCATCAGCATAATCCGCCCATCGTTTTGAGGCTGCGAAATCAAATTCATTGGGCCCTGAGTACGACTCAATCGTGAGATCGTGAATGGCCAGAGAAGGGCCCTGAGCAACATTCTGAATTAACCTGGATTTGGCCGCATCAAGGGAGCTATCCTGGAAAGCTCGACTAAGAGCAGGGATGGGCTTTTTCCAACAGGTGTTGAATAGTAAGAGGCAGACTTGTAGAAAAAGAACCAGTGTTAGGGACCAAGCCTTGGGAACCGGATGCCGAGTGGGAATAGCCGGAGATGAATCCGTAGGATCTTTGTTACGAAGTGTCATCATCCGTGGCAAGAGCCTCAAAAGCATTGCCATGGTGGATATCATTAGGACAAGTGACTATGGCACAGGAGGGGGAGGCTGGCTGCATAGTCGAACCCGTATTTTCCATTGAGTTATCAACGGCCTTGCCCTTATTCGTCGCCTACTGCACAGGACGATAAACTTTGTGAACTCTGGAATGACCTCGTTGAACTGACTTAGGACGTCCTTGTGTAGGACTAATACCTCTTTCCGTAGCCGAGGTTCCCATAGAACTAAGACAAAGAAAAAGAAATGAATGTCCTGTAACATTACACTTAGAGCAAAACTCGGGAGCTTCTCATAGCTAACCGACACAAACGAACACTGGCCAACCCGTTCCACCATAATGTGATCCTCCAATGGTTTTGCCGATCAATATCAACCACAGACACGAATAAAATGTCCCCAGAGATCCATCAAGCGATCACTGATCAATTTGAATCAGATTACCAATAGCACTTGCGATCCTCAAGATAGTGTTGGGATCCCATTATTCCAAACTGAGCTCGAAGATGCGAACCCAAACACTGGCTACAGAAGTGTGAACCTTGTAGGGATTGAAATCTGGGACCCAGGGAGAAAGTCGAATAGTACCCGTATTAAGTGCCCAATTGATACGTAACTAAGCACGAGAGCGATCCTGCGCATTAAAAAATTTAACACAAAAATATCCCTTGCCCAAGGGAATTAGTTTCCAATCATTTTTAGTGCCCCATATCTCAGATAGGCGCCCATGGCTTGTTACCTTTTCCGAAAATCACCTTCCCAATCAAAGAATACGAAAATTCGACAAGACGTTGCTGGTAAATGTTTTCATCCATAGTCACAGAGTAATAATCTCCTTTCCTAGCAGGTTTAGGGATAGAATGAATCTTGCCGGAAACTATATGAGAGAATGAATTGACATTACCTGGGGCCTGAGGAATAGAATCCATGGGATGGGTATTACTTGAAACCACTTTCGCAAAAGTGTTACTCAAATTAGCATGAGCATTAGCATTATGAGCCGAAAGTCGAGGGTTCGATTCATAAGCGAAAGTCGTTGGGGAAGAGCTTCTAGCGATCTGAGCAGCATCTTTGGGAGCAGCATCCTTGGCGGCGGCATGTAGGCGGGATTCCATGCAGATGGTAAACTTTTTATCTTTGACACCCCAATAATTGTGTTATTTGATTCGAGAGCAACACATTCATTTGCATCCACTGAGTATGTGAGGAGACTGGGTAGGACACCTGATGTAGCTGAAGTAGGTTACAATGTAACAATTCCCTCGGGTGATTCCAAACATACTAATCAATTTGTAAGAGCTTGTTCTATTCCAATCGAAAATAGAGAGATTAGCCATGAATGACTATGATATCATATTGGGTATGGATTGGTTATCAAAGTATGGTGCTACGATCGATTGTCAAAAAAAGGCAATGACCTTTTGACCCCCAGAGAAGTTTCCTTTACTTTCATTAGAATCACGACTTGCTTTAGATTTCCAATGATATCAACACTAAAGGCGCAATATTTACTGGACGCTGGCTGTGAAGGACACCTAATAAGTGTCCATAAGCATCGACGAACAACACCAACCAACCATTGATGAAGTTCCAATAGTGAGAGAACATCATGACGAATTTCCAGATGATTTTCCCGGATTACCACCCGACCGCGAGATTGAGTTTGTTATTGACCTACTTCCAGGGACATCTCCAAGCTATAAAGCTCCATATCGTATGGCTCCATTGGAACTGAAAGAATTGAAGACACAACTGCAAAAGTTGCTAGATAAAGGCTTCATGAGATTGTGTAGACTACCAAGAATTGAACAAAGTTACAATTAAGTATAAATTCCTGTTACTTTGGATCGACGATTTGTTCGATCAACTTCAAGGTGCAATAGTATTTTTGAAAATCGACTTGTGATCCGAGTACCATCAACTGAAAATGAAAGTAGATGATATACCTAAGACAACATTTAGTACAAGATATGGGCATTATGAATTCTTGGTGATGCCATTATGATATCCCCAGCCTCTTTCATGGACTTGATGAATCGGGTATTTAAAGATTTTCTATATAAATTTGTTATGATATCTTGATCTACTCTAGAACAAAAGAAGAGCACGCTGAACATTTGAGAATATTGTTAGAGGTTTTGAAAGTAAAAAAATTATATGCCAAATTTAAGAAATGTGAATTCTGGCTAGATCGAGTAGTTTTTTGTACTGAATATTGTGTATTTGCACTGAATATTGTATGTCTCTAAGGGTATGGCAGTATGTACTTGTGGGGCTCTCGGACGTAATTGGTATCAGAGCCAGGCTGTGCTTGATTTTTCTTTCCTGGGGGAGTATGTTGATGAATATTTCTACTAATCTAGACGATGAGTATAGGAAAAACTTCTTACTCATGGATTTTCCTAATTCAAGTTCTCAAATTTCCAGTCAAATTTTAAGGCAGTCTTCATCTATAGCACTTCCTAGACTCTCCACTAGTAAAATAGATAATCTTATTGAGTATTCTACTATTCCAGAAGATGCTATTGTTGAAAATGCAGTCCCTCCGTTAATTAGTCCTTATAATATCTATCTTAAACATGGCAGTCTTACTAAGGGAATTAGATCCCTTATTTATGGTAAAAATCCTCTAATGAAAGAGTTTGTTCAGTCTTCAAAAATGGATCATTGTGGTCTTCATTCTACTACACAGGAGCAGTATATTACTCTTACTATACCTCCCGAATACATTCGTACATGGCAATTTGAAGGGTATTCTCACCTTCATCTCGGTGCAGTCAGACTTGTCCTAACATATCATGGTAGGAATGGATTACCAGTTTCTGCTAGAATTGCTCTTCTAGATACGAGGTATTTGAAGTATGAGCATGCAGTAATCGGATCAGTTCTTACTACACTAAATGTTGGAAGTGTAGTGATTACTTTCTTCCCAAACTTTGCCTTATCTTTGCAAGACGCCTCTTTTGCCACTGCTATTAAAGTCCAAATCCAAATTCTGGAGCAGAACAAATTCAAGATGCTATCATGGCAACTCTCCATCACCAGATCGTTTATAGGCTCCAAAATCATGGACTAGATCTGAAAAATCAAGGCATAAAGGATGCACTAATGGTTCTTGTGAAACATGGTTTGATGTCCCTACCATTGTGCAAATTCCAAGACAAATTGGGAGGAAACAAAACTAGAGCAACTTGTTCCCACATAATGGATTACAAATTATGAGTCGTTGCATCAACCATCAGAACCAATAAAATCAACTGACTTTTGAGTTCCAGAGGTTATCTGATGGTCGAACCTAGATTTTCTACTAGTCATATCGAGATACAACTCCTATTTCATCATTTATGCCAAATGGAAAACATGTCTATACTAATAAAATCAATGGACATTTCATTTGGGATATTGATCCTATGATGTGTGATCCAGAATGTTCCTGCAGAATAGGAATTGATTCTGATGATGAGGAAGAAGAAGAACCTCCGACAAAAAACTCATTGAGTCCGTACCATCTAAACTTCAAATTTAATTGTGGTAATTAAGTAATATAGGTAGGTATCAAATTAAGGACCCAATGAAACCCTAAGAGAATGCTCTCTTCGCCGTATCGCCGATCATCTACCTCCGATCACAACCTTCTCTCGATTTTTTGAACATGGACGCGTACTTATTCCCCCGAGATCGGACTGCCTACCACTCCGATTAATGCTACGAACAAAGATACATCACAACAACCCCTAGGGTTCCGATCTGCGGAGGTATTTTCTCAGCCTTCGTCCTCTCATTGGATCAAGGAATTGCCTCCTCCAACGTCACATGTCGCATCCCACATGGAGGAATGTACTCATCGACCTCGACAAATACGATACCGTTAATCCTATCCCTAGGGTTAACGATGTTTTTACACATAAACCCTAAATCGAACGCATCCACAGGCCATCATCATGTCTCTATGATAAACCCTAATTCCATGGGTCCCAAAACAAGTGAGGATTCCACCCCCGCCCGCATGCATGATGCAACACGACCAATCTAGGGTTCCTTCCTCACAGACGGCGACAAACCTGTGCATGGGTATAAGCCCATGAATTTCACCCAAGCTTTTACGACGGAGGAGTCACGCCCAGTGAAAAAAGGGGATTATTTATCGGTAACTATAGATGAACACATCTACCAACAGAGGACGGCCGAGCTGCGCAATACGTTGATTGGTAGGCTTCTTTTGCCGAAAGGGTTTAAGCCATTATCTTTGATAGAGTTAAAATCAAAATTGACGAATTTCTGGAAGATTGCGGATGCATGGAGGCTGATACATTTGGGGAAGGGATATTACAATCTTCAATTTACAAACATGGAGGATCGGAATCGGATTTTTTCTAAAACTTCATGGAATCTGCAACCCGGTTCTATACGGTTAATGAATTGGATACAAGATTTCAACCCTTACAGGGTTAACACATCAATGGCACAAGTTTGGATCCGTATTTATGAATTAGAATTTAAATATAGGCACCCGTCACTGATTAATAACATAGCTAGTGCGGTGGGAACTCCGATCCAAATAGATGAACGATCCATGAATGGAGAAGTCGGTCATTTCATTTGCATTCTTGTTGAAATAGATTTAAATAAAACCTTGCAAGAATTTATTATGATAGAAAGAGTGGGACGTGGCTCTTTCGTATCGCTTAGTTATGAAAATCTTCTAGAATTTTGTGCTCATTGTCGTATAGTGGGGCGCAATGTTAATCGCTGCAGGCACTACAAGACCAAGGAAGCCCATCCTCAAAATGAGCACTTGCACAAGACGGATAGTCCGGTGAGAGGAAGATCTGTGGATAGAGAACGCAATATTCAGAATAAAGGCAAAGGGGTGGAAACGGAAACATGGGTTCAGGTGAAAAAATGGGGAGCTCGATCTTCGAGGTCACTTTACTGCAGAACATTACTGTGCAAAACTCCTTTAACATGCTACAGGATAATGATGATGTTGAGCAGGTATTGATTTTGGAGAATTCGAAGGAGATGGAAACAAACAAGAACAGCGGGGTGCATGAGGCTCAGCCGAAACGGTTGATTATTTCGCATGCTGAGAATCATGATAGACGGATAATATTAGCTGGCCCAAGTCAGACAGACAAAACTAATGACAATGGGATGTTACGTGATAAGGGAAAGGATTAAGTGCACAAAGCAATCGAAGAGGTAGCTCACAGCAAACCAATTTTTTTTTGAATAAGTGCGAATATATATATAAAAAATGAAAAAAGAGAGTAATCCTGATCACAGGCAGATCAGGTAACCAAATGAAAGCCTGGAAATAATGTCAAAAACCAAAACGAAGTGGTCACAAGCCGACCAAAAGGCTGAATGGTTGGGGCCTCGTTAAAACCTTCCAAGGTAAAACCCACCCTTGTGGGAAAAACCCTTGGAAGGAAAAAGAGTACCCCCAGGAAAAATAGGCGCCTAAAGAAACCTGAAGCGGTGGCGCATTAAGTAACAAACCTATTGTTGGATTGGCCAACATAATCATCAGTGAGGTAGTGAAGAAGGTCTGTGGGCGGGACGCCCCACCAGGTGCCATTCTCCGTCTTCTTGCTCAGCATGTCTGCCACCCGATTGCCTTCGCGAAAGATATGAGAGACTACAAGATCAATGCCACTGAGCAGATGCAAGGTTTGGCGACAATGGCTAAGATGGCGCCATGGGACCTCCATCATTCTCTTCTCCAACAGGTTCACCACATACATCGAATCCGATTCGAGCCAAAGTTGCGTCCAGCCTTTTGCAAATGCGTAATGAATTGCCCACATTGCGCAACCAATTCGACTTCAAATGCGTACCAACAACAACGGTGATGGACAAAGCATCCGCGAAAGAATCCTCTACAGATTTCGGAAGACACCGGAGGTGTTAGATTGCCCGCGCCCCGAAGCGCTGCCATCCGTGTTAACCTTGATCCAACCTCGGGAGGGTTTTGCCACTGACCTCCACAATCTTCGGAGCATGCCTAGCCCTTCCGGGAATTCTTAAACCACGCAGGATAAAGAGGTCCTGCTAATCGTTATTCATGCATCCCCGGTCCAAAGATGCTGATTCAACAATGAGTACCTGTAGGTGAATGAGTGCCGCCTCCAGAGTCCAGATTTTGTTGTGGAAAATCAGCTCATTACGGATGTGCCAAATAAGCCGATGCGAGATAATATTGCCACACGCGCCGGAAAGCGACCTGTCACTAAAATGAAGAGACATAAGTCGTACCCGCAGCTTCATTGAAACGTAAGTCCGGAGGGGGTGCACGTGAAAGGCTTGGAAGATCCAACGCCATATATGCCCTGCAAAAGCACAAGAAACAAATAAGTGATCAACCGATTCCCCCGATTCCCTGCAAAGAACACAAACCGAAGGGCCAGTAAAACTTCCCCTAGCTCGTAAAGAATCCTGGACTGCCAATCGGTTGTGTATAGCCCTCCATGCCACCACTGATCTCCATTCCGGGATATGCTGGGACCAAATCCAAGAACCCCATCTAACTGTCGGGCGCTGGGGGCGTAAATAATTATAAGCCGTCTTCGAGGTAACCGAACCATCCTCTGAGTTCATCCAAACACGAGTATCCCGTGATGTTGGCGCAATTGGGACACACACATTAGCTCGAACCAGCTCCAAATAAGCCTCCACAAAGGGGAGGGTGAAGTGCCAGGATCCATCATAAAAATAATCAGAGATACGCTGCTGGAATAAATATCTATAATCCTCTGGAATGCCAATTCTGTCAGCAATGGAGTATCCCAACCAATTATCAATCCAAAATAATACCTCGAAATTGGCACCTGGGATCCAACGAGCACCATCCAAGCAATCAAAAATATAGGGTCTAATCCCCGTCCAAATAGAAGAAGGAATAAAGGACCTCCGGATATCCCCATTTCTAGTAAAGTACCATTGTCTGAGGGTCCTAAAAACCACCAAGTCCGAGTTCAGAACCTTCCAGCCCAATTTCATTAAGAAAGCCTTGTTAGCAGCCATGATCGATCACACGCCCAATCCTCCCTCTCCCTCGGGCGTGCAAAGATGTATTCCAGTTGACCACTACCTTTCCTTTAGAATTCACGTCTCCCGTCCAAATGAAATTACGCATGGCTTTTTCCATTTGTTTTAGCAGTGTGGCAGCACGAAAGAACTAGTTATCACCGAGTTAACAAGGCAAACCCTACCAACAAGGGAGAGAGACGAGACTTTCCATCGTCGGAACTTAAGGATTATCTTGTCAAAGATAGGCTGTAAATCCGCGACCTTTGGAGCTCCCTTGAAGATTGGAGCGCCCAAGTAGATGGTGGGGAACGCCCCTGGATGAATCCTCAGAATGTGTTGCACCCTCCCACGGACATAATGCGAAACCTGCGCCCCAAAATAGACCTTGGATTTCTGTGGACTAAACACTTGACCCGAGATTTCTTCATAATGAGTAAGAATCTGAAAAAAGACCCGGGCATTGGATGAAGACGCCCCACACATGATGACAATATCGTCCGCATATAAAATGGATGATGGAAAGACAATACTCCTTGGCGCCGTGAAGGCAGATAACCGGGACTAATCCATTGTTGCTGCAATAAACCGACCCAGGACCTCCTCCGCAATACAAAACAAAAGGGGTGATAAAGGATCCCCTTGTCTGACTCCTCTGGAACAGGGAAAATAACCAACCGGCATCCCATTCAACAGCACTGATATTCTGGACGACCGAAGAACCACCTCCACCCAACGCACGAACGTCTCGGAGAAACCGAAACGGCGCAAGACATGTAGTAAAAAATCCCACCTCAATGTGTCGAATGCCTTGCGAATATCGATTTTCAGTATCATATTCGAATCCGTGCATCCCTATAAGACATTGAACCCTTCAGATACCATGGCAATACACTCATGAATTTGTCTACCCGGGATAAAACCAAACTGAGTCGGAGATAAATAAGCAGCAATAATCGAACCCAAGCGCGTAGCCAATATCTTCGTGATAATCTTGAAAAGGAAGTTGCTCATGACAATCGGGCGGAAGTTTTCAATGATATTTGCATCCTTAGTCTTTGGGATGAGTGTCATGAAACTGGCATTCAATCCCAGAGGTAGTGACGAATTACTAAAGAAAGAGCGAACAACGTCTATTACCACAAAGAGATGACATCCCAAAATGGCGATAAAAATCCCATTGAACCCATCCTACCCCGGAGAACCTGCGTGCGAGTCCATATCATACACAAATGCACCTCGAGAATCCGAGGAATGGTCATTGGCCGGCATTATCCCGCGCCCCAACCATTGGTGTGAGCACCTAGTCGACTAGCGAGAAATCCGTGGTAGAGCTCCCGATTTCCGCAAAGAGCTCCTCGTAAAATGAAATAATATGATTCCCAAGGACCGTAGCATCATCAGTGAAATTCCCCGCCACCATAAGCCCCCTGAATCCCCGCGCGTCCATACGAATCTGCTACGCCGATGAAAAAATGTTGTGTTACGATCCCCATCCTTAAGCCGAGCGATGCGGGCCTTTTGCTTAAGGAATTGAGATGTGGATCGCAACGTCTGCGAAAGCTTCAATTGGGCATCCAACTCGCTATCCCGAGAGAGAGAGGTATAGCCCAAAGCCTCAATATCTCGCCGACTCGGCGAAGATGCTCCATCTGGCTATCCATGCTGCGATTGACATCCCTAAACACATCCCTCTTCCAATCTTTAATAACATATCGCAACCGCTTGAGCTTCCTCATGACACGCAATAAAGGGTTGTTTGTGCATGTCACATGGAGAGCCCCAAGAGGTTGTAACCAAATCCTGGAATGAATCGTGGTGAACCCACATACGCTGAAAACGAAACGGAACCGGATCCCTGATAATGGCCAAAGAACGAGAAACCAAAATTGGGTGGTGATCAGATCCAATGCGAGGAAGAACGAAGCCCTTGACATCCTGCCAAAGTGCGAAAAAAGGACAAGTAGCCAAGGCTCATCCAACTTAGCCTGAAGTAAAGATAAAGGCCTTCGGGGAGAGCACCAAGTAAATGAGTTCCCCGTCGTTGAAACCGCAAACAAACTGGCGTCCTCTATGAAATCCCCGAAATCCTGGCACAAAGCTTGGGAAAGAGTATCATTGCGCGAGCGCTCATGGTGTCCCAAAACCGCATTGAAATCCCCACAAGCGGCCAGATTAACTGACCCAAATTCCACAAATCCAACCATAGCTCACGTCGTGCAATATAATCACACAAACCATGTGTAAAACCAACATGAAAAATCAAAGAACCAAATTGAACTTGGAAAACAATACACTTTGGGTAGAAGACCAGGACCTGATTTAAAATTGTGATAGTAGAGTCGTGAAGTACCCAAATGTCGGGCCGCCCATTGCCTCGAAAACTTTGTCTGCAAAGAGTCAAACCCAGCTATGCCAATAAGAGTCGGAAATAGTCGAAAAGTCCACCTTAGGTTCACAAATAGCCATAATGGAAGGTTTATGCTTATGACATAAAGCCTTAAGAACATTGCGAGATGCAACATTCCCGATCCCCCAGATGTTCCAGAAGATGCAATTCATTGAGACGGTTGGGGGGGAGTCGCCCGTGATGATCGCGCGGTGAAAATAGGCGTGTGGCGCGTAGCCGAGTCTGATGGTTGGGGATGATCCACTTCATCTGCATAGTCTGCCCATTTTTTGGAAGCTGCAAAGTTCATCTCGTGTGGTTTTGAACTTTTCGTTTCAATAGTAATGTCATGCACAGGAGGCGACAGCCCCGGCGTAACTTTCTAGAGAATTCGATCTTTAGCTGAATCCAAAGAGCTGTCCCAGAAGGCACAACTTACTGCTCGAATAGGCTTCCCCAAAGGATACTATAATGTGATAGGCATAATTGTGGGGGCTGAGACGGTTCTCGTACTAGAAGTACTAGCCTTGGGCAATGACCCCCTAGCTGGATACTCGGTGTGGTCATTTGCGGGTTGCTGATCTTGGGATTCGACTGAACCAAGAGCCTCGAAGGTGTTACCAAGATGGATTTCTGGAGGGCAAGTGACTATGGCACGAGGAGGAGATCCTGAGCACGTAGTCGAACCCGTATTTCCCATTGAGTCATCAACGACCTTGCCCTTGTCCTGCTGAACAAGACGATAAACTCTACGAACCCTGGAACGCCCTCGCTGTACTGAATTGTTGCGATTAGCAGGCTCCTGTGTCCGTCCCTGGGCCAGTGACGTGCGCCCATCCTTGTCCGTATTACCCACTATGTTAAAACGACAAGAAGCTGTAGAGTGCCCCGTAACACTACACCTCGAGCAAAATGCGGGTAGTTTTTCATAGGTGACGGAAACAAAAGAGCACTTGCGGTCGTTTCAACCATAATGTGTTCCTCCAAAGGATTGGAGAGGTCAATGTCCACCAGAACCCGAACAAAATGACCCAAAGAACCATCCAAGGAACGCTGATCAATCTGAATTGGATTCCCAAGAGCACTGGCAATTCCCATGATGTTATTGTGGTCCCAGTATTCCAGACTGAGTTCGAAAATGCGTACCCAAACACTGGCCACTGAAGTTTGTACTTTGTAAGGGTTGAAACCAGGCACCCATGGAGATAAACGGATAGTACCAGGGTTAAGCGTCCAGTTAACACGCTGCTGAGCACGAGGACGATCCTACGCGCTAAACAATTTGACACAAAAAAATCCCTTGCCCAAGGGAATTAGTTTCAAGTCATTTTTAATAGCCCATAATTCATTAAGGCGTTTATGCAAAAGCATAGTCGCCCATGGCTTGTTACCTTTTCCTAAAAGAACCCTTCCAATCAATGAGTAGGAAAAATCAACAAGACGTTGCTGGTAAACATAATCGTCGATGGTAACAGAATAGTAATAACCTTTACGAACCGGTTTTGGGATAGAATGATTTTTACCTGAAACCACTCTTGGGAAAAAAGGTATGATTACCTGGAGCCTCAGACGTGGATTCCGGATGGTTAGAACCTGAAACAATATTAGCAAAAGATTGTACAAAATTGGGTTGATCATTCAAAGTATGAGCCGATTGTCGCAGGTTCGATTCTTGAATGGAGGTCGTTGAAGTTGAATTCTGACGGTGGCCTGTGCATGGGATCCCGGGCAGACGACAGACGGCGGCCCAGGGGTCATCACCCCCCTGGGGGGGTAGGCTTGGGGGTGGACACAACAGCCAGCCCCCCAAGGGATGGCAAAGGGGGGCTGGTTCCCCCAAGGCATTCAGCGGCCATGCGGGGGAAGGGAGTGGGCGCCCCCCCAAAGTAACCGCCTAGTGGAGGCGGTTGGAGTGGTCCCCCCATGGAAGATGCCCCATGGGCAGCGGCAAGAGCAAGGGAGGGTGAGGGGGGGACCACGCTAATGGCAGCAGGCGTGGGGATGAGGCCTGCGTGAGCGGGTGGAAGGGAGGACGACGCGGCTGCTGCTGGAAGTTGGGAAGGAGTCCGTTCGTGCAGCAAGGTAGGCGGGGGCGTGGATGATGCCGAAGGAAGGTAGGATTCAGGCGGAATAAGCCCTAGCTACATGGGGGCGGAACGTTGACGGGAAACTCGTGATGGAACAAAGGATGCCGGAATACCAAATAATGAGAAGCTAGTAGACGACGTCGGCATGGAGTCCAACGAACCAGCCTTCCCGAACGGAGGAACCGTAGCGGAGGGCTGCACAGGTGACGTGATATCATTCGGGGGACGAACCGGAGCGGGTAGGTAGTTCGAAATGAGGCCATGAAAAGACAATGAGTTCGTCATGATGACTGCCTACCAGGTCGCCGGAGACGACGCCGGCGACGGAGGCTGGCACGTATGCGCGGGCGAATGTAGGGCAAAATTTTAGAGAGAGAATTTTCGTCCTTTCGACTCTCTTTTTTTTTTCAACTCACAGCAAACCAATTAATAACTACGAGATTACTTCCACAAATCCTAAGGAGAGCTTTAAGGAAATGGCAGCGGCGGCCAAAAAGAGGTGGGCGGACATGGAAGAAGAAGAACGACAAGGTAATGCTTTCCTTGAAAATATTGATTCTGATACGCACGTGGTGCGTCCCCCTCCCCCTAATTTTTCATGAATTGCCTATTTTGGAATGCTAGAGGACTTGGCAACGAGGCCTCTAGGTCCATGCTTAAGGATTTATGTCGTGTACATAAACCTGATATTGTTGCGATTGAGGAGCCGAAAGTTCAATTCTCTACTATTAGAGTTCTTCATATTGGAATGTTATTAATCTCACTTTGGTCGCAGAAAATTTCCGTGCTAATGGAATTCCAGATATTTGGGTTTTTATTCGTAATAATAATATGCAGGTGCAATCTCATTGGGCCTCTGATCAAATTGTGGTTTGCAAAGTGGGGATTCAGAATTTGCAATTTTATGGGATTTGTACACGCTTAGTGCTCGTATATTGCTAGAAGACAACTATGGTTGGATGTGCATGCTTTAGGGGCAGATAACATGGTGATTTTGGGGGATTTTAATGCCATCCTTGGAGCACATGAAAGGCAGGGTGGAGCTCGAATTCATGATACTTCGTGCACGGAGTTCAAAAAGTTTATCGATGACAATAATTTCAATCAGGTACCCATGGTTGGCAGTGACTTCACCTGGGGAATTTTCCGGCCAGCAAGGGGGTTTATTCCAGGCTAAGTTGGATAGGATTTTGGCTACAACTCAGTTCATGAATATGTGGCATACTATTAGAGGCTTTGTGTGTCTCAGACATTGCTCCAACCATAACCCTATTGTTTTGCGATGCAATTTTTCTACGCCTCCCACGGCTGTTCCGTTTCGTTTCCAATCGATGTGGCTCCAGCATGAAGGTTTTAAAAAGGTGCTGACTGACTCTTGGGGATGGAGTGCACAACCAGCGACCCGATGGCTCGTGTTATGCAAAAATTAAAAAGGCTATGGCCTATTCTCCGGCATTGGAATCACTCGGTCTTTGGGGACATCCATCGACAGGTTGATGAAGTTCAACACAAGCTAACGGATATACAATCTAACATCTCCACATATGGGTACTCCGACAAAGAATATTCAAAGCAGAGCTACGATTACATACGAGCTAAACAAGCCGCTAAAAGACAATATGAGCTGTTGAGATGGAAAAAGCCGCACACAATGGTTGCGGGATGGGGACCGTAACACTGAATTCTTTCATCAAAAACTCCGAGCAAAAAGGTCTAAAAGCTATATTACTCACATGGTGGTAAATGGCCAATTGACGGATGATCGCAGAAGACATTAAAAGCCATGTTCTTCAATTCTATGAGCAACTTTTCTCGGAAACGGCGAATGGTAATAATGATTATTCCATGGTGGATAATGTAATTCAGCCAACGGTTACTCAAGAGGAAAATTCAAGGTTGTGTACTGTTCCTACAGACGAGGAAATTAAAGGGGCTATTTTTGAATTGAGTCCGGATAGTGCTCCGGGTCTAGATGGTTTTGGGGGTTATTTTTATCATAGTTGCTGGGACATCATCGCAGCGGATATTTTGCCGGCAATTTGATCCTTTTTTGTTAGCAGCTGCCTGCCTAAGGGATGCAATTCGAGCTATATGGTCCTTATTCCTAAGAATAATAACGCTGATCAGGTGGAGGAGTACATGCCAATAATCTTAAGTAACTTTCTGTTCAAGATAGTGACTAAGATTTTAGCCGTTAGGTTTGGAGATATTCTGAAAGATCATGCATATGGTATGCAATTTGGCTTCATCCCGGGGAAGCAAATTCATTACTGTATTGCTCTGGCATCGGAGGTGGTCAATTGTCTTCTTAATCGTTCTACGATGCACAATATGATTCTCAAAGTGGACATTAGGAAAGCTTTTGATACATTGAGGTGGGACTTCATTATTCACGTTCTCCGGCGTATGGGTTTCGATCATGAGTTTATGCATTGGGTGAACTCGATCTTTAATTCAGCCAGGATTTCTATTCTTTTAAATGGAGGTCCGGAGGTGTATTTTCGTTGCACTCGTGGAGTTCGTCATGGAGATCCTCTATCTCCCCTTCTTTTCTATGCAGCAAAAGAAGTTTTAGCACGGGCATTGGATGTGGCCGTACAACAGGGCCATATATCACCATTCAAGACTGCCCACAACATCAGTTTTCCCCCGTGTTTACTGTACGCGGATGATATTCTTATCATGACGGTAGCTTCTTGGGAGAATTGTCAGTATATAAAGAATATTGTGATGGGGTATGGCAGCATCTCCGAACAGAATTTCAATCCAGACAAGTCAAAGGTCTATTTTTGGGATAATACACTGCCACGGCTTATGAGACGAGTACAGACACATTTGCAGATTTCTCGTGGCTCTTTCCCAATTACTTATTTATGTGCCCCGTTGTTCAAAGGGGCTCCCAAAATAAGATATTTTCAACCCATTCATGATAAAATTCTGTCAAAATTTAAAAGGTGGAAAGGTACGTCATTATCGATGGCTGGCCGAATTACTTTAGTAAATTCTGTGATTTCTAGATCTTTTGTCCATTCGATGCTTATTTATCGTTGGTCGATGACGTTGCTCAAATCCATGGAAAAGGCTATGAAGAATTTTATTTGGTCAGGAGACATTACCAAGAAAAGTGCAGTGACGGTTAATTGGGCTAGATGTTGCGCACCTAAGGAAGAAGGGGGTTTGGGAGTTAGATCTCTTATTGCGGCAAATAAAGCTTTTCTTATGAAGGTTGCGTGGAAGTTGATTCAATCGAGATCTATGGTCTTTCAGATTTTGCGTCAACGCTACTTTAATGGTGCGCCCAGAATGACTTATATTGGATCGTCCATTTGGCCTGGTCTTCATCTTGTCACTTTGGATTTGATTTCTCAATCCCGTTGGATTCCGGATGAGCGATCTTGTGTCCGTTTCTCGGCTAACCGGTTAGGCTATTCAATTGCGGACCGCATTGGTATTCCTACTCATATGCATCATTATTTCGAATATCCAATTTCTGATTACTTCTATAATGGGGTTTGGCATTTTACGGAGGAGTTCATGGTGGCATATACGGGTATTGTTATTTTTTTGAATAAGTTTGAATATATATATAAAAAAGAAAAAAGAGTAGTCCTGATCACAGGCTGATCAGGTAACCAAAGATAATCCTGGAAATAATGTCAAAAACCAAAAGAAATGGTCACAAGCCAACCAAATGGCTGAATGGTTGGGGCCTCGTTAAAACCTTCCAAGGTAAAACCCACCCTTGTGGGAAAAACCCTTGGAAGGAAATAGAGTACCCCCCAGGAAAAAGTAGGCACCTAAAAATGGGAAAAGAAACCTGAAACGGTGGCGCACTAAATAACAAACCTATAGTTGGATTGGCCAACATAGTCATCTGTGAGGTAGTGAAGGAGCTCCATGGGCGGGACACCCCACCATGTGCCGCACTCCGTCTTCTTGCTCAGCATGTCCGCTACCTGATTGCCTTCCCGAAAACTATGTGAGACTACGAAATCCATGTGCTCGAGGAGGTGAAGTGTGTGGTGCCAGTAGATAAGATGGCGCCACGGGACTTCCGTCGATCTTTTCTCCAGCAAGTTCACCACATACATTGAGTCCGACTCCAGCCAAAGTTGTGTCCATCCCTTAGCAAAAGCATACTGAATCGCCCACATTGCTGCAATCAATTCAGCTTCAAACGCATACCCTGATCCACAAAGATGAACAAAGCACCCTCAAAAGAAACCTCTACAATTCTGGAAGACCCCGGACGCTGTGAGATTTCCCGGCGCCCTTGAAGCGCTGCCATCCGTGTTAACCTTGATCCAACCCTGGAGGGTTTTCTGCCAATGAACCTCCACAATCCTCGGAGCTTGTCTAGCCCATCCAGGAAATCGCAGTCCGCGCAAGATAAATAAGTCTTGTTGATCATTGTGCATGCATCCCTGATCCAAAGATGATGATTCTACAATGAGAACCTGTAGATGAATGATCGCCGCCTCCCGTGTCCATATTTTGTTGTGGAAAGTCAGCTCATTTCAGATATGCCATATGAGCCAGATGCAGGAAAGTATTGCCACACGCCAAAGGAAAGCAACCTGGTCACTGAAATGAAAAGACATTAACCGCACCAGTAACTCATTGAAGCTATAAGTTTGAAAAGGGTGAACTTGGAAAGCATGGAAGATCCATCGCCATATAGTTCCTGCAAAAGCACAAGAGACAAATAAATGATCAACCGATTCTTCCGATTCTCTACAAAGAATACAAACCGAAGGGCCCATAAAACTTTCCCTAGCTCGTAATGAATCCTGGACAGCTAGTCGGTTGTGTATGGCTATCCATGCTACCACCGATCTCCGTTCCGGGATATGTTGCGACCAAATCCAAGAACCCCATCTAACTGCCGGGCTGTGGGGGCGTTTATGGTTGTAAGCCACCTTCGAGGTAACCAAACCATCCTCCGAGTTCATCCAAACACGTGTATCCTGGGACTCTAGTGCGATTGGGACGCGCACGATGGCACGGACCAGCTCCAGATAGGCCTCCACGAAAGAGAAGATGAAGTGCCAGGACCCATCATAAAAGTAGTCAGAAATGCGTTGATGAAATAAGTATCTATAGTCCTATGGGATGCCAATTGCATGCTGCTATAGTAGCTAGCCCAAATTATCAATCCGAATAGAACCTCGAGTTAGCACCGGGATCCAACGAGCATCATCTAAGCAATCGGAAATGCAGGGTTTAATCCCAGCCCAGATTGAAGAAGGAATAAAGGACCAACGAATCTCCCCATCCCTTGTAATGTACCGTTGTCTGAGGGTTCTGTAAACCACCGAGTCCGAGTTCAAAACCTTCCAACCCAACTTCATCAAGAAAGCCATGTTAGCAACCACAATCGAGCGCATGCCCAGTCCCCCTTCGGCTCTAGGCGCGCAGCATCTATTCCAATTGACCACCACTTTCCCCTTGAAATTCACATCCCCGGTCCAAATGAAGTTACGCATGGCAAACTTGAGCAGCGAACTAGGCCATTTATAAACCATCATGGTGTGCACAAAAGAGCTAGTAATCACCGAATTAACAAGACAAACTCTACCAACAAGGGAAAGAGACGAACCTTTCCATCTTCTAAATTTGAGGATTATCTTGTCAAAGACAGGCTGTAAATCCGCGACCTTGGGAGCGCCCTTAAATATTGGGGCGCCTAAATAAACAGTAGGGAACGCCTCTGGATGGATCCCCAAAATGTGTTGCACCCTCCCACGGACATATGACGAAACCTGCGAACCAAAGTAAACTTTGGATTTCTGTGGATTAAACACTTGACCCGAGATATTTGCATAATGAGTGAGAATCTGAAGCAATACCCGAGCATTGGTAGAAGAAGCCCCACACATAATGACAATATCATCCGCGTATAAGATGGACGATGGAAAGATCATACCCCTGGGCACTGTGAAGGGGAGTAATCCAGACTGATCCAACGCCACTTCAATAAACCGACCCAGAACCTCCTCCGCAATGCAAAACAATAACAGTGATAAAGGATCCCCTTGTCTGACTCCTCTGAAATAGGGAAAGTAACCCACCGACGTCCCATTCAACAGCACTGATATCCTGGACGACCGAAGGACCACCTCAACCCAACGCACAAAGACCTCTGAGAAACCGAAATGGTGCAAGATGTATAGTAAGGAATCCCACCTCAATGTGTCAAATGCCTTTCGGATATCGATTTTCAGGAGCATATTTGAATCCGTGCGACCCTGTAAAACATTGAACCCTTCAGATACCATGGCGATACAATCATGAATTTGTCAGCCGGGGATAAAACCAAATCAAGCTGCGTTGGTGATAAATAGTCTGAAATAATCGAACCCAATCGCGTAGCCAATATCTTCGTGATGATCTTGAAAAGGAAATTGCTCATAACAATCGGGCGAAAGTTTTCAATGACATTCGCATCCTTGGTCTTTGGGATGAGCGCCATAAAACGGCATTCAATCCCGAGAGGTAGTGATGAATTATCAAGAAAAAAACGCGAATAGTGCGATCACTTCCGCGGAGATGACATCCCGAAATGGCGATAAAAATTCCCATTGAACCCATCGGCCCCGGAGAACTATCTCAATCCATATCAAAACCATTTCCTTAATCTCGAGTCCAAGGAATGGCTGTTAGATTGGCATTTATCCTGCGCCCCAACCCTTTGAGTAATAGCCTGGTCGATTAAAGAGTAATCCGAGGCGAACGCCCGGTATCCGCGAACACTCCATGTAGAAAGAAATGATATGATCCCCTAGGACCGCAGATATCATCGGTGTAATAATCGCCACCATAAGTCATCGTATCCCCGCGCCCCGCACTAACCTGGGTACGCCAATGAAAAAATGCTTTATTACGATTCTCGTCCTTAAGCCATGCAGTACGGGCTTTTTGCTTAAGGAATTCGGTTGGAACTGCAATGTCTGGGAGAGCCTGAGTTGGGCGTCCAGTTCCTTATCCCTGAGAGCAGCAGAATAACCCAAAGTCTCAATGTCTGCCTGAATCTGACGAACTTGCTCCATCTGGAATCCCACCATACGGTTAACATCCCCAAACACTTCTCTATTCCAGTCTTTGATAACATGTCGCAGCCAAACGTATACGAGTATTGTTATTGATATACTTCAGTTTCCGATCACTCCGCATTCGGAGGATAGACGCATTTGGATTAATTCGAAGGACGGGGATGTATCTTCTAAGGAGGCTTAGACATTGGTTCGAAATCAATTTCCTGAGGTTCATTGGGGTAAGTGGATTTGGTCTTCTCATATTCCGTCGAGAAGATCAATTACTGTCTGGCGCTCTATTCATAATCGTCTACCTGTTCTTGATAACATTCGGGGCTCTTGGGGACCTTCAGCATGCTCATTATGTTACGAAGACTCGGAATCAGTCGATCACATATTCACAAGGTGCAGATTTGCTACGACGATATGGAGTTGGATTCAAGACACCTTCGAGGTTAGTATTCCATTAAATGGAGGTGTGAATCACCTTTATATATGGGCTATACATTAGAGATTCAGCCCGCAGGTCGCATCACTTTGGAAAGCTGCTATTATATCGACAATATGGGTTATTTGGCATGCACGCAATGAGTGGATTTTCGGAGATGTTAAGCCTCTTCATACGACTGCTATAATCTTGGTTAGGACGCTCATTATTGAATCATCTATCATGGATTGCAATTATATGTCAAACTCAGTATATGATCTTATGTGTTTAAGACGGCTATCTGTTCAGGGAAGGCCCAAACCATCGCCCGTGATTAAACACATTAGATGGTATCCTCCATTACCAAGCTGGATGAAGGTTAATACTGACGGGAGTATTTCGTAATTGCAGGGGCTTTTTCACTAGATGTTTTAGTCACAGCGTTGGCAGAGGTTTTGCTTTCGAATCAGAATTAATTGCAGCAATGACGGCAATCGAGCGTGCTCATAGGAGAGGATGGCACAAACTGTGGTTAGAATCCGATTCAACTTACGTATGCGGTTTGCTGGAAGTTCGATCTCTTGGGGTGCCATGGAAGTTCTTAGCCTGATGGCGGATGACACTTCAATATATATCTCACATGGATTTCAGGGTTTCACACATTTACAGAGAGGGCAACAAAGTAGCGGATAAACTCTCGAAGATGGTTGTTCATTTAGATTGGTCTCATACGATTCCAGAGTCGGTTTCCATAGAGTTGCATGAGGATATCAGTGGCCAGATTTCCTATCGTTTTGCATAGATTTTATGGGGTACTCTTTTTCCTATCAAAGGTTTTTCCCTTTGGGTTTTACTTTGATAGGTTTTAACGAGGCCCCATTTGTTTGGCTAACTGCTTGGCTTGTAAGCAGTTTTATTTTCTGGGATACTGTTTGATCTCGTTTACGATTTCTCGGACCTTGATTTGTTGCACTTTTTCATTGGATTAGGCTAGCTGCTTGGCTTGTAAGCATCATTATCTTTTTCTTTTTATATATTTTCTCCATTCCATAAAAAAAAAGGTCTATTCTCAGAGACCTCCAAAGCCACCACCTCCAAGTGCTCCACTTGCTTGCTATAACAAAGAGTTGAAGATCCTTCGAAAAGAAGGATATTTGTGCAAAAAAGAAGTTTTCCCACCATTACCAACTCCACCAGCTTTCCAACCTATTTTTATGTTTCAAAGCTATGATACTGATTTCCCAACTCTTGAAAGACAAGAACAACCAAATTCCAAAATGTCTTCAAGGCCTTATGTCCAACAAACTGTCATTGAACCCTCTGGACAGCTCAAGCCACTTTCACAAGGAGAGGAAGTTCTTAACTGGAAGACTACTAATGCTAGGGCTCAAAACAAATCCTTGCAAATCATTGATTCCAAAGTCTCTCAAACTCTTGATGGAGTTAAAGAAATAAGAAGCAGGGTAAATGCTGTAGAACTTCAACTACAACAAATTGAAGATAAACTTTCCAGACGAATTTCTCAGTTGGACAAAGAACTCAGACAACTTATCTTCCAAGGAAAGTTTGGAGCTGAGTTTGACAAAAAAGAAAGTGAAATCTGAAACTTAAAGAAAGAGCTTTCTCGTATTGAACAAGATAAAAGGAAATCCCTTTTCACTAAGCCTGATTCTTTGTTCCCAAGCAAAAAGGCATATTCGACTTGCCTCCTGATTCTAACGAGTATTCTAAAATGTTTGGGATGGCTTCAAGTGTTCCATTAGATCCTCCACAAAGATCTAAAAAATCTTAAAAAAGATCTGAAAGTCAGAAGCCAAAGTCTAAGGCTGAAGGGAAAAGACCAGTTGATACTCTCATGGTCTCCTCATCTGTCAGGAGAACAAGGTGGGCAAATACCAGAGGAAGATTAGTTCCTTCATTTCGTTCTCACTACACGAATTTTGAATCCTCTGATGATCTCTCAAGTCAAAAATCCTCTGATGCTATTACTGAAGAAGAATCAGTTAATGAAGTTGATGATATCTTGGCAATCTTTATGGCTGATGATCCACAGTGTAGTAACACTCGGATGATACCCAACCGTTGGTAAGTGAAACTGATGAGTCAGAAGAAGGTTTTACGACCAGCTATAGACCAACAGAGGACAAAACAACCAAACCTACCAATGGTCCTTGGTTTTCTTTTGATGATGTTCCTATCAATAAGAGACGTGAAAAGATGTACGAGATGTCTGCCTGGTTAGATAACCAGCTCAATAAAGAAGATGCACATCTCAGTGAAGTCCTAAAAGAATTTTCAACTAGATTTGTTGGAATTCTTAGGGATTGGTTTACCTCCTTGGGCGATTACAGGAGAATTCAGTTTTTCAAAGATGCCTATTTTTTGCACTTGGAGAAATTCATTGTGAATTTATTGGTGATATTAATCTTTTCACCAAAGCAATGTCTGATGAATATTTTGCCCGAAGGTGTTGTTCTTTAAGCAAGAAGGATCTTGATAAGCATTTCAAGAAGATGTCCAATTATTCTATCTTCTGAATGGGTATAATGATCCTAATCTGAAGAATGTGTATATTGTTTCACTTCCTAAAGAGGTTCAACCAGAGATTAACAGATTAATTCAATCATCTGGGAGAAGTCTCAATAATCTGAGTCTTGGGAAAATCAATCAGATGTGTCATGTTGCAATTGACAAGATCTGTGAAACACAAAATATGCTGAAAGAAGTCATTGAAAGAAAGAAAATCTCCAAGTCCGTATGTAACAAGTCTCATTTACAAATCAAGTGTGAGGATAAAGCCTGCAAGTGTACAACTTCAAAGAAAGAGAAAAGAAAAACCAAAAAGAAATTATAGAGAAAGAGATACAGGTTTTTTCATAAGAAAGCCATTCAGAAAGAAGACTTCCACTAGGTGCTATATGTGTCGAAGAGAAGGACATTATGCAAAAATTGTCCTAACAAAAAGGAAAAGCTGCAAAACTTGGCCGATAGTGTCTTCCCGCATGATGAAGTTGATACAAATGATGCCGATGTTGAATCTCTCTTTTACGAACAAGACGAACAAAATGAGGATACTGTCTTTGCAATTGAAGTATCTTCCAAGATGAAGAAGGAGAAAGTTCATCCGAAATGCCCGTCATCTTCATGATGAAGCCGGTTCCCATCATACGAACTGGTTTAACAATACAAGAAGGGATTCCATCTCCGAATATAGAAGTGAAAATTCTGCCATCAAAATATGAAAATCCTATTAGAGCAATTGGGATTCTTGATACAAGTGCTCGAAGAACCATGTTAAATCCAAAGATCCTTCTTGACGAGGCATGGCAGACACATCATGAATACTTCTATGTCAGCGACGGACGACATTTCATACTTCTTTTATCACGAAAAAAAACCAATCGAATTCAAATTTTCCCAGATTGTGTTGTCTGGATGAAGGTTATATAGGGAGTAATCTTCGTGGAGATGATCTTTTGATGGGGTTTGATTTATTCTTCAAAGCACAAAAGCTTCAGATCCATCCTAATAGATTGAAATTCAAAAGAAATTTTAAGCCCTACTCCACAGTTCACAAACTATTCTCGCTCGCTGATGTCCCACGGGATTTTGAAGAAATTGCTCAAAGCTTAAAAGAATGTTGTGCTGAGTCTCATGTAGAATTCAGTCATCCATTTCCACTCCGGAAAAATAAAAAGTTCTTTGTTCAATTGCCTTTCAAAAAGAATGAAGATATCAATGCTACAAAGGCGATTGGTGATTGATTATAAAGCTTTGAACCTTTTCCTACTTGATGATAAATTTCCCTTACCAAGAACTCAAATGCTTTTTTCTCATCTTGCCAAAGCAAAAATATTTTCAAAGTTTGATTTAAAGTCTGGTTTTTGACAACTGGGAATTGATCCAAAGGACCGATACAAAACTGCTTTCTTCATACCCACTGTACAATACCAGTGGACTGTTATGCCGTTTGGATTGAAAGTTGCACCATCCTTATTCTAGAAAGCTATGGTTAAGATCTTTGAACCGATTCTTCATAATACCCTTGTTTATATTCATGATATTATTCTTTTTTCACAAATAAAAGAAGAACATGAAATTCTCCTACAACAGTTTCTGGAGATTGTTCAAAAATACGGGGTCATGCTTTCTGAGAAGAAGAGTACAATTGGTACTTCTGATATTGATTTTCTGGGAATGAAGGTTACAAATGGTACATATCAACCAGGTCCTCATCTTGTTGGAGAATTACTGAAGTTCTCGGATTCTGATTTTACAGTCAAAGAAATTCAACAGTTTCTTGGGATAATTAATTATCTCAGGGAATTTATTCCAGACTGTTCTAAGCATACTAGCAAACTTTCGAAGTTTCTAAAAAAGAATCCTCCACCATGGAAATCTGAACAGACTAATGCTGTGAAACATTTGAAGGAAGTGTGCAAATCTTTGCCTCCATTAAAGATTCCAGGGACATGAACAAGGATTCTTCAAACAGATGCTAGTGATGAGTATTGGGGAGCTGTTCTTATTGAAGAAGAAAATGGAAAGAATCATTACTGTGGACATGCTAGTGGAAAGTTTAAAGATTCGAAAAACATTATCATGCGATCTACAAAGAGATTTTAGTCAGTGAAAAATGGAATTAAAAATTCGAGTTCCATTTGATTGGGCATCACTTTATTATCCTATTGATAATACTTCTTTCCCGGCGATTATGGAATTAAAAGGCAAATGAGTTCCAGAAAATCAACTCCTCAGGTTGAATGGTTGGTTTTCGAAATACCAGTTCACTGTTCAACATATCAAAGGAAAGGATAATATTGTGCCAGATTATTTTTCCAGAAAAGCTCCAATCCAGCTAATACCCTTCCAAAAGTTTTTACAGCAAACCATCGGGGGTTCCAAAAGAACCAACATTTTTATTCCCACCAACTCAAGAATCTTTGAAAACCCCCAAAGAAATCCAAAAATTTTGCAAAAACAATTTGTTCAAATATCTTGCACTTTACTGTGTTGAAACTAAATTGGATTTTGATCAAGTTTGTTTTAATCTTGAAAAACCATTCCTGAATATTTCTTGTGATATAAATTCAAAATTGTCAGAAAATGGTTTGTGGTATTTGTGGTGTCTTGGTACCTTATATTTTCATGTGATTGAAATTTCCATAGAAGGTATGATCCCCTTTTTTCAAAATTCTGAAAATGATTCTATACTTTTATGGAAATTCTTTACTTGGTACGACACTATTGAAAATTGGATTCAATTTTTACAAAAAGAATTTCAGTCAGTCCATATCATCCGCACTGAAACAAGTGATGACATGAGTGATCCTCGTCTCATATTACTTTTCCATTAAACTTATGCTAATGGAAAAGATTTGAGATCATTGCCAATTTACAGAAGATGGAAACTTGTTTCTGGTTCTGTTCGAGAAGATCCTTATATAAAAAGAGAGTTATATGTCAGTCTTTGTTTTTCAAATATGATGACTCTAGAAGATGATTGTGAAAAACTGGCCTATACTTCTCTTGTTTTTCGGAAATCCGATACAAAGTGATCAGCAATCGCTTGATGGTTCTCTGGGGCATTTTGTTCATGTGCTGGTTGATATTGA
This sequence comes from Rehmannia glutinosa, assembly GCA_016081115.2. Taxonomy (NCBI): domain Eukaryota; kingdom Viridiplantae; phylum Streptophyta; class Magnoliopsida; order Lamiales; family Orobanchaceae; genus Rehmannia; species Rehmannia glutinosa. The sequence continues at coordinate 132,142 of JABTTQ020001980.1, read as the reverse complement.
TCTCGCAAAACCGTTGGATGATCACATTATGGTGGAACGGGTTGGCCAGTATTCCTTTGTGTCGGTTAGTTATGAGAAACTCCTTGAGTTTTGTTCTAAGTGTAATGTTACGGGACATTCGACGGCTTCGTGACGTCTTACTTCTGCGGGAACCTCGGCTATGGAAAGGCGCACCACTACTGACCATGGACGTTCCAGGGCTCCAGAGGGACGTCTGAATTCAGTTCAAAGAGGACGCTCCAGAGTTCGCAAAGTTTATTGTCCTGTGTAGACAAGGGAAAGATCGTTGATGACTCAATGGGAAATACGGGTTCGACTATGTAGCCGGGCTCCCCTTCCTGCGCTATAGTCACTTGCCCTACGGACCTACTCCTTGGTAATGCTTTTAAGGCACCTGCTTCATAGGATGCCCCGGCAATGATCCATGGTTTCCCCATCTGATGCTCCCACTCGACATCCAATTCCCAAGCTCCGTCTTCTACCACCGGTTCCTTCTCCAAAAATCTGCCTCTTACGATTCAACATCCATTGGAAACCTATTCGTGCTCTTAGTCACACCATTCGGGACAGCTCCTTGGATTTGGCCAAATCCAGATTGCTTCAAAGTGTTGCTCAGGGCCCATCCCCAGTTATTCACGATCTCACTATCGAACCGGAACACACAGGGCCCAATGAGTTAGATTTTGTGGCTTCAAAATGATGGGCGGATTATGTTGATGAGGTTGTTAATGCCCAATCATCGGATTCTGCGACACACCATAATCCTGTTTTTACCGTGCGTTCGACATGGGCGGCTCCTCCCCCTCCATCTCAATGAATTGCATCTTCTGGACTATCTGGGGGATTGGGAACATTGCTTCTCGCAATGTTCTTAAGGCATTATATCAGAAACACAAACCTTCTATTTTGGTTATCTGTGAGCCTAAAGTGGACATTTCTTTGATTTTGGCTTCCTATTGGAGTAGTATGGGACTGAGTTTCGTGGCTCAGAATTTTCTAGCTAATGGATGGGCTGATATTTGGGTATTCTACGATTCAGGCATTTCTGTTTTGAAACAGGTTTGGTCTTCTTCTCAATGATTATTCTGCAGGTTCAATTGAATTCTATGATTTTTCATATTGGTTTTGCTCATGGTTTATGTGAGTCATCAATGGCCTTGTCCTTGTCCTGCTGCACAGGACGATAAACTTTGTGAGTCGAATGGCCCATAACATTACACTTAGAACAAAACTCAGGGAGTTTCTCATAGCTAACCAACACAAAGGAACACTGGCCAACCCGTTCCACCATAATGTGATCCTCCAACGATTTAGCGAGATCAATCTCAACCGGCACATGAAAAAAATGTCCCAAAGATCCATCATGTCATCGTTGATCAATCTGAATCGAATTACCAATCGTACTGGCGATCCCCAAGATAATGTTGGGATCCCCGTATTCCAAACTGAGCTAAAAAATGCGAACCCAAACACTGGTTACAGAAGTGTGAACCTTGTAGGGGTTGAAATCCGGGACCCAGGGAGAAAGCCGAATAGTACCCGGATTAAGCGCCCAATTGAAACGTAACTGAGCTCGAGAACGATCCTGCGCATTAGAAAATTTAACACAACAATATCCCTTGCCCAAGGGGATTACTTTCCAATCATTTTTAATGCCCCATATCTCAGATAGGCGTTTATGTAAAAGCATAGTCACCCATGGTTTGTTACCTTTTTCCAGAATCACCCTCCCTATCAAAGAGAAAGAAAATTTGACAAGCCGTTGCTGATAAACATTTTCATCTATAGTCACAAAGTAATAATGTCCCTTCCTAACAGGTTTAGGGAGAAAATGCATCTTGCCGGAAACTATGTGAGAGAAAGAGGTGACGTTACTTGGGGCCTGAGGAATTGAATCCATAGGATGGGTATTACCTGAAACGATTTTAGCAAAAGTGTTACCCAAAGTAGCCTGAGCATTAGCGTTATGAGCCGAATGTCGAGGTTCGATTCATAAACGAGTCGTTGGGGAAGAGTTTCCAACAATCTGAGCAGCTTCTTTGTGAGTAGCATCCTTGCGGTGGCATGCAAGTGGGATTCCATGCAGACGGCAGACAGCGGCCCAGGGGTCATCACCCCCCTGGGGGGGCGACCTTGGAGGAGAGCATAGCAACTGGCCCCCCATAAGGATCCAATAGGGCCGACCCCCATGGCATGCGACCCATGGGGGAGAAGTGGGAGCCGCCCCATGATGGGGGTTCTTCAAAGGATGAGGGGTGGGCCCCCTGACCTCCAATCCTTCTTTTATAGCAGCAGCGGGCATAGGCGTTGAAGATGGAGGGACCAAGTATGATTCCGGCGTGATTAATACAAAGGATGTGTGATCAAAAGCATCTTTGTGCTATTTGTGTGGATGATGGGCCGCACGGTGGCATAAACTGGCTGGGCATTGGAGACGTGTAGGATGAAGCCTGCGATCGGACATGGGGCTTGAAGTTGGACATCAGTCCAAGGAGGAGTGGCTTCGCCATGGAGCCGAAAAGCTGGTGCAAAAACATAGACGACGGATGGAAAAATCGCACGCAATGCAAGTGTAGTCGCACTCACTCTATTTCTCATCAGCTTTTCTTTCAAAAAAAATTACCATACTTAACTTGTGTATGATTTTAATCCCTACGGAGATGATAACCTTACTCAATAATCTATACTAAAACTTCAATAATGGAAATAAAAAAAAGAAACAAATAAGAATGCTCTCTTCTCTTTCTTCAACCTTGATGATGGTCGGCCAAAGTTAACCTTCTCTGTTCATTTTTCTCCGGCAATCTCGATGGCGGGATCGCCTTTTCATGGTTTAACCTTGAATTTTGATGCACCTCCTATACGATCTCGTCTGAATCCTTCAGTCGCATGATCGTCGGAGTTGTCTAAGATTTTCGATGGTACTGTGAATTCGGTGTTTCAGTCATCTTCTCATACGGTCACGTGTAATTTGGGTCTTCCTTCACAACACATATTTTCCATGGATGTATCTAGGGTTTCTACAAAAACTCTATCCCACTCCGATCCTCAAAGTCCCATTCATGGTAGCATTACACCCTCTTATTATTACCTACCGTCAAACTTCATTCCATATAAATCTCAGCCTTCCAAGGACAATGGTGATTGCACTAATATGTATGAAAAAAGTATTGGTCCTGCCAGAATTTTATCTTCCATCACCATCTTCGACTTCATCTTACTGCGCCTCCCTTCGCGGCTGCTATACCCTGCAGCATCCTGATCACCATATCATGGGGGCGGCACCCTCTTCCCCATGGCAGCCACTGTCATGGGGGGCCGTGCCCACTGCCTTGTTCTTTTGGGGGGGCCGGCTGTTATTTCTACCACCATGGCCGCCCCTCCCATGGGAGTGATGACCCCTAGCCTCCTCCATCAAGTGTCCTTCAACATATGGTCCCCAGTCCAACTTGTAACAACCCTGCTTGACCAACAATTTGTTCCACTTCCTCCATCGTATGATTATAACAAAGGTTCCCCATTGTTGAATCATGTACCCAAGGCTCTCACAGGTACTTCTGACCCTGGCATGTCAATTCCCAGTAACTATATCCTAGGTATGTCTAATACTGGTAATACTCAATCTTATGCTAATGTGGTTAATGGATGTGTTAATTTTTTAAAAAGAGTCGTCCTGATCACAGGCTGATCAGGTAACCAAAAGAAAGCCTGGAAATAAAGTCAAAAAACCAAACAAAATGGTCACAAGCCGACCAAATGGCTGAATGGTTGGGGCCTCGTTAAAACCTTCCAAAGGTAAAACCCACCCTTGTGGGAAAAACCCCTAGAAGGAAAAAGAGTACCCCCCAGGAAAAGTAGGCGCCTAAAAAGGGGAAAGAAACCTGAAGCGGTGGCGTATTAATTAACAAACCTATAGTTGGATTGGCCAACATAATCATCAGTGAGGTAGTGGAGGAGCTCTGTGGGCGGGACGCCCCACCATGTGCCGCATTCCATCTTCTTGCTCAGCATGTCCGCAACCCGATTGCCTTCCTGAAAGATGTGAGAGACTACAAGATCAATACCTCTGAGCAGATGCAGGGTGTGTCGCCAAGAATTGAGGTGGCGCCATGGGACCTCCATTGTTCTCTTCTCCAGTAGGTTCACCACATACATTGAATCAGATTCCAGCCAAAGGTGCGTCCAGCCTCTCGCAAAGCATAATGAATCGCCTACATTACTACAACCAATTCAGCTTTAAATGCGTACCCTGAACCACAATGATGGACAAAACATCCTCGAAAGAAACCTATACAGTTCCGGAAGACTCCGGAAGCTGTGAGGTTGCCTGGCGCCCCTGAAGCTCTTCCATCCGTATTAACCTTGATCCAACCCGGGAGGGGTTTTTGCCAATTAACCTCCATAATCTTCGGAGCCTGTCTAGCCCGTCTAGGAACCCACAGACCGCACAAGATAAATAGTTCTTGTTGATTATTGTTCATGCATCCCCGATCCCAAGATGATGATTCTACAATGAGAACCTGTAATTGAATGATGAGCTCGTTGCGGATATGCCATATAAGCCAGATGCAGGAAATAATCGCCACACGCCAAAGGAAAGCGACCTGGTCACTGAAATGAAAAGACATCAACCGCACGAGTAGCTCGTTAAAACTGTAAGTCTGAAGAGGGTGCACTTGGAAAGCATGAAAAATCCAACACCATATATTTCCTGCAAAAGCACAATAGACAAATAAGTGATCAACCGATTCTTCCGATTCCCTACTGAAAACGCAAACTGAAGGGCCAGTAAAACTTCCCCTAGCTCGTAGAGAATCTGGACAGCCAGTCGGTTGTGTATGGCCCTCCAAGTTACCACCGATCTCTCGTTAAGGATATCTTTGCGACCAAATCCAAGAACCCCATTTAACTGTCGGGCGCTGATGGTGTGATATGATCATAAGCCGCCTTCGAGGTAACCAAACCATCCTCCGAGTTCAGCCAAACACATGTATCCCAGGACTCTGGTGTGATAGGGACGCGCACGATGGCCCGTTCCAACTCTAGATAGGCCTCCACAAAAGAGAGGGTAAAGTGCCAGGACCCCTCGTAGAAGTAGTTAGAAATGCGCTGCTGAAATAAGTATCTATAGGCCTCTGGGATTCCAATTTTGTCTGCTATAGAGTAGCCCAACCAATTATCAATCCACAATAAAACCCCGGAATTGGCGCCTGGGATCCAACGAGCATCATCCAAGCAATCGGAAATGCAGGGTTTAATCCCACCCCAAATTGTAGAAGGAATAAAGGAACGTCTAATCTCCCCATTCCTCATAAAGTACCGTTGTCGGAGGGTTCTGAAGACCACTTAGTACGAGTTCAAAACCTTCCAACCCAATTTCATCAAGAAAGCCGTGTTCGCAGTTACAATAGATCGCACGCCCTGACCCCCCTCTGCTCTAGGCGTGCAGCATTTATCCCAACTGACCACCACCTTCCCCTTAGAATTCACATCCCCGGTCCAGATGAAGTTGTGCATGGCTTGTTCCATGTGCTTGAGTAGCGTACGCGGCCATTTATAAACCATCATGGTGTGCACAAAAGAACTAGTAATCACCGAGTTAACCAGACAAACTCCACCAGCAAGGGAAAGCGACGAGCCTTTCCATCTTCTGAATTTGAGAATTATCTTGTCAAAGACCGGCTGTAAATCCGCAACCTTGGGAGCGCCTAAATACACAGTAGGGAACGCCCCTGGATGGATCCCTAAAATGTGTTGTACCCTCCCACGGACATATGGCGAAACCTGCGAACCAAAGTAGACCTTGGATTTCTGTGGATTAAACACTTGACCCGAGATATCTGCATAATGAGTAAGAATCTGAAGCAAGACCCGGGCATTGGAAGATGACCCCACATGATTCCAATATCGTCCGCATATAAGATGGACGATGGAAAGATAATACCCCTTGGCACCGTGAAGGCAGATAACCGAGACTGATCCATCGCCGCTGCAATAAACCGACCCAAGACCTCCTCTGCAATACAAAACAATAAGGGTGATGAAGGATCCCCTTGTCTGACTCCTCTAAAACAGGGAAAATAACCAACCGACGTCCCATTCAATAACACTGATATCCTGGACGACCAAAAAACCACCTCCACCCAACGCATGAACGTCTCGGAGAAACCGAAATGGCGCAAGACATGTAGTAAGAAATCCCACCTCAATGTGTCGAATGCCTTGCGAATATCGATTTTCAGTATCATATTCGAATTCGTGCGACCCTGTAAGACATTGAACCCTTCAGATACCATGGTAATACAATCATGAATTTGTCTGCCCGGGATAAAACCAAACTGAGTCGGAGATAAATAATCGGCAATAATCAAACCCAAACACGTAGCCAATATCTTCGTGATAATCTTGAAAAGGAAATTGCTCATGACAATCGGGTGGAAGTTTTCAATGACATTCGCATCCTTAGTCTTTGGGATGAGCGCCATGAAACTGGCATTCAATCCCAGAGGTAGTGACGAATTGCTGAAGAAAAAGCGAACAACGTCAGTTACCTCAGCAGAGATGACATCCCAAAAATGGCGGTAAAAAATCCCATTGAACCCATCAGGCCCCGGAGAACTGTCTAAATCCATATCAAACACCGCGGCCTGCAGATGACATCCCAGAAATAGCGGTAAAAAATCCCATTGAACCCATCAGGCCCCGGAGAACTGTCTGAATCCATACCAAACACCGCGGCCTGCACCTCGGAATCCGAGGGAATGGCTGTTAGGATGGCGTTATTCCGTGCCCCAACTATTGGAGTGAGAACTTGGTCGACTAACGAGAAATCCGAGGTAGAACGCCCGGTGTCCGCAAAGAGCTCCTCGTAAAATGAAATAATATGATCCCCAAGGACCGTAGCATCATCAGTGAAACTCCCTGTCACCATAAGCCCCCGAATCTCCACGCGGCTGTCTGCGAAATCTGTTACGCCGATGAAAAATGTTGTGTTACAATCTCCATCCTTAAGCCAGGCAGTGCGGGCCTTTTGCTTAAGGAATTCGGATTGCAACTGTAGCGTCTGCGAGAGCCTCAGCTGGGCGTCCAACTCCCTATCCCGGAGGTCCACGGAATAGCCCAATTTCTCGATGTCCGCATCAGATCGCGAAGTTGCTCCATCCGATTGTCCACCCTCCGATTTACATCCCCAAAAACATCCATGTTCCGATCTTTAATAACCTATCGCAACCGTTTGAGCTTCCTCATGACATGCAATAGAGGGTTGGGCGTGTCACATGGAGAAACCCAAGAAGTTGTCACCAAATCCTGGAATGAATTGTGATCAACCCACATACGAAAACAAAATGGAGCCTTGACCCACAAGCATCTTTGGCGAAGAATAGGAAACCAAAATGGGGTGGTGATCGGATCAATAAGAGGAAGAACTAATCCCTTGACACCGCCAAAAAGCAAAAAATGGGCAAGTTGCAAGGGCTCATGTCGACTTAGCCTGGAGTAAAGATAGAGGCCTTCGGGGAGCACCAAGTGAAAGAATTCCCGATGAGTTGGCACCGCAAATAAACCAAAGATCCTCCATGAAGTCCCCGAAATCGACAAGAAACTTGGGAAAGAGTATCATTGCGTGAGCGCTCATGATGTCCCAAGACCGCATTAAAATCACCAAGAAGTAACAGATCAGTAAGACCCAAATTCCTCAAATCCAGCCAAAGCTCACGTCGTGCAATATAATCACACAAACCATGAGTGAAACCAACGTGAAAAATCAAAGCACCAAATTGAACTTGTAAAACAATGCATTGGGTAGAAGGCCAAACCTGATTAAGGATTGAGATTGTTGAGTCGTGAAATACCCAAATATCTGGCCGACTATTTCCATGAAAACTTTGTGCTGCAAAAGTCAAACCCAAGCTATGCCAATAAGAATCTGAAATAACTGAAATGTCCACCTTTGGTTCGCAAATAGCCAAGATAGAAGGTTTATGCTTTTGGCATAAAACCTTAAGAACATTGCGAGATGCAACATTCCCAATCCCCCGGATGTTCCAGAAGATGCAATTCATTGAGACGGTGGTGGGGGCGGTGCCCGTGACGATCGCACGGTAAAAACAGGCGTGTGGTTTGTAGCGGAGTCTGACGATTGAGTGTATCCCACTTCATCTGTGTAATCTGCCCATCGCTTGGTAGCGGCAAAGTTCATCTCATGTGGTTCTGAACTTTCCGTTTCAATAGTAACTTCATGAACAGTGGGCGACGGACCTGATGTGACTTTTCGGAGAATTCTATCTTTAGTCGGATCCAAGGAGCTGTCTCTGAAAGCACGGCTCAAAGCACGAATAGGTTTTCCCAAAGGATACTGAACCGCAATTGGCATAATGGTGGAGGCGGCTCCCGTGTTGGATGCATTGACTGTAGGAGATGGTTCTCTAGCTGGATAATCAGCTTGAACATTCTGATCCTGAGAATCGACTGAACCAAGAGCCTCAAAGGTGTTACCAAGATGGATGTCCGAAGAGCAAGTGACTATTGCGCGAGGTGGAGATTCTGGGTGCATAGTCGAACCGGAAGCTTTTTTTAATAATTGCGAATATATATATTAAAAATGAAAAAAGAGGGCAGATCAGGTAACCAAATGAAAGCCTGGAAATAATGTTAACAACCAAAAAACGAAGTGGTCACAAGCAGACCAAATGGCTGAATGGTTGGGGATAATATTGCCACACGCCAAAGGAAAGCGGCCTAGTCACTAAAATTAAGAGCCATAAGCCGTACCAGCAGTTCATTGAAACTGTAAGCCTGGAAGGGGTGCACGTGAAAGGTTTGGAAGATCCAACACCATAGATGCCCTGCAAAAGCACAAGAAACAAATAAGTGATCGACCGATTCCCCGATTCCTGCAAAGAACACAAACCGAAGGGCGGTAAAAACTTCCCCTAGCTCATAAAGAATCTCGGATCGCAATCGGTTGTGTATAGCTCTCACGCCACCACGATCTCTGCATTCGGGATATCCGAGACCAAATCCAAGAACCCCATCTAACGATCGGGGCGGGGCGTAAGGATTTATAAGCCATCTTCGAGGTGATCAACCATCCTCGAGTTCATCCAAACATGAGTATCCCGGGATGTAGGCGCAATTGGGACACGTCGATAGCTCGAACCAGCTCCAAATAAGCCTCCACAAAGGGGAGGGTGAAGTGCTAGGATCCATCATAAAAGTAATCGAGATACTGTTCTTTGGAATAAATACCTATAATCCTCTCGAATGCCAATTAATCGGCAATGAATGAATATCCCAACCAATTATCAATCCAAAATAATACCTCGGAATTGGCGCCTGGGATCCAACGAGAATCATCCAAGCAATCAGAAATACAGGGTTTAATCCCATGCCAAATAGAAGAAGGAAGGAATGACCGTCGGATGTCCCCATTTCTAGTAAAGTAACGTTGTCTGATTGTCCTGAAAACCAATGAGTCCGAGTTCAGAACCTTCCAACCCAACTTCATTTTTTTTGTTGAATAATCACGAATATATATAAAAATGAAAAGAGAGTAATCCTGATCACAGGTAGATCAGGTAACCAAATGAAAGCCTGGAAATAAAGTCAACAACCAAAGTAAGCACGCGGGTCACAAGCCGACCAAATGGTGAATGGTTGGGGCCTCGTTAAAACCTTCCAAGGTAAAACCCACCCTTGTGGGAAAAACCCTTGGAAGGAAAAAGAGTACCCCCCAGGAAACATAAGGCGCCTAAAAAGAAACCTCAAGCAGTGGCGCATTAATTAACAAACCTATAAGTGGATTGGCCAACATAATCATTCGTGATGTATTGAAGCAGTGCGTGGCGGGGCGCCCACCGCACGCCACTCTCCGTCTTCTTGCTCAGCATGTCTGCCACCCGATTGCCTTCGCGAGAGATATGAGAGACTACAAGATCAATGCCACTGAGTAAATGCAAGGTTTGGCGCCATGGGACCTCCATCGTTCTCTTCTCCAGTAGGTTCACTACATACTTCGAATCCGATTCCAGCCAAAGTTTTGTCCATTCTTTTACAAATGCGTAATGAATCGCCCACATTGCCGCAACCAATTCCGCTTCGAATGCGTACCCTGAACCACAACGATGGACAAAGCATCCGCGAAAGAATCCTCTACAATTTTGAAAGACACCGGATGCTGTAAGATTGCCCGGCGCCCCTAAAGCGCTGCCATCCGTGTTAACCTTGATCCAACCTGGGAGGGGTTTTTGCCATTGGACCTCCACAATCCTCGGAGCACGTCTAACTCGTCCGAGGACTCTTAAACCACGCAGGATGAAGAGGTCCTGCTGATCATTATTCATGCATCCCCTGGTCCAAAGATGCTTGATTCAATAATGAGTACCGTAGGCGAATGAGAGCCGCCTCCAGTCCAGTTTTATTGTGAAAAATCAGCTCATTACGGATGTGCCAAAGAAGCCGATGATGCGAGGATAATATTGCCACACGCCAAAGGAAAGTGACCTGGTCGCTAAAGTGGAATGCCATGAGCCGTACCAGCAGTTCGTTGAAACTGTAAGCCTAGAAGGGGTGCACGTGAAAGGCTTGGAAGATCCAATGCCAAAGATGCCCTGCAAAAGCACAAGAAACAAATAAGTGATCGACCGATTCCCCTGATTGATGAAGGTCATCCCGTAGTTACAACTCAAGGAAATAAAGAACCGATGATGATTCATGGAGAGCCAATCACGAGAGCAAGAGCTAAACAAATTAAGCAAGCTTTGATGACTCTTGTTGCTGAAATTAAAGAAAATGTGCAAGGGAGCTCAATACAAGGCCAAGTAATGAATGTTATTCAAGTTGTTGGGCCAGAATGCATCAAATAAGTTGGGCTCAAGCATGGAACTGAATTGAAGACTTAATTTGGAGTTTATGAGCCATGATTTTCGTCCAACACCTCAAGCCCAAGAGGAGTGATGTTTCATTTTGCTTAAAATGGTCAATTTTCAGCATTTTGTTAGTCAAAGTGTCTTAGTTAAGTTAATCAAGTATGATTATTCAATAAAGTAAGTCTAGTAGTCATTTTCCAAGTCTAGAAAGGTTGTCTAGTCTAGTAATCATTTTCCAAGTCTAGTAAAGGTGGTCAGAGTGTCTCTTCACATGGGGAGTCATTTTCTATGTTGTAAGACTAGAAAAAGGGGTCAAGAATGTCTCTTCAAATCCCATGAAAAGCCAATTCGGGATTAACATTGAAGCATCACATTGTAACTATAAAAGCATGGCAGCCCATGTAAGAATGGAGAATTGATTGATATATTGAAATTGGCATTTGCCTTTGTGAGTTGAAATTCTCTTTGTAGAGTTTTCAATTGTTTAAGAACTTATCAAGATACTTGAGCAATATCTTGTGGTGTTCATCATACCAAGGTTCTTGGCTGATCATATAGCCAACGGGTCAAGGTTATAAAGCTCTAGGTAAGATCAAACTAGATCATCGATCTGGAATATCCGCTGCATACTTGTATACGTTGGGTTCTTGAATCGATATATTCAATGGGTCCTTCGTACAATCCGTATCACTGATTCCCTGCAAAGAACACAAACCGAAAGGCCAATAAAACTTTCCCTAGCTCGTAAAGAGTCCTGGACTGCCAATCGGTTGTGTATAGCTCTCCATGCCACCACCGATCGCTGCTCCCAGGATATGTCCGGACCAAATCCAAGAACCCCATCTAACGTGGGCGAGGGCGTAAGAATTTATAAGCCGTCTTGAGGTAATCAACCATCTTCAGAGTTCATCCAAACACGAGTATCCCGAGATGTAGGCGCAATTGGGATACGCACAATAGCTCGAACCAGCTCCAAATAAGCCTCCACAAAGGGGAGGGTGAAGTGCCAGATCCATCATAAAAGTAATTAGAGATACGCTCTCTGAATAAATACCTATAATATTCGGAATGCCAATTAACACAAGAATGAATATCCCAACCAATTATCAATCCAAAATAATACCTCGGAATTGGCGCCTGGTATCCAACGAGAATCATCCACGCAATGTAAATACGATGTTTAATCCCGGCCAAATAGAAGAAGGAAGGAAGGACCTCCTGATGTCCCCATTTCTAGTAAAGTACCGTTGTCCGAGGGTCTTGAAAACCAACTAGTCCGAGTTCGAACCTTCCACCCAATTTCATTAAGAAAGCCTTGTTAGCAGCCTTGAGCGATCGCACGCCCAATCCTCCCTCCGCCCGGGCGTGCGCGTGATGTATCCCGATTGACCACTACCTTTCCTTTAGAATTCACATCTCCTGTCCGGATGAAATTACGCATGGCTTTTTCCATTTGTTTTAGCAATGTGGCAGGCCATTTATAAATCATCATGGAGTGCACGAAAAAAGAACTGGTTATCACCGAGTTAACAAGGCAAACCCTACCCGGGAAAGGGGCGAGCCTTTCCATCGTCGGAACTTAAGGATTATCTTGTCAAAAATGGGCTGTAAATCCGCGACCTTTGGGGCTCCCTTGAAAATTGGAGCGCCCAAGTAGATGGTGGGGAACGCCCTGGATGAATCCCAAAATATGTTGCACCCTCCCGCGTACATAATGCGAAACCGCGCCCCAAAATAAGCCTTGGATTTCTCGAGGATCAACACTTGACCCGAGATATCTGCATAGTGAGTAAGAATCGAAGCAAGGCCGGGCATTGGAAGAAGATGCCCGCACATGATGACGATATCATCGCATAAAGAATGGATGTTGGGAAGATGATACTCCTTGGCGCCGTGAAGGCGGATAACCTGGATGATCCATCGGTGTGATAAACCGACCCCGAACCTCCTCCGCAATACAAAACAATAGGGGTGATAAAGGATCCCCTTGTCGACCCCTCCGGAACAGGCAAAATAACCAACAAAGCGCCCCATTCAACAACACCGATATTCGGGCGACCAAAGAACCACCTCCACCCAACACACGAACGTCTCGGAGAATCCAAAACGTCGCAATACATAAAGTAAAAAATCCCATCTCAATGTGTCGAATGCCTTACGAATATCTATTTTCAAGATCATATTCGAATCCGTGCGTCCCTATAAGACATTAAACCCTTCAGATACCATGGCAATACACTCATGAATTTGTCTACCCGGATAAAACCAAACCGAGTCGGGATAAATAGTTAGCAATAATAGAACCCAAGCGCGTAGCCAATATATTCGTGATAATCTTGAAAAGGAAGTTGCTCATGACGATAGGGCGGAAGTTTTCAATGACATTGGCATCCTTAGTCTTAGGGATGAGCGCCATGAAGCGGCATTCAATCCCGTGAGGTAGAGACGAATTGTTAAAGAAATAGCGAACAACGTCTGTTACCTCGAGATATGACTTCCCGAAATGGCGGTAAAAGAGCCCATTAAACCCATCGAGGCCCGGGAGCTATGCGGATCCATATCAAGCACCGCTGTCCGCACCGAATCGGAGGGAATGATCGTTGTTAGGGAAGCATTGTCCCGCGCTCCAACCATTGGAGTGAGTACCTGGTCAACCAAATGAGAAATTCGTGGTGGAGCTCCCATTTTCCGCAAAGAGCTCCTCGTAAAATGAAATAATATGATTCCCAAGGACCGTAGCATCATCGGTGAAGTTCCACCGCCACCATAAGTCCCCCAATCCCCATGCGTCGATCACGAATCGACTACGCCGATGAAAAAATGTTGTGTTTCGGTCGCCATCCTTAAGCCGGCGATTCGGGCCTTTTGCTTAAGGAATTCACTGTGATCGCAACATCTGCGAAAGCTTCAATCGACGTCCGCTCTCTATCTCGAGAGAGGAGGTATAGCCCACATGCCTCAATATCTCGCCCCTGAATCGACGAAGGAGCTCCATCCGGCTGTCCACACACTGCGGTTAACATCCCCAAACACATCCCCTGTTCCAATCTTTAATAGCATATCGCAATCGCTTGAGCTTCCACATGACTCGCAGAAAGGGTTGTGCGTGTCACATGGAGAGCCCCAAGAGGTTGTAACCAAATCTCGGAATGAATCGTGGTGAATCCACATACGCTGAAAACGAAATGGGACCTGGACCCTAGTAGTGGTCGAAGAGCAAGTAACCAAAATGGGGTGATGATCGGAACCAATGCGAGGAAGAACTAAGCCCTTGACCTCCTTCCAAAGAGCGAAAAAAGGGCAAGTAGCCAGGGCTCTGTCAACTTAGCCTGAAGTAAAGATAGAGGCCTCCGTGGAGAGCACCAAGTAAATGAATTCCCCATCGTCGGAACTGCAAACAAACTGGCGTCCTCTATGAAATCCCTGAAATCCTGGCACGAGGCTTGGGAAAGAGTGTCATTGCGCGAGCATTCATGGTGCCCCAAAACCGCATTGAAATCCCCAACAAGCAACAGATCAGCCAGACCCAAATTCCGCAAATCCAACCATAGCTCACGGCGTGCAATGTAATCACACAAACCATGAGTAAATCCAACATGAAAAATCAAAGAACCAAATTGAACATGGAAAACAATACACTGGGTAGAAGACCAGACCTGATTAAGAATTGTGATAGTGGAGTCGTGAAGAACCCAAATGTCTGGCCGCCCATTAACTCAAAAACTTTGACCCGCAAGTGTCAAACCCAGGCTATGCCAATAAGAGTCGGAAATAGTCGAAAAGTCCACCTTAGGTTCACAAATAGCTATAATAGAAGGCTTATGCTTGTGACATAAAGCCTTAAGAACATTGCGAGACGCAACATTCCCGATCCCCCGGATGTTCCAGAAGATGCAATTCATTGAGACGGTTGAGGGGGAGTCGCCCGTGACGATCGCACGGTGAAAACAGGCGTGTGGCGCATAACAGAGTCTGATGATTGTTGAGGATCCACATCATCCGCATAATCTGCCCATTTTTGTTTTGATGCTTTGCGAAGTTCATCTCGTGTGCTTCGAGCTTTCGTTTCAACAAAAAGAATAATGTCATGAGCGGGGAGTGTTGGTCCCGACGTGATTTTCTAGAGAATTCGATCTTTGGCTGAATCCAAAGAGTTGTCCCGGAAGGCACGACTCAGAGCACGAATAGGCTTCCCCAAAGGATATTGTACTGTGATAGGCATAATTGCGGAGGCTGAAACGGTTGGCGTACAAGCGTACTGTGATAGGCATAATTGACCCCCTAGCTGGATACTCGGTGTAGTCATCTACGGGTTGCTGATCCTGTGATTCAACTGAACTAAGCGCCTCGAAGGTGTTACCAAGATGGATTTCTGGAGGACAAGCGACTATGGCACGAGGGGAGATCTCTCGAACCAACGCCGAGTATTCGAACCCGTGTTTCCCATCGAGTCATCCATGGTCTTGCCCTTATCCAAAATGCGGGTAGTTTTTCATAAGTGAGAAAAGAGCGATAAACTCTTTGGACGAACCCCAAAGGGCGCTGATCAATGCGTGATGGGTTCCCGAAAACCTTGGCAATCCCCATAATGATCGCCCTCGTACCCGGGTTAAGCATCCAATTGGTGCGTTCTTTGAGCCGAGCGATCTGCGCATTAAACAATTTGACACAAAAGAATCCCTTGCCTTTCATTCTTGATGCCCCATGTTTTTTGTAAAAGCATGGTAGCCCGAGTAATTGTTGCGATTAGCGAGCTCCCCGTTCCTAGGCGGTGATTTACGCCTATCCTTGTCCGTATTACCCACTGTGTTAAAATGACAAGAAGTTTTCCTAAAATAACCCGTAGAGTGCCCGTAAATGTTATCATCAATAGTTGCACGTCGAGCAAAATGCATTCATTGGTGGACATGCGGGAGGAGTGCTAAACTTGATGAGGATGGGAGATGGCCCATGGTGGCGAAGCCGGGGTCATCACTCCCTCAAGGAGGGAGACCACTGGTCATCACTCCCCCGGGCGGTGGCAAAGCCCCAAGGTAGCATGGGAGGGGCCCCCATGCCCCCATGGCCATTGGCGCCGCCCCTTTCTTTAACCATGGGGGTAAAGGGTCGCGTCAAAGTCATTAATTTACGAGTCCGGTGATGTAGTTCGAAGGAAGGAGCGAAAATTGCATGTGATCAACGTACGTTGGGGATGCAGTGACATCTTTGTCTAGGGTTTTGTGTGTTGTCTAGGGTTTGGTGGTGCGACGCCTTTGATGAAGGTGATGTTTCTCGCTGTCGGGGATGAGAGGGTAGCGCAAAGTTGGAAGTAAGCCCATACCACGGAAGCTCCGCCATGGGAGCAACGGAGAAGACGACCGGAGTTTTCTAAGAATAGTTTGGGTCCCAACCCAACTTCATTGAGAAAGCCTTGTTAGTAGCCTTGAGCGATCGCACGCCCAATCCTCCCTCCGCCCTGGGCGTGCAACATGTATCCCAGTTGACCATTACCTTTCCTTTAGAATTCACGTCTCTCGTCCAAATGAAATTACGCATGGCTTTTTCAATTTGTTTAAGCAGCGTGGCAGGCCACTTATAAATCATCATAGAATGCACGAAAGAACTAGTTATCACCGAGTTAACAAGGCAAACCCTACCAGCGAGGGAGAGTGATGAGCCTTTCCATCGTCGGAACTTAAGGATTATCTTGTCAAAGATAGGCTGTAAATCCGCAACCTTTGGAGCTCCCTTGAAGATAGGGGCGCCCAAGTAGATGGTGGGGAACGTCCCTGGATGAATCCCTAAAATATGTTGCACCCTCCCACGGACATAATGCGAAACCTGCGCCCCAAAATAAACCTTGCATTTACTAGCCGGAGGTTGTTTGGTGAGTTGGGATGGACTGAACACTTGACCCGAGATATTTGCATAGTGAGTAAGAATCTGAAGCAAGGCCTGGGCATTGGAAGAAGACGCCCCACACATGATGACGATATCGTCCGCATATAGAATGGATGTCGGGAAGATAATGCTCCTTGGCGCCGTGAAGGCAGATAACCGGGACTGATCCATCGCTGCAGCTACAAACCAACCCAGGACCTCCCCCGCAATACAAAACAATAGGGGTGATAAGGGATCCCCTTGTCTGACTCCTCTAGAATAGGAAAAATAACCAACCGGTGTCCCATTCAACAACACTGATATTCTGGACGACCGAAGAACCACCTCCACCCAACGCACGAACGTCTCGGAAAAACCAAAACGTCGCAAGACATGTAGTAAAGAATCCCACCTCAATGTGTCGAATGCCTTACGAATATCGATTTTCAGTATCATATTTGAATCCGTGCATCCCTGTAAGACATTAAGCCCTTCTGATACCATCGCAATACACTCATGAATTTGTCTACCCGGGATAAAACCAAACTGAGTCGGGAATAAATAGTCATCAATAATCAAACCCAAGCGCGTAGCCAATATTTTCGTGATAATCTTGAAAAGGAAATTGCTCATGACAATAGGGCGGAAGTTTTCAATGACATTGGCATCCTTAGTCTTAGGGATGAGCGCCATGAAGCTTTCATTCAATCCCGTCAGGTAGAGACGAATTATTAAAGAAATAGCGAACAACGCGTGTTACCTCAAAGATATGACATCCCCGAAATGGCGGTAAAAATCCCATTGAACCCATCGGGCCCGTTAAACCCCGCACCTCGAATCGAGAGGAATGGTGTTAGGGTGGCATTGTCCCGCGCCCAACCATTGGAGTGAACACTTGGTGACCAAATGAGAAATCCGTTATGGAGCTCCCGTTTTCCGCAAAGAGCTCCTCGTAAAATGAAATAATATGATTCCCAAGGACCGTAGCATCATCAGTGAAATTCCCCGCCACCATAAGCCCCTGAATCCCGTGCGTCGTCCTGCGAATTATCTGGGCCGTGCCGATGAAAAAAATGTTGTGTTACGATCCCCATCCTAAAGCCAGCAAGATGTGAGGCCTTTTGTTTAAGGAATTCAGCTGTGACCGCAACATCTGCAAAGCTTTAGCCGGAGTCCAGCTCTATCCCTAAGAGGAGGTATAGCCCAAAGCCTCAATATCTGCATGAATCTGACGAAGGTGCTCCATCTAGCTATCCATGTTGCGGTTAACATCCCCAAACACATCCCTGTTCCAATCTTTAATAACATGACGCAACCACTTGAGCTTTCCCATGACTCAAATAAAGGGTTGTGCGTGTCACGAGGAGAGCCCCAAGAGGTTGTAACCAAATCCGGAATGAATCGTGTTGAATCCACATTCTGAAAACGAAAAAGAACCGGACCCCTAGTAATGGTCGAGAAGCAAGTAACCAAAATGGGGTGATGATCAGAACCAATGCGAGGAAGAACCAAGCCCTTGACATCCTTCCAAAGTGCGGAAAAAGGGCAAGTAGCCAGGGCTCTGTCCAACTTAGCCTGAAGTAAAGATAGAGGCCTCCATGGAGAGCACCAAGTAAATGAATTCCCGTCGTCGAATCGCAAAACAAATCAAGCGTCCTCTATGAAATCCCGAAATCCTGGCATGAGGCTTGGGAAAGAGTATCATTGCGCGAGCGTTCGTGATGTCCCAAAACTGCATTGAAATCCCCAACAAGCAACCGATCATCCAGGGCCAAATTCCGCAAATCCAACCAAAGCTCACATCGTGCAATGTAATCACACAAACCATGAGTAAATCCAACATGAAATATGAAAGAACCAAATTGAACATGGAAAACAATGCACTGGGTAGAAGACCAGACCTGATTAAGAATAGTGATAGTGGAGTCGTGAAGAACCCAAATGTCTGGCTGCCCATTTACTCAAAAACTTTGACCCGCAAGTGTCAAACCCAGACTATGCCAATAAGAGTCGGAAATAGTCGAAAAGTCCACCTTAGGTTCACAAATAGCTATAATAGAAGGCTTATGCTTGTGACATAAAGCCTTAAGAACATTGCGAGACGCAACATTCCCGATCCCCCGGATGTTCCAGAAGATGCAATTCATTGAGACGATTGAGGGGGAGTCGCCCGTGATGATCGCACGGTGAAAATAGGCGTGTGGCGCATAACAGAGTCTGATGATTGTTGAGGATCCACATCATCCGCATAATCTGCCCATTTTTTGGATGCTGCGAAGTTCATCTCGTGTGCTTCTGAGCTTTCCGTTTCAACAGTAATGTCATGAGCGGGGAGTGTTGGTCCCGACGTGATTTTCTAGAGAATTCGATCTTTGGCTGAATCCAAAGAGTTGTCCCGGAAGGCACGACTCAGAGCACGAATAGGCTTCCCCAAAGGATATTGTACTGTGATAGGCATAATTGCGGAGGTTGAAACGGTTCTCGCACTGGAAGTACTGACCTTGGGCGATGACCCCCTAGCTGGATACTCGGTGTAGTCATCTGCGGGTTGCTGATCCTGTGATTCAACTGAACTAAGCGCCTCGAAGGTGTTACCAAGATAGATTTCTGGAGGACAAGCGACTATGGCACGAGGGGGAGATCCTGCGCGAGTATTCGAACCCGTGTTTCCCATTGAGTCATCCATGGTCTTGCCCTTATCCTGCTGAACAGGACGATAAACTCTACGAACCCTGGAACGCCCTCGGCGAGGGAGAATTGTTGCGGTTGTCGAGGCTCCCCTGGCCGTCCCTGGGCCGGTGATTTACGCCTATCCTTGTCCGTATTACCCACTGTGTTAAAATGACAAGAAGTTGTAGAGTGCCCCGTAACACTGCACGTCGAGCAAAATGCAGGTAGTTTTTCATATGTGACGAAAACAAAAGAGCATTTGCCGGTGCGTTCAATCATAATATGTTCCTCCAAAGGTTTGGAGAGGTCCACATCCACTAGAACCCGAACAAAGTGGCCCAAAGAACCATCCAAAGGGCGCTGATCAATCTGTGATGGGTTCCCAAGAGCACTGGCAATCCCCATAATGTTATTGGGGTCCCAGTATTCCAGGCTGAGTTCAAAGATCCGCACCCAAACACTGGCTACTGAAGACTGAGCCTAGTAAGGGTTGAAGTCAGGCACCCACGGAGATAGACGGATAGTACCAGGGTTAAGCATCCAATTGGTGCGTTGCTGAGCCCGAGAGCGATCCTGCGCATTAAACAATTTGACACAAAAGAATCCCTTGCCCAGGGGAATTAGTTTCCATTCATTCTTGATGCCCCATAATTCAGATAAGCGTTTTTGTAAAAGCATGGTAGCCCATGGCTTGGTACCTTTTCCTAAAATAACCCGTCCAATTAATTAATAGGAAAATTCAGCGAGACGTTGCTAGTAAATGTTATCATCAATATTTACGGAATAGTAATCACCTTTTGCGAACGGTTTGGGGATCGGATTTTTACCGAGAGACCATTTGTAGAAAACAAATTGGGATTACCTAGGGCCTGAGTCGTTGAATCCATTTGTTTGATGCACCGAAGCCTTGTGGGGAAGTTGAATTCGTCGGATGGGGTTTCTGAAACCACTGCGCAAAAGAATAAACTTGATGACCAATGTTACTAGCCGGAGGTTGTTTGGTTAACGAGTTGGGATGGCCCATGGTGGCGAGCATCCAGCAAGGTGAGAAGCATTCATTGGTGGACATGCGGGAGGAGTGCTCGAGGATGGGAGATCGTGGCCTGGGGGCATCACTCCCCTGGAGGGGACCACTCTAGAGGAGGCGAGTGGCAGTCGGCCCCTCATGGAGACTAGAAGGGCCGGCCCCCCATGGACAAAGGCAGCCATGGGGGTAAAGGGAGCATCCATAGGCGCAACAGCGGGTGCGGTGCGTGGGGCAATTTCAGGTGCACATCGCTAGGAGACAAGCCCTGCTGCAGTGCAGGGTGGCCAGGATGGAAGGTGAGTAGTTGTCGGCCCCCCATGGGCATGGGGGTAAAGGAGCTCCCCATCAAAGGGGCCATCTCGCCTGCCAGCTGCGTGAGGACTTGTTGCGTTGAAGCTTGCTGCTGTGGCGCGGGCACCACGCTGGGAGGGAGCGCGGGGACCACGATGGGCGGTTGTTGCGCTGAGGTTGTTGGCACGCTGCTGGAGGGCTGGTACGAGATTGTTGATTGTGGCTGCAGGTATATGTGCGGCGCGAGCGGGACCACGCCTGCTGGGGGGGACATCGAAGACCACTGATGCGTGCTTGATCCACTCGACATGAAGTGCCATGGCACGCCATAGAAGGAGAAGCTGCCCGTTGACAAAGACTTACCATCGATGGATTTTGCAGAACATGGAAGAGTAGGACGTGCATGGTGTTGTTCGAAATTCGAGGTTAAACCGGTGAACTCCGGCGAAGCCATGTCCGGCGACGATGCCGGTGGAAGGGGACGGGACGTCCAAATAGTGATCAAGAGAGAGAAGAGAGAAAAACCCTAGGAGTCGAACCGAAAGCTAAAAGTATGGGGGCCTCATTAAAACCTACCAAGGTAAAACCCACCCTTGTGGGGAAAACCTTTAGTAGGAAAAAGAGTACCCCCAGAAAAATGAAAAAAGGCCAGCCTTTTGCGAATGTGCATGGGTCGTGTCCAAGAGCAAGATCGACCTGTGTGTGAAGACGAAGACCATCCAAGAGACCAATGAACGCACGACCCATGCGAGAAGGCACGTGCAACCCGTGCTTGTTGCCGAAATAGAACTCTTGACACAAATAGACGCACGGTTCTTGCCTTCTCGCATGGGCAGACCGTGCGTCCTGCCGAACGCCAAAACAATTATGGCTCGAATATGCACGGGTCATGCCTATGTGCACGAAGCATCCGTGCGTGATGCCGTTACCTGATGCCCTTCCCTCGAAGTTAAGAAATGCAAAAAAAAATGCTTTGCCAGCAGCATTATCTTGAATGTTCGAACGAATCTCCTCTGGCATCATGTGCGACCAGTCAAGTAGGACATCCATCTTAGATAGCTTATCAGCCACATGATTTCCCTCCCGAAAAATGTGTGATACCATGACCTCCATCTTGGAAACGTAATATAAAGCACGACACCAGCGTCCGTTATAATTCCATGGGACCTTCAAAGAACGCAAAGATAAGAGATCACAAACATAGATGGAGTCTGATTCGAGCCACAGCTTGTGCCACCCTCTCCAATACGCACGCTCAATCGCAAAGATAGCTGCCATTAACTCAGCTCGGGAAGCAAACCCAATGCCAATCTTATGAATAAAGCACCCCGTGAAAACCCCCCTACAATTGTGATAAACACCCGCAGCCACACACCTACCCAAGGCTCCATACGTGAAACCATCTGTGTCAACTTTCATCCAACCGGGAAGTGGGGATGCCAACTCACAGGGTGTATCCTAGGAGGCGACCGCATATTCCCCTTAACCTACAATTTACGGAGACATCAAATCAAAAATAGAATTGGACATGGGACCTTAATACCAAACCTGACATCTCGATGATGAAAGCCCGAAGAAGAACAATGGCCGCTGTAATTTGTGGCTTAACTCCCTCAAAAATCCAATGGTTACGGAAGTCCGAAATAATCTAAAGGGCAGATAAAGAAGCCCCTTTCCATAGTGCTGCAATTTGAGGACTAAGCTGTATTTGCACAGCAAAAATGCATAGATGATTAAAGCCCCCTTCTAATGGTAACACCACTTGGAAAGCATCCTGAAACCAACCCCAAACTTCCGCTGCAAAATGACACGATGTAAACAAATGATCCATTGAGTCCTAAGCCTCATAATATAATGCGCATGCCGAAGGACCGCAAAACCCCCTAATGCGAAGGATGTCAATCACTGCCAGACGATTGAAAATTGCTCTCCAAACCACCATAGATCTATGAGCCGGAACGTGTGAAGCCCAAATCCATTTTCCCTATCTAACTGCTGGGAAGGATTCCCGGACATACTGATATCTTGTCTTAGAGAAAACCGTGCCATCCTCTGATTGCCCCCAAAATCAACGATCCTCCGAGTCAGGTGAGATAGGGTAGTGGAGAATATTAATGACCACATCCGTATAAGCTACCAGAAAATCCTCCGTAAAATGCCAAACGCCATCAAAGAAGTAGTCTGAAATGTTTTGAGAATAGAACCCATGAAACTGGTCCGGAATACCAATACAATCTGCAATTGAGTAGCCAAGCCAATTATCCAACCAGAAACGAACCCCCGAATGAAAACCCGGGATCCAACGTGACTGGGTCAGAATATCCAACACCATAGGACATAATCCCAACGAGATTGTGAACCAATGTATAGCGGTCCAGGAGAGCTGGAGTCCAAAAAACGTCTTCTCAGCAGAATGAACATCGGCATGTTTGTATTCAGAACTTTCCAAGCCATTTTCATAAAAAATGCACGATTTACCCAAAGTAGGGATCGAATACCAAGCCCCCTTCCTCCTTTGGGGCACAACAGCGAGTCCAATTCATAGTCACCGACCCTTTTTTATGGATGTTTCCAGACCACACAAACTTTCTAACCGCCTTCTCCATAGCCTTTTTAACAAAGTAGTCGGCCATCTATAAACAAACATAGAATGCACAAATGAGCTGGTAATAGCGGAGTTGACCAGCGTAATGCGCCCAGCCATTGACAAAGAGTTACCCTTAAAAGTTTGAAATTTAGCAATAATATTATCATAAAGAGATTGGAATGTACGAATCCTTGGAGCGCCTTTGAACGGATCCCCCAAATAAGTAAAAGGAATCGAACCCCAGGAAATACCATAACGTGTTTGAATACGATGGACAAGGCGGTTGGGGAAAATATCATCTGCATATAGTAAACAAGGAGGGAACTGAATATTGCGAGGAGCACGAAATGGCATGAGGGCACCTGCTGGAGCTGACGTTCAAGGGCCCTAGCTAGCACCTCCTCGGCTGCACAAAAAGTAGAGGAGAAAGGGGATCACCTTGGTGCATTCCTCTAGAGCAGGAAAAGTAACCTTCCGGACTTTTGTTAATTAAGAATAGAAACACGCACTGATTGGAAAATCCTAGAAACCCACAGAATAAACTGCTCATGAAACTCCATCGTCAGTAAGACATGAAATAAAAAATCCCATCGAAGAGTGTCGAACGTTTTGCGAATGTCAATTTTCAGTATCATATTCGGCAATCTGGAATTGCTCAGAAGACAATTAACACCTTCAGAGGCAAGGGCAATACAATCATGTATTTGCTTACCAAGAATGAACCCAAATTGCATCTCTGAAACCAACTTCTTGAGAATCAACCCAAAACGGCTAGCCAGAATTTTGGTGACAGTCTTAAATAAGAAGTTGCTCAAGATAATAGGCCTAAACTCCTCCACTTTATCCGCACCTTTGAATTTTGGAACCAGCACCACAAAGCTAGAATTACACCCTGCAGGAAGAATACCCGTCATAAAGAAAGATCTGGCCGCAACCTTAATATCCATTACTAGGGATGGCACATAAAAACGAGTTCTCCGCTTCAGACACAGAGGTTTGAATAACCTCATCCACCATAGAGTAATCCATCCCCGTGTGATGTTGCTTAGAAAAAAGGTTCTCATAAAAAGAAAGAATATATGCCTTCGAATTATTTGCATATCCTCCGTGAGAACCCCATCAACCACCAGCTGGCGAAGAAGACCCTTAGCTCGTTTCGTATGGAGCTTCCAGTGAAAGAAGTTTGAATTACGATCTCCATCTTTCAACCAATTAACCCGACTTTTCTGACGCAATAATTCATATTGACGATTTAACAAAGTAGCCAACACTTTGTGAATCTCTATCTCCTGCTGAATTAAAAAATCTGAGTAACCATGTGACGTAATATACTCTTGAATCTCACTAAGATTATTCTGCACCTCCTCCACCTTCCGATGAATATCACCATAAACCGAAAAATTCCAAGCCCGAAGAATAGGTCGTAATTTTTTCAGTTTCATCATAACAACAAGAATTGGATTAGAAGCTACAGTCGGTTCCTTCCATGAATTATTCATAATATCCCAGAAACCCTCATGATGTAACCACATAGCTTGGAAACGAAACGGAACAGGGCCTATCACGCTGGACAATTCGCAACGCATAATGATGGGATGATGATCTGATCCATGTCGCGCTCCCACATAACCTTTCACCGTGTGCCAATAATTCAGGAATTGCTAAGTCACCATAATTCTATCCAACCTGGATTCCCTACAAGCCGTCCCATGAGTCAGCAACCCCCCCTACTGTACATGAGCTCCCAAAATAGCATTAAAATCGCCAAGCAGCACAAAATTTGTAAGCCCTAACCACTAAACATCCAACTATAATTGTCGTCGAGCTATATAAGAATCGTGGGCACGCACGAACCCCATAAAGAAGCGCAAATTTTGGAATTTCACCTCACAAAATAGACATTGACCAGAATTAAAAATCACCTGAAATTGAAAATTAGAAGAGCAAGAAAATATCCAGATATCTGGGATACCATTAGATCTGAATGATTCACCCACCAGGGTCATACCAACAGATTGCCAAAAATTATGGTTAATAGAACGAAATTGGACCATAGCTCCGCAATAGCAATAATGTCAGTTTTATGTACACGACGCAACTCTTTAAGCATACATCTAGAGGAATTGTTACCAATACACTAATATTGCAAAACATGCAATTCATTGAGAGAGGGGAGAGGGGGAACGCACCTGCGTAGTAACATGAAAACTATCCAAGAATCTATTACTTGGTTCCTCCTCATCAGCCATGTCAGAACATCTTTTTTTAGCAGCAGCTGCCATGGCCCTTAAAGTTTCCGATGGGTCTGTTTGTTTCAAGACATAATCTGAAGGGGGATTACTCTTTGAAATCGCCTCAATTGCCCTAAAAAGAGATTCCAGGCCCTATTGATTAAGACGGTCGGATAAAACCATCATACTAGTCCCTTTGTCGTCTCCATGAAGTGAACTATAGACCACCATTGTACGATCTTTATTGACTGTAGCCGTTGTAGAAGCTTGAGCAAATCCATGCGAATAATTATCCACAGTATCCACCTGCTCGGGAATGATTCTTGCCGGCTCCTCCAATATCTCAAACGAATTCCGCGTCGAAATTCTGGATGTAGAAGCTTTATTAACCTGTGAATTGGTAACCTCCGAAGTGCGCCCCTTTTTAGCTTTCACTTGTACCCAATTTGCAGTCCTACCAATTGGCAGCCGTCTACTATTTACTATGATTCTGAGATCGTCCCTTATTCTCAGTCCTACCAATGGATCGACTTCTAGCCCGAGTTTCCGCTTCCAGCTTCTTTACCTCGTGTGTCATGGATTTTGGATGATTATTGATGTTGTGACCCACAATCCAGAAATTCACACAAAATTCCGGGATATTTTCATAACCAATGGAAACAAAAGAGCAATGACCAACTCTTTCTACCATTATACATTCTTGAAGGGGAACGCTAAGATCCAGTTCTACCAGGACACGAACGAAATGACCCACCTCACCCGTTAAGGATTTGCCATCTATTTGAATAGGTATCCCAATGGCATTTGCTAATTTTATGATCAACAAGGAGTGCCAGTATTCCAAACTAAGCTCATAAATACGAACCCAAACCTGAGCTATGGACGTATAAATCTTATACAGATTGAAATCGGGGATCCAATTCATAAGACGTATTGGGCCCAGAGATAAATGCCATGCAGATTTTTGGAAAATCCTATTCCACTTGTTCAAATCTGCAAATTGAATGTTGTAATACCCTTTGCCCAAGGGTATGAATTTCAAGGAGGATTTAATATTCCAGACCAAACCCAACTTCTTCATTTTGTTCCCATGTATGAGGTTTCGTACCCTTCGAGTATATCACACGACCAATTAATAAATTCTTGAGTTTCGCAATTCGTTGTTGATAAATGTCCTCGTCCATCATAACGGAGAAATAATCCCCCTTTTTTACTGGATTTGAAGATTCCACAGGCGAGAGGGTTTGAATGAATGGGGGTTTGCTTTTTGGCTAAGTTCCGTCAAAGTGGTGTTGTTCTTCGTGATTAAAGACGTGGATCTCGAAAGCGAGGCTTTTGGAAATTAGCTAATGTATGAGAAATACCTGCATCCGAAGTTTTAATACTAGACGTCTCCCCATGCACGTATGTGGAAGTGTTCTCATTAGGGTTTGGAACCACCATTGGATGAACCCTAGCAGGATTAGGACAATCTGCGCAGGAATTGGGGGCTCCAAGTTGAGGTTTATGCATATTATTAGGAATCAGCATGTTATTAATTTCCTCTCCGGTGGTGGCCTGAGAAGAAAGGATCGAATTGTGCAAACTCATGGGGATGCCCGAGTTCGTGCGGATTTGCACCGCGTTGCACACAACGTATCGCGAGACATTGTTCTAGAAAAAGGGCCATGGATCTCTGGGAATAGCAGACAATCAATGGCGTCCATGGCCAGAAAATTAAGAGGTAGAGATCGGGCGGCGGTCGGTAGAATGCATGAATGTGTCGTCCGAAAAGTTAGTAGCCATCCAAAAAATTAGGAGCGTGTTGTGGTGATGTGACCCATGTCGCACTCCCACGTAACCTTTCACCATCTGGCTATTAAAGTTTGGAACAAGGATGTTTTTGGTGATGTGAATCGTGCTGTGGAATCTCAGCTTCATCAAGTTTAGCAAATTTAGTCGGATACTTAGAATTTTGGGTTATTCGGGTGAGCTTAATCAGAAAGAATTGGATGCCCAGCAGTCTCTTCTTCAAACATTGGCGACACAAGCTGAATTTCTTCGACAAAAATCTCGGACTTCATGGCTTAAGGATGGGGATCGGAATACCTCTTTGTTCTGGCATTCATAGCTTTATTATTGATGGCCAGATTTCTCGTGATCCAGCTGCAATTGGTTCTCATAACATTAATTTTTATAAGGACCTTTTTGCGGCTCCCCTTATCAGTAATGTGGATTTTTCCCTGATTGATCGTTTATTTCTCCGGTGATCTTGGATTTGGACAATCATGTTTTAATTTTTATCCCTACTAGTTTGGAAATTCATAATGTTGTCTTCGAGTTGGGTTTTGATAGTTCCCCAGGGCTTGATCGTTTTAATGGTGTCTTTTATCAAAGTTATGGGGATATTATAGCGAGTGATGTTACTGTTGCAGTCCATCACTTTTTTGTGAAGGGTATTTTGCCTCCTGGTCTCAATTCAAGTTTCATGGTCTCAATCCCTAAAACCAAAGATGCTATAGACTTATTGTCATAAAATTTCCTTTTTAAGGTTATTAGGCTAATAAGTTTGGTATTATTATGGTAAGATCCTATCATCCACTAAGTTTGGCTTCATTCCTGGCAGACATATCCATGATTATATTACGGTGGTTTTGGAAGGATTTAATATTTTGCAGAATTGTCGAGACAGTAACATGATTCTCAAAATTGACATCAGAAAAGCGTTTGACACTTTGAGCTGGGATTTCTTGTTTATGTTCTTCGTCGGTTTGGGTTTTCTGATACATTCATCTCGTAGATTTCGGTTATTCTTCATTCTGCTAGGATTTTGATTCTTATTAATGGTTTGCCTATGGGATACTTTGAATGCGCAAGGGGCGTCCGGCAAGGAGATCCCTTATCTCCCTTACTTTTCTATTTTGCCGAAGAGGTTTTGGGTCATACCATTGCCTATTCCATTTTAGAGCGATTTCTTACACTTTTTGTGGCGCCAATGCAGATTATATTTCCTTGAGTATTCTCTAGGCTGATGATATTGTGATCCTCTGCGAAGGTACAACTTCTAATGCTCGTCGGGCATTTTATATTCTCGGCCAGATTAATCCAACTAAGTCCAAGGTGTTTTTGGTAATGGGGTTTCTCCTTATATTCGGGATGGATTCAACAGCTCATGGGGATTGCCATGGGTAGTATTCCTACTACTTACCTTGGGGTTCCCTTTTTAAAGGGTACCCAAACTCGTTGTTTTGTAGCGGCTTTTTGATAAAATTTTGTTGAAATTTAAAAGCTGGAAAGGGACTTCTCTATCTATAGTCGGAGATGTCTGTTTAACTCGATCATCACCATTCTATTATTTATAGTATGCTCATTTACAAATGGCCGATTTCCATGCTTAAAGATATGGAAAAGGCTATGCATAACTTTATCTCGGGTCGGTGACATTCGACGAAGGTCCATTGTGGTTAATTGGGATAAATGTTGCATTCCGCGTGAGGAGGGGCATAACTTTTTGTTTTGTGTGTTTTTGCGGGGCCTTATGGTCTTGGATTTTTCAGTCCTTTGAGATCAATTTTTATATGGTTCATTGCATCAATGAGTTTATGGTGCAAGCTATGAATGTTCAATTGAGTGACCAACATTCTTTCTTGTGGGGCTGCCATTTTTTCGTGTATATGCCTAATCGTGGCACATCCATAATGATATTATTTTTAATGATAAAAAGTGGTCGAGGAGGCGGCTCTGTTCAGCTCTAGGCTATGATTGTTGAGTCTTCTATGCTTGATCGAGTTGCATGAACAACACCCAAAGAGACATATTCTCGTCTTAGGCGTCTTAATGTGTGGGGTCGTCCGCACAGGGCCCCTAAAATAGTCTAGGTCGATTGGCATTTACCCCTTCCAGATTGGATTAAAGTTAACACGGATGGTTGTGCTCTGGGTTCTCCGGGTTCTTGCATAGCGACTGGGGTTTTCCATATGCACAAAAGATTTTTTCGAGGTTGTTTTGTCGAGCATTGTGGCATTGGTTATGCATTTGAGGCTGAACTTTTGGCAGCCATGATGGTTATTTCTTTCGCATTCAACAAAGGATGGCATAAACTGGGTTGGAGTCCGACTTAACCTATGTAGTCGATTTATTTAGCAGGCCAGGGTCCGTTCCATGGCAGTTTCTTGGAAGATGGTGCTACACATTGCATTTACTTTCGTAGATGGAGTTTGTGGTCTCTCATATTTATCAGGAAGGAAACAGAGTGGTTGATTGTCTGAGCAAGTTCCATGATTCTTCCATGTGGTGGGACAGTCCTCCAGCAAGCCTCGCGATTCTCCTCAATGAAGATTATGTTGGTTGATCCCAGTATAGATTCATTAGATGCCATGTTCTTCAGTTGTTATTTATTTCTTTATGGGTGAATGATGTGGGTGTTTTCCGTACGAACAATTTCTGGGGGGTATTCTTTTTCCTTCTAGGTGTTTTTTCCCTATAAGGGTGGGTTTTACCTTGGAAGATTTTAATGAAGCCCCAACTTTAAGCTACCTGATCGGCTTGTGATCAGGCATTTTCTTTTATTTATATATATTTTCAATTTATTTAAAAAAATCTATACTAAAACATGACATCGTACACTTGCGGTAAGAAAATCATGAAAAGGCATACACCCAAGAAGGGGACGA
Organism: Rehmannia glutinosa; assembly: GCA_016081115.2. Lineage (NCBI taxonomy): Eukaryota > Viridiplantae > Streptophyta > Magnoliopsida > Lamiales > Orobanchaceae > Rehmannia > Rehmannia glutinosa. The sequence goes on along the minus strand of JABTTQ020001980.1, from coordinate 101,957 downwards.
AACAAAAAACAAACCCACAAAGCAAGCTGAGGAACCCACCTTTATCTAACAAATCATAACTCAATAGCTAACCGAAAACCCACTGCCAACCTCTCTACTACTTCACTCCCAACTTATTGCTTTGAGAAGAACCAAACCATTCCATAGCAATCAATACCCATAATCCCACAACTAACTATCCAAATACCCAGCCAACCGACTAAGAATAACAAACTGTGGTGAGAGTCGCTAATGTGGATGTTGGCAATGTCACTCTTTGAAGGAGGATGCCACAAGTGATTGAGTCCACCTATAGGTAAAGTGTGTTGAATGATGCAAATAAGGATTCTGAGGGTTTTGGGGAGATATATGTGAATAATAGATTGTTGAAGGATTAAAAGAATAAAAATGAGGGCAAGAAAGAAGGAGACGCAGAAGGAAGGGCGCGCAAAGGAGAAGAGGCAATGGTGAAGGTTGGAGAGGATGAAGTGTCGCAACAAAACTTGGGGTTATTGACAGAGGAAAATCTTTGTTGAAATATCTCCAAGATTCCCAAAAAAATATGTCCAAGTATCATAGGATATCTGTGACAACACAAATATAGAAAATATTATATTTGATATCATAATTTCCGGTTTCTCTAAGAAGATCCAAACACATTTTTGTTGTGAAAAAATATATTATTTCCTTTGAACGAGCAACTTCTATACCCAAAAAATACTTGAACTTGCCTAGATATTTTATTTCAAACTCCTCTGCATCATGTATCTTGAGTGCTTCTTCTTTTACATCATTTTCTACAATAATAATATCAGCTGCATATCCTAATAATGTAGTCATTCGCCTTGCGGTCAAGTATTTCACAAATAAAGTGTGACCACCTTGACTTTTTTTGTAGTCCTTTCACAACATTGCTTTCGTGAACTTCCCAAACCATGCTATATGAGATTGTTTCAACCCATACAATGCCTTGTTTAACTTACAAACCTTCTTTACCCCAACATCAAGCCCTGGAGGTCTAACCATGTAGATCTCTTCCTCAAAGTTTCCATGTAGGAAGGTATTTTTCACATCAAACTGATGTAAACTCCAATTAAAGCTGGCTGCCAAAGACGACAATATCCTAATTGTATTCCTCTTGGCCACAGGTGCAAATATTTCTTCATAGAGCACTCCATATGTGTGTGCATAACCCTTTGCAACTAATCTAACCTTATATCGTTCACGTGAGGCATCAACTTTATACTTCAAAGAGAACACCCTCTTATATCATCTAGCTTGTTGTCCCTTTGGTAATTCCACCAACTCCCAAGTTTTGTTCTTTTTGAGTGCATCACTTGTCTCCAATCATCTTTACCTAATGCATTCAGGTTAAATAAGATCCGACTTTTCCATATAATCGAATAGAAGTGGAAGCGGGGATTTCAAAAATAGAGTTTTAGATATAAGAACCCAAGAAGGTTCTAAGCCATGCTCCTAAAAAACCCTAAAATATGCTCCTAAAAAATAAGTATCTGCAAGTGTGTGCCGTTCCCTTCCAATTCGCCGATGAACATTAATTCTTGATCGCCGCCGGCAAGGAATACTCCTCTCATGGATCTCAATCAGATACTATTCCCTAAACTCGAACACAAAGCTTCCAAGCGATCCCCTACTGACTCGATGAGCACTGACGTGCAGGTTTCCAACCCAACGGGATTCAAGACGACTTATGCTGCTTCGAAGGTTATCGCTGGGGATGATGACCCTCTGAGGCAGGTACCCAATGCAAACAACGTTACTCAGTTTGTTGCCACTTTAAAGACTCTCGATCATTTTTCCCATGCTAGGGTTTATGATAGGGTTGATTCAAACCCTACCGACCATGCACATGCACGGGGAATTGTCTGACTCTAAAACTGTTGGGATTTCTCACAACTCCTCCGATTCAAAACAACCTGCTGGGATATTGCGACCTGCATCTCAGGCGGATCAACAACATTTTGATGTATCTTGGCCAACAAGTAAGCCTTCTTTTGTCCAAACTCTTTCGCCGGAGGAATCTTCTAAACTGGTAAAAAGGGCAATTATTTTTCATTACGATGGACAAGGATTTCTATCAACAAAAAATGTTGAACTCAAATTTTTTCTAATCAGTCGTGTGATTTACCCGAAGGGCACGAAACCTCATACTTGGGACGAGCTCAGGAAGAAATTGGCTTTGGTATGAAATATCAAATCCCCATGGAAGTTGATTCCTCTGGGAAGGGGATATCACAATATTCAACTTGCGGATTTGCATGAACGTAATCTAATTTTTCAAAAGTCGGCATGGAATTCTCTCAGGGTTCGTTTCGTCTTATGAACTGGATCCCAGATTTCAACCCATACAAGATTAACATGTCCAGAGCTCAAGTTTGGGTTCATATTGATGAACTTAGCTTGGAATATTAGCACCCCTCTTTGATCATGAAATTGGCAAACTCCATTGGGACCCCTATTCAAATTGATGGCAAATATTTAACGGGGGAGGTTGGTTATTTCGTTCGGGTCCTTGTTGAAATGGACCTTAGTGCTCCACTTCAGGAATGCATAATGGTGGAACGAGCTAGCCACTGCACTTTTGTTTCAATTGGTTATGAGAATATTCCGGAGTTCTGCGTGCATTGCCGGATTGTGGGTCACAACATAATAAATGTCGGAAATCCGCAACTCATGAGGTAAAGAAGACGGAAGAGGAAACAAGGGATAGAAGTTGTTCCATTGATAGGAATGATAATAGGGGACGATCTCAGACGCGGAAGGCTAAGGAGACAGCTGCCACTTGGGTGCAAGTGAAAAATAAAAAAGGGCGTATTAATCAGCAGGTCAATCACGCTTCTACATTCGGGATTTCTACGCGGAATACTTTCGAGATATTGGAGGAACTGATTCTATTAGTTTCTGAATAGAGGAATACTTTAGATAAGGATTGGCATGGTGCTGCTCGAGCCCATAGAGCAGCTCCTATCAACGAAGATCGAACAATGGAATGGAGACATCAATGAGGGTAGCACAATAGTGGTTTCCAATCGGCTTGACTAGCAGGGCCAGGAATCCTTTTACAGGGCTATCGAGGCTATTTTAAAAAATAATCCTCCCATAGTATCGATGACAATACGCAGGTGCGTCGCCACTCTTACCCCCTCAATGAATTGCATGTATTGGAATATTAGAGGGATTGGTAACAATTCCACTAAATCTATGCTTAAGGAATTGTGTCGTGTCCATAAACCTGATATTGTTGTCATTGCAGAGCCTATGGTACAATTTTCTTCTATTAATCAGAATTTCTGGCACTCTGTCAATATGAATCTGGTGGGTGAATCTTTCAAATCTAATGGTATTCTGGATATTTGGATTTTCTCTCGCTCTCCTAATTTTCAATTTCAGGTGATTTTCAATTCTGATCAATGTTTGTTTTGTGACGTGAAATTCAATAACATGCGATTCTTCATGGGATTTGTTCATGCCCACTGCTCTTACATAGCTCGACGGCAATTATGGTTGGATGTTCGATCGTTAGGGCTTACTAACTTTGTCTTTGCTTGGTGATTTTAATGCCATTTTAGGTGTTCATGAACATCAGGGAGGGTCTCTACCTCATGGGACGGCCTGTAGGGAGTTTAGGCAGTTTATTGATGATAATGATCTATCTCAGGTTCCTACGGATGGTAACATATTTACGTGGAGTTATTTTCGTTCTTCTCGGGGGTTAGTTCAAGCCAGGTTGGATAGAATTTTGGCGACCCAGCAATTTTTGAATCATTGGCATATGGTAAAAGGTTATGTGGGAGTGCGTTATAATTCCGATCACCATCCCATCATTCTGCGATGCGACTTGGCTAGCATGACAGTGCCAATCCTCTTTCGTTTTCAATCTATGTGGTTACAACACGAGGGTTTTCGAGATGTAGTGGACAAGTCTTGGAAGGATCCTATTGTGGCTTCTAATCCGATTCTCGTGGTTATGATGAAACTGAAAAGACTACGTCCTATTCTTGGGGCTTGGAATTTTTTAGTTTTTGGAGATATTCATCGGAAGGTGGAGGAGGTTCAGAATAAGCTTAAAGAGGTTCAAGTCTTTCACGTCGAATGGTTATTCGGATTCATTAATGCAGCAGGAGATTGAGATCCACAAAGAGTTGGCTAACTTGTTAAATTGTCAATACGAGTTATTACGTCAGAAGAGTTGGGTAAATTGGCTGAAATACGGTGATCGTAACTCCAATTTCTTTCACAGGAAGCTCCGTACGAAAAGAGCTAAGGGCGTGCTTCGATAGCTGATGGTGGACGGCATTCTTACGGAGGATAGGCAATTAATTCGCAATCACATTCTTTCTTTTTATGAGAATCTCTTCCCTGAGCAACATCACACGGGGGTTGATTACTCTATGTTAGATGAGGCGATTCAAACAACAATGACTGACGCGGAGAATAATTTTTTATGTGCCACCCCTAGTGATGAGGAAATCAAAGATACTATTTTCGGGATGAGTCCAGATAGCGCCCCGGGCCCTGACGGTTTTGGTGGTCATTTTTCCAAACATTGTTCGGACACGATTGAGGTGGATATCAAAGCGGCGATCAGATCTTTTTTTATGACGGGTGTCCTTCCTATGGGGTGTAATTCTAGTTTCATGGTGCGCGTTCCAAAATCTAAAGGAGCAGATAGGGTGGAGGAGTTTAGGCCTATTGTTCTGAGCAACTTCTTATTTAAGACTGTTACAAAAAATTTGGCCGCCCGTTTTGGATCAATCCTTAAAAAACTGGTCTTAGAGATGCAATTTGGGTTCATTTCAGGCAAGCAGATTCATGACTGTATTGCCCTCGCCTCTGAAGGTGTGAATTGTCTTCTGAGTAATTCCAAATTTCCGAATATGATCTTGAAAATTGACATTCGCAAGGCGTTTGATACTCTCCATTGGTACTTTTTATATCATGTGTTGCGTAAGATGGGATTTAATGAGCAATTTATCCTGTCGGTTTCTAGAATTTTCAGTCAGAACGTATTTCTATTCTCATTAATGGAAGCCCGAAGGGTTATTTTTCCGGCTAAAGAGGTGTGCGACAAGGCGACCCTCTTTCTCCTCTTCTATTTTGTGCAGCGGAGGAGGTGCTGGCTAGAGTCCTGGAACACAAGCTTCAGCAGGGAGCACTATCGCCATTTCGTGCTCCTTGCAATATTCAGTTCCCCCCTTGTTTACTCCATCCAGATGATATTTCGATCATGAGTGAGGCTACTTGGAGAAATTACAGATGTATTCTGGAGGTCCTCAACTCTTATGGTAATATCTCAGGTCAAGTGTTCAATCCTGCGAAGTCTAAGGTTTTTTTCAATGATAATATATCTGCACGCCTTATCTATCGTATTCAAATCCACTTTGGCATTTCACGGGGTGGCACCAAGAATTCGTACTTTTCAGCCTCTTTATGATAAAATCATTGCAAAATTTCAAACATGGAAGGTACTGCATTGTCGATGGCTGGGCGCATTACGTTGGTAAATTCCGTGACTACCAGCGCATTTGTTCATTCTATGCTTGTTTATAGATGGCCAACTACTTTGCTAAAGGCTATGGAGAAGGCTATTCAGAACTTTGTGTGGTCGGGTAACATCCATAAAAAAGGGTCGATGACGGTGAACTGGACTGACTCGATGTGGTGCGCCAAAGGAGGAAGATGGGCTTGATATTCGTTCCTTGCTTTGGGTCAATCGAGCGTTTTTGATGAAAATGGCTTGGAAAATTCTTGTTTCCGATAGCCCGGCGTTCACTCTACTTAGAAAATGCTTTCTGATGAACAGAGCTCTTCGGTCGCTATACATTGGTTCGACCTTGTGGTTGGTTTTACGTCCTATGGTGATGGATATTCTTTCCCAGCCACGTTAGATCCTGGGTTTTAATTCGGGGGTTCGTTTCTGGTTGGATAATTGGCTTGGTTATTCTATTGCAGATCGTATTGGTATTCCGGATGAATTTCATGGGTACTTTTCTCAGAACATTTTGGACTAGTTCTTTGATGGAGTCTGGGGATTCACCTCTCTCCCCAAGTTGTGGGTTCTAGGGACGAATGGGCGAAAAAGCTGGTTGCACATCAATCCAAAGAAATTTGGGAATCTTCAAAAGCCCTGTATGCAAAAAATGATTACGTTTCTTAATTATTTGGCGTTAAGTCAAGGTAATGATAAAAAATGCAGCCGGCAAAAATCGCAATTGAGTGTCTGCATGGATGCTCAGACTAGTAATAAAAGAAAGCCTTGGGGTAGCATTAACTATCACCTTCAGAGGCTTAATGGGGAAGAAAGTAGGACTTGACTCGTTGCATGTTATTGATTATATTGGTGCAATATCAGTAATCAGTTGTGTCAAAAATTGTCCTATGATAGTTTTAAGTATTTTTGATGTTATTTCATTGTAATCCAAGGACAGAATATGCATTACCCACTTCGGTTCTTGTCGTTTAAATCCATCGAATGGAAAGCTTTCTCGAGTTCTTGGATTTTTTGGAAGGAAAATGGAAAGTATTCATAACTTTGATGGAGTCGGCATTTTACGGAGGATTTCTTGGTGGCTTATACGAATGTTGTCATTGATATTCTACACTCCCCTGTTTCTCCTGACTCGGAAGACCGTATGGTATGGGGTCTTTCTGAAGATGGCAATGTTTCTCCTAAGGGGGCATATCAATATGTCCGAGAGTCTTTTCCAGAAGTTAGATGGGGGAAATGGATTTGGGCTTCTCACGTTCCGTCTTGTCGATCTATGGTGGTTTGGAAAGCAATCTTCAATCGGCTAGCGGTTATTGATAATCTTCGCATTAGGCGATTTTGTGGACCATATATTTACCTCGTGTCATTTTTCAGCGGGCGTTTGGGGCTGGATTAAGGACACATTTCAAGTGGCGTTACCTTTAGACGGGGGATTTAATCATCTCTGCATTTTTGCCATGCATCTAAAGTTTAGTCCACAAATCGCGATGCTATGGAAAAGGGCTTATTTATCTGTAATTTGGATTATTTGGCACTTTCGCAATTGTTGGATTTTTGAGGGTGTGAGGCCGCAAGTTGCTTCTGCTATTATACTCCTTTGGGCATTTATCATCGAGATGTTAGGTTTGGTGTTGGGTACAATGTCCAATTCTATTTTTGAGTTAATATGTCTCCGTAAATTACAGGTCAAGGGGCATATTCGGCCAAATCCAAAGATGCTAGATGTGAGATGGTATCCCGCGCACCCAGGGTGGGTGAAAGTTAATACTGATGGTTGTGCGTACGGAGCCCCGGGTAGATGTGTGGATGTGCGTGTGTATCGCAACTGCAGAGGTTTCTTCACGTGATCCTTTATCAAAAATATTGGTGTTGGGTTTGCTTCCAAGCGGAACTAATGGCTACTATCTTTGCGATTGAGCGGGCGTATAGGAGCGGGTGGCGCAAGCTGTGGGTCGAATCTGACTCAACTTACGTTTCTGACTTATTAACCTCAAGGTCGTTAAAGGTCCCTTGGAAGTATTACGAATGTTGGCGTCGAGCTTTATATTATGTTTCCAAGATGGATTTCGTGGTATCACATATTTTTAGGAAGGGGAATCACGTAAAGGAAAACTATCCAAGATGGATTGCAACTTGGACTGGTCGCATGTGATGCTAGAGGACATTCAATCGAATATTCATGATGATGCATTGGGTAAAGTCTTCTCTCTCATTAAGTAAATATGGGGCAGAGATTCTTCATTTCGATAGAACGAACGAGTCGTCCGTGTGGAAGAGCACGACCCGTGCTTCGACTTTCATTGGGAGCCTTTGCTTCGCAATCACGCACAGGTGGGTCGTGCTCTATGGCATGGGCCATGTGTGGAGTCTTGTATCGTTCGACACCACACATGGGCTGCCTGTGCCTTGCCACATGACTCGTGCACCTTCCCTCTTGGGCTGTTGTTTCTTCGGTCTCACGCACGGGTAGGGCGTGCTTATCTGCACGGCCCGTGTGTCCATCGCACTCCCTGGCTGGTCTTCGTCTTGCTGCTCGGGTGGATTTTATTCGCTCGTCTTTTTCTTCGAGTGGTACTCTTTTTCCTACCAAGGGTTTTTCCCACAAGGTTGGGTTTTAACTTGGTAGGTTTTAATGAGGCCCCGCTGTTTAGCTACCGAGTCGGCTTGTGGCCTGGGTTTTCTTTCCTGTTCATACCTACTCTTTTTCTTTTTTATCATATATTGATCATTTATCTAAAAAAAGATATTTTTGAATAAGTGCGAATATATATATAAAAAATGAAAAAAGAGTAATCCTGATTACAGGCAGATCAGGTAACCAAATGAAAGCCTGGAAATAATTTCAACAACCAAACGAAGTGGTCACAAGTCGACCAAATGGCTGAATGGTTGGGGCCTCGTTAAAACCTTCCAAGGTAAAACCCACCCTTGTGGAAAAAACCCTTGGAGGGAAAAAGAGTACCCCCCAGGAAAAAAGGCGCCTAAAAAAGAAACCTGAAGTGGTGGCGCATTAAGTAACAAACCTATAGGTGGATTGGCAAACATAATCATCAGTAAGGTAGTGAAGAAGGTCTGTGGGCGGGATGCCCCACCAGGCGCCACTCTCCGTCTTCTTGCTCAGTATGTCTGCCACCCGATTGCCTTCACGAAAGATATGAGAGACTACAAGATCAATGCCACTGAGCAGATGCAAGGTTTGGCGCCAATAGCTAAGATGGCACCATGAGACCTCCATCATTCTCTTCTCCAGCAGGTTCACCACATACATCGAATCCGATTCCAGCCAAAGTTGCGTCCATCCTTTTGCGAATGCGTAATGAATCGCCCATATTGCTGCAACCAATTCAACTTCAAATGCGTACCCTGAACCACAGTGATGGACAAAGCATCCACGAAAGAATCCTCTAAAATTCCGGAAGACACCGGAGGCTGTTAGATTGCCCGGCGCCCCTGAAGCGCTGCCATCCGTGTTAACCTTGATCCAACCCGGGAGGGGTTTTTGCCACTGGACCTCCACAATCTTCGAGCATGCCTAGCCCTTCCACGGGAACTCTTAAACCACGCAGATAAAGAGGTCCTGGCTGATCATTATTCATGCTTCCCGGTCCAAAGATGCTTTGATTCAACAATGAGTACCTGTAGGTGAATGAGTGCCGCCTCGGAGTCCAGATTTTGTTGTGGAAAATCAGCTCATTACGGATGTGCTAGATAAGCCGAGATGCGAGGATAATATTGCCACACGCCAAAGAAAGCGACCTGGTCACTAAAATGAAGAGACATAAGCCATACCAGCAGTTCATTGAAACGTAAGCCTGGAAAGGGTGCACGTGAAAGGCTTGGAAGATCCAACGCCATATATGCCCTGCAAAAGCACAAGAAACAAATAAGTGATCAACCGATTCCCCGATTCCTGCAAAGAACACAAACCGAAGGCCAAGTAAAACTTCCCCTAGCTCGTAAAGAATCTTGAATCGCCAATCGGTTGTGTATAGTCCTCCATGCCACTACTCGATCTCTGTTCCGGGATATCTTTGGGACCAAATCCAAGAACCCCATCTAATCTGCCGGGCGGGGGCGTAAATAATTATAAGCCGTCTTGAGGTAACCGAACCATCCTCTCGAGTTCATCCAAACACGAGTATCCGGGATGTAGGCGCAATTGGGATGCGCACAATAGCTCAAACCAGCTCCAAATAAGCCTCCACAAAGGGGAGGGTGAAGTGCCGTATCCATCATAAAAATAATCGAGATACTGTTGCTGGAATAAATATCTATAATCCTGAATGCCAATTCTCTCGAATGGAGTATCCCAACCAATTATCAATCCAAAATAATACCTCGGAATTGGCGCCCGGGATCCAACGAGCACCAATCCAAGCAATCGAAATACAGGTTTAATCCCGGCCAAATAGAAGAAGGAAGAAAGGACCTCAAGATATCCCCATTTCTAGTAAAAATCTACCGTTGTCCGAGGATCCCGAAAACCACTGAGTCCGAGTTCAAAACCTTCCAGCCCAATTTCATTAAGAAAACCTTGTTAGCAGCCATGATCGATCGCACGCCCAATCCTCTCTCTGCCCTGGGCGTGCAGCATGTATTCCAGTTGACCACTACTTTTCCTTTAGAATTCACGTCCCCCGTCCAAATGAAATTACGCATGGCTTTTTCCATTTGTTTTAGCAGTGTGGCAGGCCATTTATAAATCATCATGGTGTGCACGAAAGAACTAGTTATCACCGAGTTAACAAGGCAAACCCTACCAGCAAGGGAGAGAGACGAGCCTTTCCACCGTTGGAACTTAAGGATTATCTTGTCAAAGATAGGCTGTAAATTCGCGACCTTTGGAGCTCCCTTGAAGATTGGAGCGCCCAAGTAGATGGTGGGGAACACCCCTGGATGAATCCCTATAATGTGTTGCACCCTCCCACGGACATAATGCGAAACCTGCGGCCCAAAATAGACCTTGGATTTCTGTGGACTAAACACTTGGCCCGAGATATCTACATAATGAGTAAGAATCTGAAGCAAGACCCGGGCATTGGATGAAGACGCCCCACACATGATGACAATATCGTCCGCATATAAAATGGATGATGGAAAGACAATACTCCTTGGCGCCGTGAAGGCGATAACCGGATCGATCCATCGTTGCTGCAATAAAACAACCCAGGACCTCCTCCGCAATACAAAACAACAGGGAAAATAACCAACCGGCGTCCCATTCAACAGCACTGATATTTTGGACGACCGAAGAACCACCTCCACCCAACGCACAAATGTCTCGGAGAAACCAAAACGGCGCAAGACATGTAGTAAAAAATCCCACCTCAATGTGTCGAATGCCTTGCGAATATCGATTTTCAGTATCATATTCGAATCTGTGCGTCCCTGTAAGACATTGAACCCTTCAGATACCAAGGCAATACACTCATGAATTTGTCTACCCAAGATAAAACCAAACTGAGTCGGAGATAAATAATCAGCAATAATCGAACCCAAGCGTGTAGCCAATATCTTCATGATAATCTTGAAAAGGAAGTTGCTCATGACAATCGGGCGGAAGTTTTCAATGACATTTGCATCCTTAGTCTTTGGGATGAGCGCCATGAAACTGGCATTCAATCCCAGAGGTAGTGACGAATTACTAAAGAAAGAGCGAACAGCGTCTGTTACCTCAGCAGAGATGACATCCCAGAAATGGCGGTAAAAAATCCCATTGAACCCATCAGGCCCCGGAGAACTGCCTGAGTCCATATCAAACACCGTGGTCTGCACCTCAAAATCCGAGGGAATGGCTGTTAGGCTGGCATTATCCCGCGCCCCAACCATTGGAGTGAGCACCTGGTCGACTAGCGAGAAATCCGTGGCAGAGCTCCCGGTTTCCGCTAAAATGAAATAATATGATTCCCAAGGACCGTAGCATCATCAGTGAAATTCCCTACCACCATAAGCCCCTGAATCCCCGCGCGGCCTATACGAATCGCTCGCCGATGAAAAAATGTTGTGTTACGATCCCCATCCTTAAGCCAGGTAGTGCGGGCCTTTTGCTTAAGGAATTCAGACTGTGACTGCAATGTCTGCGAAAGCTTCAACTGGCCGTCCAGCTCGCTATCCCGGAGAGAGGAGGTATAGCCCAAAGCCTCAATATCTGCCTGAATCTGACGAAGATGCTCCATCTGGCTATCCACGCTACGATTAACATCCCCAAACACATCCCTATTCCAATCTTTAATAATATATCGCAACCGCTTGAGCTTCCTCATGACACGCAATAAAGGGTTGTGCATGTCACATGGAGAGCCCCAAGAGGTTGTAACTAAATCCCGGAATGAATCGTGGTGAACCCACATACGCTGAAAACGAAACGGAACCGGACCTGGTAATGGCCGAAGAACAAGTAACCAAAATGGGGTGGTGATCAGATCCAATGCGAGGAAGAACTAAGCCCTTGACATCCTTCCAAAGTGCGAAAAAAGGGCAAGTAGCCAGGGCTCTGTCCAACTTAGCCTGAAGTAAAGATAGAGGCCTTCGGGGAGAGCACCAAGTAAATGAATTCCCCGTCGCCGGTACCGCAAACAAACTGGCGTCCTCTATGAAATCCCTGAAATCCTGGCACGAGGCTTGGGAAAGAGTATCATTGCGCGAGCGCTCATGATGTCCCAAAACCGCATTGAAATCCCCAACAAGCAACAGATCAGCCAGACCCAAACTTCGCAAATCCAACCATAGCTCACGTCGTGCAATGTAATCACACAAACCATGTGTAAAGCCAACATGAAAAATCAAAGAACCAAATTGAACATGGAAAACAATACAATGGGTAGAAGACCAGACCTGATTTAGAATTGTGATAGTGGAGTCGTGAAGTACCCAAATGTCTGGCCGCCCATTCACTTGAAAACTTTGTCCCGCAAGAGTCAAACCCAGGCTATGCCAATAAGAGTCGGAAATAGTCGAAAAGTCCACCTTAAGTTCACAAATAGCCATAATGGAAGGCTTATGCTTATGACATAAGCCTTAAGAACATTGCGAGATGCAACATTCCCAATCCCCCGGATGTTCCAGAAGATGCAATTCATTGAGACAGTTGGGGGGGAGTCGCCCGTGACGATCGCACGGTGAAAACAGGCGTGTGGCGCGTAGCAGAGTATGATGATTGGGGATGATCCACTTCATCTGCATAGTCTGCCCATTTTTTGGAAGCTGCAAAGTTCATCTCGTGTGGTTCTGAACTTTCTATTTCAATAGTAACGTCATGAGCAGGGGGCGACGGCCCCGACATAACTTTTTGGAGAATTCGATCTTTAGCTGAATCCAAAGAGCTGTCCCGGAAGACATGACTCAGAGCACGAATAGGCTTCCCCAAAGGATATTGTACTGTGATAGGCATAATTGTGGAGGCTGAGACGGTTCTCGTACTGGAAGTACTGGCCTTGGGCGATGACCCCCTAGCTGGAAACTCAACGTGGTCATCTGCGGGTTGTTGATCCTGGGATTCGACTGAACCAAGAGCCTCCAAGGTGTTACCAAGATGGATTTCTGGAGGGCAAGTGACTATGGCACGAAGAGGAGATCCTGCGCGCGTAGTCGAACCTGTATTTCCCATTGAGTCATCAATGGCCTTGCCCTTGTCCTGCTGAACAGGACGATAAACTCTACGAACCCTGGAACGCCCTTGCTGAATTGAATTGTTGCGATTAGCAGGCTCTTGTGGCCGTCCCTAGGCCGGTGACGTGCGCCCATCCTTGTCCATATTACCCACTGTGTTAAAATGACAAGAAGCTGTAGAGTGCCCCGTAACACTGCACCTCGAGCAAAATGCGGGTAGTTTTTCATAAGTGACGGAAACAAAAGAGCACTTGCCAGTGCGTTCAACCATAATGTGTTCCTCCAAAAGTTTGGAGAGGTCAATATCCACCAAAACCCGAACAAAATGGCCCAAAGAACCATCCAGAGAACGCTGATCAATCTGTAATGGATTCCCAATAGCACTGGCAATCCCCATGATGTTATTGGGGTCCTAGTATTCCAGACTGAGTATAAAAATCCATACCCAAACACTGCCATCAAGTTTGTACCTTATAAGGATTGAAGTCGCACCCACGAGAGATAACGGATAGTGCTAGGGTTAAGCATCCAATTAGTGCGTTTCTGCACCCGAGAACGATCCTGCGCACTAAACAATTTAACACAAAAGAAACCCTTGCCCAAGGGAATTAATTTCCATTCATTCGTAGTACCCCATAATTCCGATAGGCGTTTATGTAAAGGCATAGTCGCCCGTGGCTTATTACCTTTACCTAAAATAACTCTTCCAATTAACGAATAGGAAAATTCAGCGAGACGCTGTTGGTAGGCATTATCATCAATGGTAATGGAATAGTAGTCACCTTTTCGAACAGGTTTAGGGATAGAATTTTTACCAGAAACCACATTGGAAAACATATTGCCACAACCTGGGGCCGTAGTTGTGGAAGTCGTATGATGAGTACCTTGGGCATGCATGGTTGAATCCCTATCGTGGTGTGTACCTGAAACAATTTTAGCAAACGAGAGGCCAAAATTGGATTGATCAATGTGAGAGGTGTCAGTAATGTGAGGTGCACCCTTGGGACCATATACTGGGCGGGGGTCTGAGGATGGGATTCCGTGGAGATGGCTGACGGCGGCCCAGGGGTCATCACTCCCCTGGGAGGGGGCGTCCCTGGAAGTGGAAGCTGTCGCTGGCCCCCCATGAACAACCAAAGGAGGGCCAGCCCCCCCATGGACATAGGAATCCATGGGGGTAGAAGAACGCCCCATCATGGGCGTTGAATGAGGATCATGTGCGTGGTGGGGGACCACAGATGCAGTTGGAGTGTTGGGGTGGGGGGGGACCAGTTGAGGGTGGACGTCGCGCGTGTACGAGGTTGTTGATGTGGTGGGGACCTGCGTACCAGGTTGTTGTGGGGGAGCAGGCCCGGAGGGATGCTGCGTACTAGGTTGTTGCGGGGGAGCAGGCACGGAGGGATGCAGGTACATGGCTTGAGGGACCAGCCCAGCTGGCATGTATTGTTGGGGCGGTGTAGGGGCTGCAGGCTTGGGGATGAACGTCGCTGGGAGACCATAGTGCGATAGCAGGGACGAAGGAAGGGGCTGCGTGGTATATCGCTGTGCACGCTGCACAACGCTGTGCGCACCGGACAAGATGGAGGGTTGAGGACGTGGTTGATGGGGCGCGTAATGGAAGTGAAGCCATGGAACTCGATGAGGGCATTAGGGCAGCCGTGGCGGTGCGGTGGCATGGTAGATGGACGGAAATCGGGAGAGAGAAGGAGAGAAAAACCCTACTCATCGGTTTATCTAAAAAGATATAAAAACCCAAGATCATGCAAATTAAATTTATTTAAACTAGAGGAAAAATAGAAAATTTACCTCTTTCGACGATTTTCTTGTTCTTCTATTGTTCTTGTTGATCCATTGAATCTTTGAATCTCGAAACACCATGATCTTCCAATTCGATCCTCCCTATTAATGGCAAAATGTGGGCACCAAAATAAAGTTCTAAGTTCCTAACTTTGATTCTCCTATGGAACAAATATGATTTCTCTCTCTATAATATGCTCTCGCTTATCGTCTTCGTCGTCTCTTTTTGAAGTTTCTATTCGTCTTCTCCGAGTTATCCATGGCGGATCCATCACTTCATGATCATTCGATTATACTTCCATCTGCCTCTCCATCTTTTTCAAATTCTATGGTTTCCAAGGTACACATGTGAACAAAACAACAAACGATCATAAGGTTTAAGCGTCCATCCTTCACTTGGCCTCCTTCGAATTTTAAACCACATGTGAAGAAAACTCTTCCCGAACCAGTGGCTGCACAATACCTATGGCGGGCCTTGTCCCAAAAACCTGCTACTTACCGTCCTCACGTCCGGTTGCATCTGTTCAGCATCCTCCATCCCTGGTGATAAACATGTTGCAGAGGTTTCATGGGGGGGGGGACGCTCAAGTGGTGTTGTTGTCCGAGGGGCTATTCAAGGAAGGGATGACATCCATGCGCCTATTTACCCCATGGAACCAATGCCCATGGGGGGCGGCCCCCTGCTGGCTCCTTTGGGGGGCCGCTAATGGGGCAGCCATCCTTCGCTGCCCCATCCTGGGGGGGGGGGTGGCCTCTAGGAAGTTCTTCCAGGTACTGTTCAAAATGTGGTCCCCTCTCTAGAAGCTCAAGGAGTTGGCTGTGGTGTGCTCCCAAAGGTTGTTGCTAATCCCCAGCACCTGGATAGCCACCACTCTAACATTAACCCACATTTAGTTAACTCTTTTGTGAACAGGGTCTCTGGTAATTCTCCTGCTATGGATTCTTCAACCCCTCAGGTACCACATAACTCTCAGTCTTATTCCAATATTGTTTCTGGTGAGTCGTATTCTATCCTTGAACCTATAAAAAAGGGAGAATATTATTCTGTGATGATTGAAGAGAATATTTACAAATAATTTATTGTGGAATTTGCTAATGCTTTGATTGGACGTGTTATTCTTGGTAACGGTAATATGCCATGGCCTATTATGCCATTTCAAAAACGATTTTCGAAATTATGGGGAAATACTAATGATGGGAAATTAATTCCCTTGGGTAAGGGTAATTTCTTTGTTAATTTTCAATGCTCATGATTGATCTAGGGCTCAAGCTCGTGTTTCTTGGGCTATTAATCCGAGTTCCATTAGTTTGTCCCCTTGGATGCCAGATTTTAACCCCCACAAGGTCACTACTTCCATTGCCAATGTTTGGGTTCGTATATATGAGTGAAGTATTGAATATTCGGACCCTAGTTTCATTGTTGGGGATTGCCAAGGCCATCGGGACCCCGGTTCAGATTGATAATAGGTCCTTGAATGGTTCTCTGGGTCATTTTGTTCATGTGTTGGTTGAGGTGGATCCTGCTAAGCCTTTACAGGATTATATTATTCTGGAACGTATAGGACATTGTTCATTCGTGTCTGTCAGTTATGAAAAACTCATTGTTTTTTCTTCTAGTTGTTGTATCACGGGTCACACCTCGGCTCCCTATCGTTGTATGGGACCATCGGCTGAGGCTGACGAACCTATTGGACGTCCCACATCTCGAAGGGGACGTTCTATGGTTCGCCAAACTTATCCTCCTATTAATAAATCTAACGATAAAGGAAGGTCGTTGTAAACTCAATGGATGATGCGGTCTCCTCTGGGGGTGGCGGTTTCTCTCCCTCTTGCTTTTGTGCTGCCTTAGCAAATGAGGATTGTGATTCTGATCCCGTAAATACTCTACTTACTACTTCAGTTGATTCAAATGCTTTTGATTTGCCCACATTTTTTGATATTCGGAAATAGCCTCACACTGTTCAGTATCGCTTGGAGAAACCGATTCTCCACCTATGGCATGCTATTCGGGATAAATCCTTTGATTCTGCCAAACAACGTCTTTTAGCTGATATTTAAAGAGGTCCTCTGCCTCCTCTCCATAAGATTTCTATTACTCAAGCATCTGATGGTCCTAAGGCCCTCATGGCGGTTACTAAAAAATGGGGGGACTTAATGATAATTCTGCGAACAATACATCAACGTCTCCATAGTGGATTATTCTTCCAAACTCTTCGCAATGAATTGCCTCTTTTGGAATATTCAAGGGATTGGGAACATTTCCTCCCGCAATATTTTTAAGGAATTATGTAAGTTTCATAAACCTTCCGTCGTTGCTATTGCTGAACCAAAAGTTAATTTAGGCATTTTTTCGGATTCTTATTGGGATAGCTTGGGTTTATAGTTTGTCATGCAGAATTTTTAGGCTAATTTTTTTTGAATAAATTCTAAAATATATATAAAAAAAGGAAAAGAGAGTATTCCTGATCACAAGCTGATCAGGTAACCAAAAGTAAGCCTGGAAACAATGTCATAAATGAAATCAAAATGGTCAGGAGCTCGAAAAATTTAAATTTTAGAAGAAAAGAAAAAATCGAGAAAATTGATCTTAAGGCAAAATAGAAAGAAAGCAATTCTCTCTCTAGGGTTTTTTTCTCTTCCCTCTCTTGAATTCTGATCGGCCGTCTCCTATGCCTCCGGCGCCGTCGCCGGTCGCTCCCCCCATGTCCTCGCCGGAGTCTCAAGGGCTTTCTGGTTTAACTTCGAACTTTGTGCCTTACCATGCACGATCGCAAGAACAAATTCCTCCTCAGCCTTCTGCACGTCTATGCACCGGGCAGCCCATTGACGAGAAACCATCGACGACGGCATCGTTCTCCTTCTACGGGTTGCCGTGGAATTTTATGTTGTCCAAAACCTCCCGCAGCCCGCCTCCATTGAAGTACGCAACAAACAAGGGTCATCACGCAAGACGCCACCTGCCTTCGTCCATGACCCCCTCGCACCTGCCATCGCTCACGATCACCACGCCGCGCCCCCCTACAGCGCTGCCCCTACAGGGCCCCCTGCCGCACATCCCATGTGGGTGGTAATTTGGGGGCAGCGCCCCCCTCATGCTCAGCGCCCCTTGGGGGGCGTCCCTTTACCCCCATGGCTGCCTATATCCATGGGGGGGCCGGCCCTCCTTTGGGAGCTAATGGGGAGCCGGCGGCTGCCAGCACTTCCAGGGATGCCCCCCTAGGGGGGTGATGACCACTGGGCCAATGTCAACCATTCTCAGCGCATCCCTCCTTCATGCCCGTCCATGAATGCTGCTCAACCTGCTGGAAGCTACGACTACATGGGTTCCCCCCATGCATCGTACCCTCGACAATCATTTCATGATTCTAATACTCATATTCACTTGGCCAATTCTTTTGCAAAAGTGGTTTCGGGAAATCCCTATCCTTTGGATTCTACTTCCCACATGCCACATGTAATATTGCTTCATTTTCTCATATGGTTTCTGGTAAAATGCATTCTATCCCTAAACCAGTTAGGAAAGGGGATTATTACTCTGTTACTATTGACCAAAATGTTTAGCAACAACGCCTTGCTGAGTTTTCTTATTCTTTGATCGGGCGGGTTATTTTGGGCAAAGGTAACAAACCATGGCCTACTATACTCTTGCATAAAGGCTATCCGAGCTATGGGGTATTAAGAATGATTGGAAACTAATTCCCTTGGGCAAGGGATATTTTTGTGTTAAATTATTTCATGCGCAGGATAGAGCTCGGGCTCAACAATGTACCAATTGGGCGCTTAACCCGGGTACTATTCGACTCTCTCCATGGGTCCCGAATTTCAACCCTTATAAGGTGCATACTTCTGTGGCCAGTGTTTGGGTCTGCATCTTTGAGCTCAGATTGGAATACTGGGATCCCAATACCATCCTGGGGATCGCCAGTGCTATTGGAAACCCATTACAAACTGATCATCGATCGCTTGATGGTTCTCTGGGGCATTTCGTTTGGGTGCTGGTTGATATTGATCTTGAAAAGCCGTTGGAGGACCACATAATGGTGGAGCGAGTTGGCCAGGATTTTTTTGTCTCAATCAGTTATGAGAAACTCCCTGAGTTTTGTTCAAAGTGTAACGTTACGGGACGCTCGATGGCTTCTTGCCGTCTTAATACCGCGGAAAACTCAGCTAAGGAAAGACGCACATCTCCTGACAATGGACGTTCCAGGGCCTCAGCAACACGTCTGAACTTTGCTCAAGGTGGACGCTCCAGGGTTCAGAAAGTTTATCGTCCTATGCAGCAGGACAAGGGCAAGGCCATTGATGACTCAATGGGAAATACAGGTTCAGCTATGTGTGCAGGTTCCCCTACTTGCGCAATAGTCACTTGACCTACGGATATACAACTTGGTAATACTTTTGAGGCTCTAGATTCAGATGATACCACCGATCAACCATCCGCAGATTCCCATGCAGATTATCCATCTAGGGAAAACGTCCCCATGGCCCCTACTTCCAACACAGGCCCCGTCTCCACTATCCTGCCTATTACGGTTCAGCATCCATTGGAAAAGCCAATCCGGGCTCTTAGTCGTGCCTTCCGGGACAACTCCTGGGACTCTGCTAAATCCAGATTAATCCAGAATGTTACTGAGGGACCATCACCAACAATCCATGACGTTACTATTGAGCCAGATCGCCCAGGGCCAAATGAGTTAGATTTTGCAGCTTCAAAGCGATGGGAAGATTACGCAGATGAAGTGGCCAATTCGCAGCCATCAGATTCTGCAGCACACCACACTCCTGTCTTTACCGTGCGGTCATCATGGGCGCCACCCCCCCACCGTCTCAATGAATTGCATCTTCTGGAACATCCGAGGGATAGGGAACATTGCCTCTCATAATGTTCTTAAGGCATTATGTCATAAACATAAACCTTCTATTTTAGCTATTTGTGAACCTAAAGTGGACATTTCATCGATTTCTGATTCTTGTTGGAGTGGTTTGGGACTGAGGTTCGTGGCTCAGAGCTTTGGATCGTCCGTATATTTTGGTCTTATGTGATGCTGGTATTTCTGTCCATAGTCAGGTTTGGTCTTCCTCTCAATGTATTATTCTGCAAGTTCAATTTGGTTCTATGCTTTTTCATATTGGCTTTGCTCATGGTTTGTGTGATATTGCTCGGCGTGCGCTTTGGTTGGATTTGAGGAATTTGGGTCTTACTGATCTGCTGCTTATTGGGGATTTTAATGTTGTATTTGGGACATCATGAGCGCTCTGGTAGTGGTATTTTATCCCAAGCCTCTTGTCAGGACTTCAGGGTCTTCTTGGAGGATGCTGGTTTATTTGCGGTGCCGACTACGGGGAATTCATTTACTTATGCTCCCCCAGAAGGCCTCTATCTCTCCTTCGGGCTAAGTTGGATCGAGCCCAGCAACTTGCCAATTTTTCTCTTTTGGCAAATTGTCAAGGGCTTGGTTCTTCCTCGCATTGGATCCAATCACCATCACATTTTGGTTTCTTGTTCTTCTCCCATCAGCAGGGGTCCGGTTCTGTTCGTTTTCAACGCATGTGGCTTCATCATGATTCTTTCAGGGACATTGTTACTGCCTCTTGGGCACTCCCGTGCGCGTCACCCTGTCCTTTGTTGCGTGTCATGTGGAAACTCAAGAGGCTGCGACAGACTATAAAGGTTTGGATTAATAACGTCTTTGGGGATGTCAATCGTCAGGTGGATAATCAGATGGAGATACTTCATCAGATTCAGGCAGATATTGAGTCCGAGGGGTTCACCGAGGCACGCCGGGACATGGAATTTGATGCTCAAAATTCTCTATCTCGCATGTTGCTATTACAATCTGAATTCCTCCAGCAGAAAGCCCGCTCGGCTTGGTTAAAGGATGGGGACCGCAACACGACATTTTTCCATCGCTGTTGTCAGATTCGGAATCGACGCTTGGGGATACAAGGTCTGATGGTTGATGGTAGTTACTCAGAGGATCCGGTTGTTCTTGTAAATCATATTATTTCCTTATATACGGACCTCTTCGTAGACACAGGACACACTAGTTCGGATTATACTTTGGTTGACCAGGTCATTTCTCCTACGGTTAGCACGGTAGAAAATGCTCTCTTGATGGCTATTCCTTCGGAGTTAGAGATAAAAGATGCGGATTTTGATATGGGTTGGGACAACCATTCTTTACCCTCGGATTTGGAAATCCGTGAGGTTGTTTTTTATCTTGATTCGGATAGTTCTTTGGGGCCTGATGGTTTTGGTGGGGTCTTTTATCAGAATTTCTGGGATATTATCGCAGGGGATGTGATTGCGGTTGTCCGACACTTTTTCACTACTAGTATTTTGCCTTCTGGGCTTAATTCGAATTTTATGGTTTTAATCCCTAAAACCAAAGATGCTATGGCTATTTAGTGTTTCAGACCCATTGTCATGAGTAATTTCCTTTTCAAGGTAATTACCAAGATTTATGTGAATCGTTTTGGGGTGATTACTAGTAAAATACTTTCCCTTACTCAGTTTGGCTTCATTCCAGGCAGATACATTCATGATTGTATTGCAGTGGCTTCAGAAGGATTCAAATTTTGCAGAATCTGGAGACAATAACATGATCCTCAAATTCACATCAGAAAGGCTTTCGACACCTTGAGCTGGGATTTCTATCCTGCTTAATGGTTCAGCCGTGGGTTACTTTCCCGCCAGAGGCGTACGCCAAGTGTGATGCCCACTCCTATTACTACTATTAAAAAATATATAAGTACTGCAACTCGACCACAAACTCTATTTTTTTTTAAATAAATGCGATAATATATATAAAAATGAAAAAGAGTATTCCTGATCACAGGCTGATCAGGTAACCAAAGTAAAGCCTGTTAACAAAGACAAAAGAAAATAACGAAATGGTCACAAGCCGACCATATGGCTGAATGGTTGGGGCCTCGTTAAAACCTTCCAAGGTAAAACCCACCTATGTGGGAAAAACCCCTGGAAGGAAAAAGAGTACCCCCCATGATAAAAGCGCCCCAAAAGCCGACAAGACTGAAAATGCGACGCACTAAGGAACAAACCTATAATTCGATTGGCCAACATAATCCTGAGTGAGGGACTGGATAATGGACGCTGGGGGTGAACCCCACCACGTATCCACCTGCGACGACTTGCTTAGAATATTCGCTACCCGGTTTCCTTCCCTAAAGATGTGCGAGACCACAAAATCCATTTGAGAAAGAAGGTGGAGAGTGTATCTCCACATACTCAAATGGCGCCACGGAACACCAATGGATTTCTTACGCAGCAACTCCACCACATAGACCGAGTCCGACTCCAGCCATAGTTGGTTCCAACCCTTCGAGGATGCGTATTGGATGGCCCGCATAGCCGCTGTAAGTTCCGCCTCAAAAGCAAAACCAAAACCACATCGTTCCACGAAGCACCCGCGAAAAAACCCCCTACAGTTGCGAAAGACACCGGAAAGTCAGAGATTTCCGGTGCCCCCAGCGCTACCATTTGTGTTAACTTTGATCCATCCCTACAAAGGTTTTACGCCAAGTGACCGCACAATCTTTGGGGCCCTCGTCTAGGGCACCCAGAACACGAAGTCTACGGAGAATGAAGAGGTCCTGTTGATCATTATGCATGCAACCTCGGTCCAAGGAAGATGACTCCAGAATTAGGACACGAAGGCGTAGGATGGCCGCCTCCAGTGTCCAAGTCTTGTTGTTGAAGGTCAAGTCATTTCGATTTCCCGGATGAGCCAAATACCGGAAAGAACACGTACTGCGCGCCAAAGAAAGCCCACGATCACTGAAATGAAAACGCATCAAACGCACCAGAAATTCATTAAAGCTATAAGCCCTAAAGTAATTGATATTAAAGGCATCAAAAATCCACTTTGCCATAGGGCCTCTGCAAAACCACAAGAGACAAATAAATGATCAATGATTCATTGTTAGCACAACAAAGACCGCAAACCGAGGGTCCTGTGAAGGAGCCACGCGAACGCAGAACGTCTAAAACCGCAAGACGATTGTGGATAGCCCGCCAAGCCACAATCGAACGTCTTTCTGGAATGTGAGGAGACCAAATCCAGGAACCCCAATGAACCGTTTAGGCGCAAGGACGCAAAATGTGTAGGCGATTTCAAGTGATACAACCATCATCAGTGAAGCCACACCCGTGTATCCGATCTTTGGAGCGATGGGGACTCTAACAATATCTCGGACCATATCCAAATAAGCATCAATGAATGAGAAAGTAAAGTGCCATGTCCCATCATAAAAATAATCCGAGATGCGATGTCGAAATAAGTGCCTGTACTCCTCAGGAATCCCAATCCTATCAGCAATGATGTAACCCAACCAATTATCCAACCAGAATCGAACTCCTAATTGCATCCCTAATCCAAATGATCCTCCAAGAAACCCGAGATCCCAGGCCGAATCCCTCTCCAGATGGAAGAGGGGATGAAAGAACGGCGTGGAGATCCATCAGAAGCCAAGAAACGCCTACGGAGGATGTTGTAAACCAAAGAGTTTGAAGTCATAATCTTCCATCCCAACTTCATAAGGAAAGCATTGTTGGCGACCACAATAGACCGTACGCCCAAACCGCCTTCCGCCCGCGGCATGCAACAACGGCTCCAATTAACCACCACAGATCCTTTCGAGTTCACATCGCTTGATCCCGGATGAAATTACGCATTGCCTTTTCCATTTGCTGTAACAAAGTTCTGGGCCACTTGTATACCATCATCGTGTGCACAAAGGAGCCGGTAATCACCGAATTCACCAAACAAATGCGGCCAGCAATAGACAGAGCAGAACCTTTCCACCTTCTGAACTTGAAAATAATCTTGTCGAAAATGGATTGAAGGCTGGCCACTTTGGGCGCACCCTTGAAGATGGGGGCGCCCAAGTAGATTGTAGGAAAGCGCCCATATGCATCCCACTAATCGTCCGAATATGACCTCGCACATGATTGGAAACCCGGCCTCCAAAAACTCTTTAGATTTATTAGGATTGAAAATCGACCCGACATGTCTCGCATAGAGGTTAAGTATCGAATAATGGCATGTGCACTTTGCTCGAGGATGCCCCACACATAATCACAATGTCATCTGCATACATAATGGATGAGGGGAAAACCACCTGATTAGGCGCCCGAAAAGGCTGAAGTAGATTCTTGTTAACCGCGTCCTCGACCAATCTACTCAGAACGTCCTCCGCGATGCAAAATAGCGAGAGGAGATAATGGATCTCCCCGTCGAACCCCTCGAAAGCAAGAGAAATAACCCATTGGCGACCCATTCAAAGAAAATGCGGAAGATCAAGGATGATCTCAATCCGGTGAATGAACCCTTCGAGAGAAACAAAGCGGCGTAACACGTGAATCAAGAAGCCCCGCTTAATCAGATCAAATGCCTTCCGGATGTCAATCTTTAAGATCATATTGACATCATTACGACCCTGTAAAATATTGAACCCCTCCGAGACCAACGCAATACAATCATGGATCTCGCCGCCGGATAAAGCCAAACTGGGTAGGCGACAAGTAAGAAGAGATGATCGAGCCCAGCTGCGTCGCCAGAATCTTGGTAATAATCTTAAAAAGGAAATTGCTCATCACGATCGGTCTAACAATATAACAATATAACAATAGAAGCAAGACCAAAATGAACCAAAAAATAAGCCCGACAGGTCGTCATCCATATCCATGATCCTCAAAACTTGGCAAAGCTACAACATTGCATAGTAAGCCAACAGACTCAGGTATTCTCATGCTCACCTGCAATACATGAATTACATGAGCTAAAGCTCAGCAAGTAAAAATCATGCATGTCCAAAGAATAGCAATGGTTTTCCAACATGCAATGCTAACGTGTAAAATTCATGAATCAAAATACTTTTCTCAAATCATTTTCTCTCGTTTGGGCCCCTGACCCAACTACTATGCACCGGAAAAGAGCTCTGCACACAACAATAATCAAATGGCCAAGGGTCCCCTACTTGCGTCCCATATGTCCGCCAAGAAGTATCCCACCCCATAGGGTCATAACAAATGGTCCATCCTCCTGTGACCCACCGAGAACCCATCTCCCATCTAGCTTTGTGTTCACTAGGAAGTACCCCACTTGCTATACTTAAACCTATATCATAAAGCATGCCCAACATGCCTCGGTGCACTAGCAGTGGTCAACAAACATCTATTTTCTTCCAGAAAATAATTTTGTGCATGCAAATATCCTCTTATAATATGCATGCACATGCAAATGCTATGATGACATGTTCAATGGTTCACCAAACACCATATTGCATCATCTTGCAATCCAACATGCATCACATAATACCCAAATATATTCAGGAAGATACCACAATCACATATAATACAATTAATTCAAATAATACTATGTCCATGCATTACAGTTGCAGATGGATTTTTACTTACCTTTCACCCTTGATATATTATTGAAAGATAGATAAATGACTTTCACCCCTAATCTTATGTGTAAGACACCTGTAAAAATATAAGCATCAATTTATATTCTAAACCATTAAATTAACTATACCGAAATTTCACACATGACCTTAATATATTTAAGTCCCTCTGAATTATCTTGATTTCTCAAT
Organism: Rehmannia glutinosa; assembly: GCA_016081115.2. NCBI lineage: Eukaryota > Viridiplantae > Streptophyta > Magnoliopsida > Lamiales > Orobanchaceae > Rehmannia > Rehmannia glutinosa. The sequence continues at coordinate 76,444 of JABTTQ020001980.1, read as the reverse complement.
TTGTATGTACACTGAACAGGTATATTATTCTAAATTATGTAATAATCCATTAATATTAGACATTATTCCATTTTCTTTTTTTTTCTTTGTTTTTCTTAATTTTCTTAAATAAGTTGGGAGTACTAGTTGGAGGGGAGGAGATAAATCTCAAAGAAACTGAGAGATACTGGGTTCAAACCCCGGTCAACACCCTTATAAAGGGTGTCCAAAACAAAATCGAAATGGTCACAAGCCGACCAAATAACTGAATGGTTGGGGCCTCGTTAAAACCTCCCAAGGTACAACCCACTCTTGTGGGAAAAACCTTTTGCAGGAAAAAGAGTACCCCCCATAATAGGCGTCCAAAGATAAGGAAATAAAGCACGGGATGCATTATCTAACAAATCTATAATTTGATTGACCAACATAGTCTTCCGTGAGAAAAGAAACAATATCCGTAGGAGGGACTCCCCACCAAGTCGCCGATTGCGACTTCTTGCTCAGAAGGTCGGCCACTCTATTTCCTTCATGATATATATGCGAAACCACCAGATTCATCTGAGAAAGCAAATGAAGAGTATACCGCCATTCGCTAAGATGACGCCATGGGACAGCAACAGATCTCTTATGAAGCAAGTCCACAACGTAAACATAATCTGACTCTAGCCAAAGTTGAGTCTAGCCCTTATCGTATGCATAATGAATGGCCCACATAGCTGCCACCAACTCAGCCTCAAAAGCATACCCAAAGACACACGAGCGTTCCTCAAAGCACACCCGAATGAAGCCTCTACAATTCTGGAAGACCCCAGAAGCTGTAAGGCTTCCTGGCGTCCCCGAAGCGCTACCGTTTGTATTCACCTTGATCCATCCCGGAAGGGTTTTTTGCCAATTAACTTGCACAATCTTCGGAGCTTGTCTAGAGCGCCTAGGCACACGAAGCCATCTGAGGATGAAAAGATCGACTTGAACATTATTCATGCATCCTTGATCAAGCGAAGAAGATTCTACAATAAGCACCCGAAGATGAGTATGGCCACATCCAACGTCTAGAGTTTATCTTTAAAATCCAAATCTTTCCGGATATGCCAAATAAGCCAGATACAAGACAAAGCTGCCACACGCCATAAGAAAACAACCTGATCACTGAAACGGAAAGTCATTAAGCGCACCAGAAATTCATTAAAGCTATGAGCCATAAAGAAGTGAACATCAAATGAACCAAAAATCCATCTCCAAAGATCCCCTGCAAAGACACAAGAGACAAACAAGTGATCAACAGATTCAGCAGAAGCACAACAAAGACCACAGACCAATGGGCCAATAAAGCCCCTAGGGCGCACTAAGTCCAAAAACTGTCAAACGATTCTGAATAGCTCGCCAGATCACAATCGAACAACGTTCCGGAATGTGAGGAGACCAAATCCAAGAACCCCAGTGGACCATAGGAGAATGAGGCCGAATATGTGAATAGCATGCCTTCAAAGTAATATTCCCATTATTGGAGTGCATCCAGACCCACGTGTCCCTCGAGGATGGTGCGATGGGGACGCGAACAAGATCCAAATAAGCCTCAATAAACGAGAAGGTGAAATGCCAGGACTCCTCGTAGAAGTACTCAAACATACGTTCCCAAAATAGATATATGTACCCATGCCGAATACCAATTCTATCTGCAATGTAGTAACCCAACCAGTGTCAATCCAAAATAATACCTCTGATACGGATTGTACGAAGGACCCATTGAACATATCGATTCAAGAACCCAACGTATACAAGTAGGCAGCGGATATTCCAGATCGATGATCTAGTTTGATCTTACCTAGAGCTTTATAACCTTGACCCGTTGGCTATATGATCAGCCAAGAACCTTGGTATGGTGAACACCACAAGATATTGCTCAAGTATCTTGATAAGTTCTTAAACAATTGAAAACTCTACAAAGAGAATTTCAACTCACAAAGGCAAATGCCAATTTCAATATATCAATCAATTCTCCATTCTTACATGGGCTGCCATGCTTTTATAGTTACAATGTGATGCTTCAATGTTAATCCCGAATTGGCTTTTCATGGGATTTGAAGAGACATTCTTGACCCCTTTTTCTAGTCTTACAACATAGAAAATGACTCCCCCATGTGAAGAGACACTCTAGACCACCTTTACTAGACTTGGAAAATGATTACTAGACTAGACAACCTTTCTAGACTTGGAAAATGACTACTAGACTTACTTTATTGAATAATCATACTTGATTAACTTAACTAAGACACTTTGACTAACAAAATGCTGAAAATTGACCATTTTAAGCAAAATGAAACATCACTCCTCTTGGGCTTGAGGTGTTGGACGAAAATCATGGCTCATAAACTCCAAATTAAGTCTTCAATTCAGTTCCATGCTTGAGCCCAACTTATTTGATGCATTCTGCCCAACAACTTGAATAACATTCATTACTTGGCCTTGTATTGAGCTCCCTTGCACATTTTCTTTAATTTCAGCAACAAGAGTCATCAAAGCTTGCTTAATTTGTTTAGCTCTTGCTCTCGTGATTGGCCCTCCATGAATCATCATCGGTTCTTTATTTCCTTGAGTTGTAACTACGGGATGACCTTCATCATTCCCTTCTTCTTCGAAAGGATTCGTCCTCGAATCTGATTCGCATTAAAGGAGATAGATCGGACACATTAAAAGTAGCACTCACATTATACTCACCTGGAAGATCAATCTTGTAGGCATTGTCATTGATCTTTGCAATCACTTGAAATGGCCCATCACCCCTTGGTTGTAGCTTGGACTTTCGCTTTGTTGGAAACCTTTCTTTTCTCAAATGCAGCCACACCCAATCTCCTGGTTCAAATATTACTTGCTTTCGACCTTTGTTGGCTTGTTTAACATATCGCTCGGTTTGCTTCTCAATATTAAGTTTCACCTTTTCATGCAACTTCTTTACCAATTCTGCCTTAGCTTTTCCATCAAGACTTGCTTGCTCTTCAACAGGATAGGAACAAGATCAAGTGGACTCAATGGATTAAATCCATAAACAACTTCAAAAGGAGTAAAGTTAGTAGCAGAATGCACACTCTATTATATGCAAACTCAACAAATGGCAAACAATCTTCCCAATTCTTTAAGTTCTTTTGAATCAAAGTTCGAAGTAGTTGAGACAAAGTTCTATTTACTACTTGATTTGCCCATCAGTTTGTGGGTGGCAAGTAGTAGAAAATAGAAGTTTAGTTCCCAATTTGCTCCATAACACACGCCAAAAGTGACTTAAAAATTTTGCATCTCTATCACTCACAATTGTTCTTGGAACTCCATGCAAACGCACAATTTCTCTAAAGAACAAATCAGCAACATGAGTAGCATCATCACTTTTATGACAAGGAATGAAATGTGCCATTTTAGAAAATCTATCAACAACCACAAACACAGAATCTCTACCCTTACTTGTTCTAGGTAAACCCAAAACAAAGTCCATAGATATGTCCACCCAAGGTTCATTTGGAATAGGTAAAGGTTTATACATTCCATGAGGTTGTGATTTTGATTTAGCATGTTTACAAGTTATGCACTTTTCACAAATTCTTTCAACATCAACACGCATACAAGGCCAAAAGAAATGATCACGTAGGACTTCCAAGGTTTTATGCACACCAAAGTGTCCCATTAAACCTCCCCATGCGCTTCTCTAACAAGTAACTCTCGAATAGAACATTTGGGGATGCAAAGTTTGTTTTCACGAAATAAGTATCCTTCATGTTTATAGAACTTTCCAAATGCAAAATGCTCACAAGCTATATAAATAGAAGAGAAATCAGAATCATTGTCATACATTTCCTTTATTGACTCAAAACCAAGAAGCTTAGAACCCAATGTAGTGATTAAGGCATGCCTCCGAGATAATGCATCAGCTACAATGTTTTCTTTCCTTTTTATATTTAATCACGTAAGGAAATGATTCAATGAACTCCACCCATTTGATATGTCGCTTGTTCAACTTACCTTGGCCCTTGAGATATTTTAAAGACTCATGATCGTATGAATCACAAACTCCTTTGGCCACAAGTAGTGCTTTGCCAAGTTTCCAATGCTCTCACCAAAGCATAGAGCTCTTTATCATACGTCGGATAGTTCAATTGTGCTCCTTTCAACTTCTCGCTAAAGTAAGCAATTGGTCTTCCCTCCTGCATCAAAACAGCACCTACACCCACTCCGGATGCATCACATTCAAGCTCAAATGATTTATCAAAATTAGGTAATGCAAGAATAGGTGCAGTAGTTAATTTTTCTTTAAGGAGTTCAAATGCATGTTGCTGTTTTTCTCCCCAATGAAAACCAACTTCCTTTTTTATTATTTCATTCAATGGTGCAGCAATGGTGCTAAAATTCTTTACAAACTTCCTATAGAAGCTTGCAAGACCATGAAAACTTCTCACTTCAGCAATGCTTTTAGGAATTGGCCAATCTAAAATAGCATTGACTTTTTCCTTTTCCATTTCAATTCCATTAGCACTTACTACAAATCCAAGAAAAACAACTTTGTCCATGCAAAAAGAACACTTTTTCAGATTAGCATGCAAAGACTCTCTTCTTAAAGTATTTAACACTTCACGCACATGATCAAGATGTTCCTCTAAGCTTTTGCTATAGATAAGGATGTCATCAAAATAAACTACAACAAACTTGCCTATAAAGTTACGCAAAACATGGTTCATTAATCTCATGAAAGTGCTTGGAGCATTAGTTAAACCAAAAGGCATTACTAACCACTCATATAAACCATACTTTGTTTTAAAGGCGGAGTTTTCCATTCATCACCTTCTTTAATTCGAATTTGATGATATCCACTCTTTAAATCAATTTTAGTGAAGACCACAGCACCATGTAATTCATCAAGCATATCATCTAACCTAGGAATAGGATAGCGATACTTTACAGGTGATTTTATTGATGGCACGGCAATCTGTACACATTCTCCACGCTCCATCTTTTTTTGGTACCACGATCACCGTACGGCACAAGGACTCATGCTTTCTCTAATTTTACCCTTTGTCAACAACTCCTCCACTTGCATTTGAATTTCTCTTGTCTCTTCCGGGTTGGCTCGGTATGCTGGTCGGTTTGGAAGCACCGCTCCGGGATGAAATCAATTTGATGTTCAATTCCTCTTAGTGGCGGCAATCCATTTGGCTCTTCTTCCGGAAAGACATCATTATATTCTGCCAAAAGAGAAATAAAAGAACTTGGCAAAGATGGTGTTAGCTCATTAGTGTTCAAATAGGACTCCTTAAACACCATTACTAACACACTCTTTTCTTCAACTAATGCCCTTTTTAACTCACTTGCTTTTGCATAGAAATTCAGCCTTTTTTTGCCCTCTACCTTTTCTCCCTCATTCACACTCAATTCATTCCTCTTATCATTATCTCCACTCTTTTTTTCACTCGAATTTTGCCCCTCTTCCTTACTCTTTTTTTTTCTCTCGGCCTCTCGTATTTTTCTTGCTTGGGACATTTTGATTTGATCTTCTTGAACTTGTTGTGGAGTCAAAGAAACAAGCTGGATATTTTTATTACGATGCTTGAGTGTGCATCGATTAAGAAAACCATCATACGTCACCCTTCTATCGAATGCCATGGTCTCCCCAATAGAATATGGCTAGCATGCATTGGTACCACATCACATAGAACATCATCCTTGTAATTGCCAATTGAAAATGATACCAAAACTTGCTTAGTCACACGAATTTCTCCACAATCATTAAGCCATTGCAGCTTGTATGGATTGGGGTGCTTCGTAGTAGCTAAATTCAGTTTTTCCACCATTTCACAACTAGCAACATTAGCACAACTCCCTCCATCAACAATTAACATGCACACCTTACCTTGAACTAAACACCTTGTGTGGAAGATGTTCTCCTTTGTTGTTCAAACCTTCTTCCATCTTTGTTTGCATGTTTAGAGCTCTTCTAACAACCAAAAGCTCGCCATGTTCGGGTATGGTCTCTTCAAGTTGTTCTTCTTCATGTTCACTTTCAGATTCTATCTCTCCATTATCCTTCATGATCATCACTCTCTTGTTTGGACATTGAGATGCAATATGTCCAAACCCTTGACAACGAAAACATTTGATATCTCGATTTCGAGAATTGGAGTTGAGACCCTTTCCTTATCAACCTCATTGTACTTGGTTTTGAACGCCTCGGTTTGAGTTTTAGAGGTTGTTCCAACACTTGCTTTCAACATTCCTTCTTTCATCTTGTTGGAAGACTGAAAATTCGATCGTAACTCTTTTGAAATGAACTCTTCTTCTTGAGTTGCCTTTCCACCTTTATGGCTGTATGCACCATGTCTTCAAGCTCCACATAGTGTTGTAATTCCACTATGTTAGCAATCTCCTATTCAGCCCGCTTAGGAATCTTGCCATGGTAGCCTCCCTATCTTCATCAATATTGGCCCTAATCATTGAAATCTCCATCTCCTTGTAATACTCATCCACCGATCTACTACCTTGAGTCATTGTTTGGAGTTTTTGATACAAGTCACGAAAATAATGAGATGGTACAAATCTCCTACGCATGGTTGTCTTCATTTCAGCCCAAGTAGTGATCGATCTTTCTCCGTAGCGCCTTCGATTTGTGGTTAATTGATCCCACCAAACTAATGCATAGTCGGTGAACTCAATTGCAGCAAGCTTTACCTTCTTTTCCTCGGAGTAATTGTGGCATTCGAAAATAAGATCCACCTTTCTCTCCCACTCTAAATATGCTTCGGGATCACTTCTTCCATGGAATGCGGGGATATTCAATTTGATGTTCCCTAAATCCCGATCAACTTCATTATTTTGCCTTCTCCCACCTCGTCTATTTCCATGGTGTTGCGGCTCCATTTCTTCTTCCTCCTCAGATTCCCACTCCTCATTACGTCTCCATTGATTTGGTTGAGGAATCTCACGCCTCCTAGCTGCTGGTTGTTCAAGCCTCTCCAAACGATCCGTTATATTTTCAAGAATTGCTGTAAATCTTGCAAATTGTTGTTGCATAGCCTCAATAGTGAAATCTTTTTCCCCAACCTTGCTGCCCGAAGTATCCTCCAAGATATATTCCTCACAAAACACTCGTGTATCACTCAAGATGATTCACTCAATTGGCTTTTACCTCCCCTCTAATGATCTCACCACTCAATGCCTTTTACCACTCAAATTCTCATATGTAGGCTCAATAAGAATAAGAACAAATCAAGACAAGCAATTCCAAGTCACGTTCAACAAGATACAATTTTCTTTTGGTGGTGGAGTCTTTAGGATCCCACAACAAGATTTTTCTTTTTTTGTTTTTTTTTATGTACTTCTCAAGATTGAATGGAGAAGGAATTCAGATTTTTTTTTTTTTTTTTTTTGTTTTTTTTTTCGTTTTTTTTTTTTTTGTTTTTTTTTTTTTTTGAAACTAGAAGATAGAATATGGATAAAATGATAGCAAATCAGATCAATACCAGATTGCTCTGATACCAAACTGATACGGATTGTACGAAGGACCCATTGAACATATCGATTCAAGAGCCCAACGTATACAAGTAGGCAGCGGATATTCCAGATCGATGATCTAGTTTGATCTTATCTAGAGCTTTATAACCTTGACCCGTTGGCTATATGATCAGCCAAGAACCTTGGTATGGTGAACACCACAAGATATTGCTCAAGTATCTTGATAAGTTCTTAAACAATTGAAAACTCTACAAAGAGAATTTCAACTCACAAAGGCAAATGCCAATTTCAATATATCAATCAATTCTCCATTCTTACATGGGCTGCCATGCTTTTATAGTTACAATGTGATGCTTCAATGTTAATCCCGAATTGGCTTTTCATGGGATTTGAAGAGACATTCTTGACCCCTTTTTCTAGTCTTACAACATAGAAAATGACTCCCCCATGTGAAGAGACACTCTAGACCACCTTTACTAGACTTGGAAAATGATTACTAGACTAGACAACCTTTCTAGACTTGGAAAATGACTACTAGACTTACTTTATTGAATAATCATACTTGATTAACTTAACTAAGACACTTTGACTAACAAAATGCTGAAAATTGACCATTTTAAGCAAAATGAAACATCACTCCTCTTGGGCTTGAGGTGTTGGACGAAAATCATGGCTAATAAACTCCAAATTAAGTCTTCAATTCAGTTCCATGCTTGAGCCCAACTTATTTGATGCATTCTGGCCCAACAACTTGAATAACATTCATTACTTGGCCTTGTATTGAGCTCCCTTGCACATTTTCTTTAATTTCAGCAACAAGAGTCATCAAAGCTTGCTTAATTTGTTTAGCTCTTGCTCTCGTGATTGGCCCTCCATGAATCATCATCGGTTCTTTATTTCCTTGAGTTGTAACTACGGGATGACCTTCATCAACCTCGGAATTGTAATACCCGAGCCTCTCACTACTCGCTAGGCCAATTTCATGTATTTCATGTTGGTTATGTGCTATTTGCATAATCTGAATATTTTATATGACATGACTAGTTTTATAATTTTGGAACTCACTTATGGTATTTAGTTGTCGGATGATTAGGTGTCAAACTATCAAATATATTAGTTTACACGTGGTAACATTAGAAGTACGAGAATTGTAAGATTGCACGTGGTAAATTAAGGGTAAAACACATTTAGGTGAATATTGAAGAATATATATATAGCATATGGAATAAAGTCGTATATTATAAATTATATATGTGTATGTAAATATTTTATAAGAATCATAATAACAAGAGAATAAATAATATCAGTAGAAGCATTAATAGTAATACAATAATAAATTCATATATTAGCTATATATTTAATTAGATTACACATATACTGACGTGATAACAATGACTTTTAATATAAGGTGTACTTTAAAGATAGGGGTACAACTTATAAGTACATGCATCTGATTGAGATATATATATATATATATATAACTAATTATTTATATTACTAATCAATACATGTATAGGATTTTTTAAATATAAACATCCAGATATGCATGATTGACTTTTCTTAATTAAGAAGCATATGATTAATATATTAGATTTCACACCACCGCCTCTCTTTACTAAAATAAGACAAGGATAAATATACTTAACCGGATAACATATCCATTTCGCTCATACGTCTTCTCGTGCGGGAGATTCTCGATGTCCTTGTAGAGGTACTTCTTATTTTCATTTCTGATACAACTAATATCTTATGATTTTAGAAATTAGAAAGCTTTGTTAGTAAACTTATAAGTGAACTTGAAATGGTGGTGCAGATTTCTATTGTTAACTTAATAAAGAATGTTATTGTCCAGTAAATTAATTAACCTGCATAATTTCTATGGAAATTAAGGAAATAATAACTTTTGAGATGCATGACTATAAAGAGAATTTATCCTCCAGCATGTGCTTATGTGGGGTGGAAAAGAAATTGTAATAGTAACAATGGTTAAATAGGAATCAATTATTTGCCTTGTCTTGTAAATTAAGAAACTAAGTGGGTTAGTACATAGTTGATGTCCTCTTTGTAAGGTTAGGTGTAGTAAATTTGTTGATTTAGTGTTAGAAATTAATAATTCATATTATTACAGATTATTCGAGAATCGAGGCGGGGAAAGAAAATTAGCTAATTCTCGTAGCTTATCCACGGGTAAAAAGGTAAGTAAAAATCCATCTCGCAAATCGTAATGCATGAACATAGTATTGTTTGAATTGATTGTATTATATGTGATTGTGGTATCTTGTGGAATATACGTGGATATTATATGTTGCATAATTGGCTTGTATGATGTTGCAATATGGTGCTTGGTGAGCCATTGAACATGTCATTCACAAGATTTGCATGTGCATGCATATTACAAAAGGATGTTCGCATGCAAAAATATTTTTACGGAAGAAAATAGATATTTGTGACCATTGCTAGTGCACCGAGGCACGCTGGGCGTGCTTATGATATATGTTTAGGTATAGCGGTGGGATACTTCTGGTGAACACGAGCTAGATAGGAGATGGGCTCTTGGTGGGTCACGGAGGATGGTCCATCTGTGAGTACCTATGTGTGGCCCTGCGGGTGGGATACTTCTTGGCGGACACAAGGGACGCAAGTAGGGGACCCTTGGTGGCCGCGGGAGGATGGTCCACACGTAGATCCATACGATATTATTGGCCATTTGATTATTCTTGTGTGCGAGCTCTTTTCCTATTGCATAGTAGTTGGGTCGGGGCCCAAATAAAAGAAAATGATTTTGAATAAAGTATTTTGATTCATGGATTTGACATACTAGCATTACACGTTGGAAAAGCATCATTATTATTTGGACATGCATGATTTTTACTTGGCGAGCTTTAGCTCATGTAGTTCATGCATTGCGGTGAGCATAGGAATGTCTCGAGCTTTTGGGCTTCTTGTGCGATCTTTGGAGTTCCTTCGAGTTTTGCGAGATCATGGATATGGATGACGACTGTTGGGCTATGTTGATGGGTCACTTTCTCTTTTTGGTCCTGTATTATATTTTGGTTTAGGGTTGTATCCTCTTTTGAAAACTCTTATATAAATATGTACATGTAAATAACTGGGTGATGTGGGTTATGTGTTTGGTCAGATGGGTGTCTGTTGTGTTTAATAATAGGGTTTGTTACCTCTTTGCTTGTGGATATGGGCTGTCATTTTCTTACAAGTAAAATGATCTTGCTTGTTCGTTGTTAAATTGTCACAAAAAAAAAATGTACAGGTGTATAGGGTTTACACTATCAAATTTCACTTTTCATATTGCTTAGTAATGTAGTAGTAGGGGTGGGCGTCACAGAGTGGTATCAGAGCTCGGCTACAGGTCCTGTAGACTATCCATGTACATGAACTCAAAACTTGTGGAGCGCGGCAATGCCAGTAAGTTTTACTTTATTGTCTGATGCATTTTATGTTTCATAAAATTATATTGGCTATGTGTCATTAGGTTATCCTAAGACAAAGGTTTGATCATGGTAAGGACTAGAGGTGAGAGTAGTGGTGGGGATAGAAACCAAGGAGGGGAGACACCTATGCCAATGGGTGATCGAGATAATGTCATAAATCGACTCACAGAGCTCATCCAGCGACAATCTGAACAAATTCAGCAACTCATCTATCAGAGAGATATAGTTGGGGAACAAAGAGCAGAAATGAATCAACCACACCAAAGGGCGGATCAAATTGAGATAGTGGGGGAAAGGTTAAAAGCTAAATCCACCAACCTTTGAAGATGCGATAGATCCTACAAATGCGAGAAGACTGGCTGAGGACTTTAGATAACATGTTTCAATATAGTAGGGCTCCAGAAGAAGAAAAAGTAATGTGTGCCTCGTTTATGCTTCGTGGAAGTGCGGGACATTGGTGGGATACAATAAGGAGCATAGAAAATGTCACAACAATGACCTGGGAAAGATTCAAAGAACTATTCAGAAACAAGTACTTCACGGCTCCTATTCGTATAATGAAAATGAACGAATTCATACAACTACGTCAGGGAACTATGACGGTCGGGGACTATATTCGCAGATTTGAAGAATTGTCCAGGTTTGCTACTCATATGGTCAGCACTGACGCACTAAAAGTAGAAAGATTCCTTGAAGGATTAAGGCCAGAATTGTATAGAGATGTCAGCATGGCAGGAATTCAAGGAGTAACGTATTCACAGGTTGCTGAGAGAGCACTGGTGGCAGAACAAGCTGAATTAAGGATTTTTCGTGCCCAGGAAGCTAGACGTCAATTCAAACAGGGGCAGGGACAGAGATGGGTTGGAAACCCAAAGAAGAGAGTGTTCCAAGTTCAACAGCAACAAAGACCTAACTTTCAACCACACCAAGGACAACAACAATGGGAACAAAATAAGCATCAAAGAGCTGATCAGGGCAAGGCACCTATACCACTACCTTTTTGCCCTAGGTGCAAGACTCAACATACTGGAAGCTGCATGGTAGATAACAGAAGATGTTTTACGTGTGGGATGCCAGGACATTTTGCTAATGCGTGCCCAAATAGGCTGAACCCTACAGGACAAAAGAATGTGCCAGCCAGAGCATTTACTATCACGAGAAGCGGAGATGCGAGAGGCAAACCCATCGATGGTTACAGGTAAACTTCTTATCTTTGACACCCCAACATTCGTACTATTTGATTCGGGAGCATCACATTCATTTGCATCCACTGAGTATGTGAGGAGACTGGGTAGGACACCTGATGTAGCTGAAGTGGGTTACAATGTAACAATTCCCTCGGGAGATTCTAAACAAACAAATCAAATTTTGAAAGCTTGTGCTATTCCAATCGAAAATAGAGAACTTTATGCTGATCTAATTGTTTTAGCCATGAATGACTACGATATCATTTTGGGTATGGATTGGTTATCAAAGCATGGTGCTACAATCGATTGTCAGAAAAAGACAGTAACCTTTCGACCTCAAGGGGAAGATCCATTCACATTTGTTGGAATCACGACACGTTTTAGATTTCCAATAATATCAGCACTAAAGGCGCAACGTTTGTTGGACGCTGGCTATGAAGGATACCTAGTAAGTGTCATGAGCATCGATGAGCAACACCAACCAACCGTTGATGAAGTTCCAATAGTGAGAGAGTATCCCGATGTATTTCCGGATGATCTTTCTGGATTACCACCTGACCGCGAAATCGAGTTTGTTATTGACCTGATTCCAGGAATGTCTCCAATCTCTAAAGCCCCATATCGCATGGCTCCATTGGAACTAAAAGAACTAAAGACACAATTGCAGGAGTTGCTAGATAAAGGCTTTATCAGACCTAGCTTCTCGCCATGGGGTGCGCCGGTCCTATTCGTGCGAAAGAAAGATGGTACGATGAGATTGTGTATCGACTACCGAGAATTGAACAAAGTCACAATCAAGAATAAATACCCGCTACCTCGAATCGACGATTTGTTCGATCAACTTCAAGGTGCAGCAGTATTTTCGAAGATCGACTTGCGATCCGGGTACCATCAACTAAAAATAAAAGAAGATGATATACCCAAGACAACATTCAGCACGAGGTATGGACACTATGAATTTTTGGTGATGCCATTTGGGTTAACGAATGCCCCAGCTGCTTTCATGGACCTGATGAATCGGGTATTTAAAGACTTTCTAGATAAATTCGTTATTGTTTTCATCGATGATATCTTGGTCTACTCGAGAACAAAAGAGGAGCATGCTGAACACTTGAGAAGTGTACTAGAGGTTCTAAAAGTGAAACAATTATATGCTAAATTTAAGAAATGCGAATTTTGGTTAGATCGAGTAGTATTCTTGGGACATGTTGTGTCCGGAGCGGGAATCGCGGTTGATCCAAGTAAAGTAGAAGCTATCAACAATTGGCCACAACCTACAAATCCTTGAAATCGTAGTTTTAAAGGTTTAGTAGCTATTATCGTCGGTTTGTGGAAGGATTCTCCAAGATTGCTTCACATTTAACGCAATTGACGAGAAAAAGTGTCGCATTTAAATGGACGAGAGGCAAGCGAACGAAGTTTTCAAGAAGCGAAAAAGAGATTGACTTGGCACCTATTCTATCAATTCCATCAGTCTTGGTGGTTTTGTAGTTCTGATGGCGCGTCGAAGAATGGCCTAGGATGCGTATTAATGCAAAATGGTAAGGTGATTGCGTATGCGTCTAGACAATTGAAGGACTATGAAAAGAACTACCCAACGCATGATTTAGAGCTTGCGGCAGTGGTATTTGCGCTTAAAATATGGAGGCATTACCTATACGGGGAACGATGTGAGATCTACACAGATCACAAGAGTTTAAAGTACTTCTTCACGCAAAAAGAACTAAATATGCGACAACGTCGATGGTTGGAATTAGTGAAGGATTATGATTGTGTGATCAACTATCATCCTGGTAAAGCCAATGTTGTAGCAGATGCGTTGAGCCGGAAATCAACACAAAGCAATGCAATTGCGATTCGCATTCGGAAACCAGAGTTAATGGATCTCGAGAAAATGAACATTGAGATTGTATCATTAGGATCCATAGAAGCTAAATTAGCAGCATTAACACTCCGACCTCGCTACTTGATCGAATTCAACAGAACAACAAGGTGATGGTTACTATGCTAAAGTGAAGAATGATATTTCCTCGGGAGCGCCTTCGACTTCAAAATATCCGAGGATGGAGTACTTGATTTAAAGAACGATTATACGTGCCTAACAGGGAAAATCTTGAGAGGATGTTTTAGCGAATCGCATTCAACGCCATATTCAGTACATCCAGGAGCTACTAAAATGTATAGAGATTTGAAGATACATTCTTGGTGGCCAGGCATAAAAAGGGATATCGCGCATTCGTGGAACAATGTTTAACCTCACAACAAATAAGCGAACACAAAGGCCAGCTGGAACGTTGCAACCTCTACCTATTCCTGAATGGAAATGGGAAAGGATCACCATGGATTTTGTGACAGGTTTGCCCAAAACAATAAAGGGACACGATGCTATTTGGGTAATCATAGATAGATTAACAAAATCTGCTCATTTCATTCCCATTTGTTCTACTTATTCCATGGATCGATACGCACAACTTTATATACAAGAAGTGGTTAGACTTCACGGTGTACCACTATCTATTGTTTCAGATAGGGACTCTAGATTCTTATCTAATTTTTGGAGGAGTTTACAGAAGGCACTAGGAACACGATTGTCATTCAGTACTGCTTATCACCCTCAGACAGACGGACAATCAGAGCGAACTATACAAACTCTAGAAGATATGCTTAGAGCTTGTGTTCTAGATTTTCAAGGACAATGGAGTAAATATATCCCTTTGATAGAATTCTCCTATAACAATAGCTATCAAGCAACAATCGGAATGGCTCCCTATGAAGCATTGTACGGTAAAAAGTGTAGATCGCCGATTCACTGGGACGAGGTTGGCGAAAGAAAGCTTTTAGGCCCAGACATGGTTCGAGAAATGACAGAAGTTGTGACACAAATTCGACAAAGGATGAGAACTGCTCAGAGTCGACAGAAAAGCTACTCAGATCAAAGAAGAAGAATGTTAGAATTTTGTGTAGGAGATCGAGTGTTTCTTAAGGTGGCACCGATGAAAGGGGTAATGCGATTTGGAAAGAAGGGAAAGCTTAGTCCTAGATACATTGGCCGTTCCGTTAAAATTCTTGAGAGAATTGGTGATGTGGCTTACGGACTTGACTTACAGCTTCGTCAATGTCTCAAATTCATGATGTATTCCATGTTTCAATGTTGAGAAAATATGTTGCAAACCCATCTCACATTTTGACAAACGAGCCGATAGAGTTGAAAGCGGTTTGAGCTACGAAGAGATACTGTGAGGATATTGTTACGAGAAGTAAAGAAACTCAGGAATAAGGAGATCCCTTTAGTTAAAGTACTTTGGAGGAGTCAATCTATAGAGGAAGCTACGTGGGAAAGAGAAGACGAAATGAGGGCTAAGTATCCTAATCTATTTTGGTAAGTCAAATTTCGAGGACGAAATTTTTATAAGGAGGGGAGGATGTAATACCCGAGCCTCTCACTACTCGCTAGGCCAATTTCATGTATTTCATGTTGGTTATGTGCTATTTGCATAATCTGAATATTTTATATGACATGACTAGTTTTATAATTTTGGAACTCACTTATGGTATTTAGTTGTCGGATGATTAGGTGTCAAACTATCAAATATATTAGTTTACACGTGGTAACATTAGAAGTACGAGAATTGTAAGATTGCACGTGGTAAATTAAGGGTAAAACACATTTAGGTGAATATTGAAGAATATATATATAGCATATGGAATAAAGTCGTATATTATAAATTATATATGTGTATGTAAATATTTTATAAGAATCATAATAACAAGAGAATAAATAATATCAGTAGAAGCATTAATAGTAATACAATAATAAATTCATATATTAGCTATATATTTAATTAGATTACACATATCTTGACGTGATAACAATGACTTTTAATATAAGGTGTACTTTAAAGATAGGGGTACAACTTATAAGTACATGCATCTGATTGAGATATATATATATATATATATATATATATATAACTAATTATTTATATTACTAATCAATACATGTATAGGATTTTTAAATATAAACATCCGTATATGCATGATTGACTTTTCTTAATTAAGAAGCATATGATTAATATATTAGATTTCACACCACCGCCTCTCTTTACTAAAATAAGACAAGGATAAATATACTTAACCGGATAACATATCCATTTCGCTCATACGTCTTCTCGTGCGGGAGATTCTCGATGTCCTTGTAGAGTACTTCTTATTTTCATTTCTCGATACAACTAATATCTTATGATTTTAGAAATTAGAAAGCTTTGTTAGTAAACTTATAAGTGAACTTGAAATGGTGGTGCAGATTTCTATTGTTAACTTAATAAAGAATGTTATTGTCCAGTAAATTAATTAACCTGCATAATTTCTATGGAAATTAAGGAAATAATAACTTTTGAGATGCATGACTATAAAGAGAATTTATCCTCCAGCATGTGCTTATTCAGTTCAGTGGGGTGGAAAAGAAATTGTAATAGTAACAATGGTTAAATAGGAATCAATTATTTGCCTTGTCTTGTAAATTAAGAAACTAAGTGGGTTAGTACATAGTTGATGTCCTCTTTGTAAGGTTAGGTGTAGTAAATTTGTTGATTTAGTGTTAGAAATTAATAATTCATATTATTACAGATTATTCAGAATCGAGACTGGGGAAAGAAAATTAGCTAATTCTCAGTAGCTTATCCACGGGTAAAAAGGTAAGTAAAAATCCATCTGCAACTGTAATGCATGAACATAGTATTGTTTGAATTGATTGTATTATATGTGATTGTGGTATCTTGTGGAATATACGTGGATATTATATGTTGCATAATTGGCTTGTATGATGTTGCAATATGGTGCTTGGTGAGCCATTGAACATGTCATTCACAGCATTTGCATGTGCATGCATATTACAAAAGGATGTTCGCATGCACGAAAATATTTTCTGGAAGAAAATAGATATTTGCTGACCATTGCTAGTGCACCGAGGCACGCTGGGCGTGCTTATGATATATGTTTAGGTATAGCAGGTGGGATACTTCCTGGTGAACACAGAGCTAGATAGGAGATGGGCTCTTGGTGGGTCACAGGAGGATGGTCCATCTGTGAGTACCTATGTGTGGCCCTGCGGGGTGGGATACTTCTTGGCGGACACAAGGGACGCAAGTAGGGGACCCTTGGCTGGGCCGCGGGAGGATGGTCCACACGTAGATCCATACTGATATTATTGGCCATTTGATTATTCTTTGTGTGTGCGAGCTCTTTTCGGTGCATAGTAGTTGGGTCAGGGGCCCAAATAAAAGAAAATGATTTTGAATAAAGTATTTTGATTCATGGATTTGACATACTAGCATTACACGTTGGAAAAGCATCATTATTATTTGGACATGCATGATTTTTACTTGGCGAGCTTTAGCTCATGTAGTTCATGCATTGCGGTGAGCATAGGAATGTCGAGCTTTTGGGCTTCTTGTGCGATCTTTGGAGTTCCTTCGAGGTTTTGCGAGATCATGGATATGGATGACGACTGTTGGGCTATGTTGATGGGTCACTTTCTCTTTTGGTCTGTATTATATTTTGGTTTAGGGTTGTATCCTCTTTTGAAAACTCTTATATAAATATGTACATGTAAATAACTGGGTGATGTGGGTTATGTGTTTGGTCAGATGGGTGTCTGTTGTGTTTAA
Organism: Rehmannia glutinosa; assembly: GCA_016081115.2. NCBI lineage: Eukaryota > Viridiplantae > Streptophyta > Magnoliopsida > Lamiales > Orobanchaceae > Rehmannia > Rehmannia glutinosa. The sequence goes on along the minus strand of JABTTQ020001980.1, from coordinate 58,678 downwards.
TAATAGGGTTTGTTACCTCTTTGCTTGTGGATATGGGCTGTCATTTTCTTACAAGTAAAATGATCTTGCTTGTTCGTTGTTAAATTGTCACAAAAAAAAAATGTACAGGTGTATAGGGTTTACACTATCAAATTTCACTTTTCATATTGCTTAGTAATGTAATAGTAGGGGTGGGCGTCACAGGAATTATACCCAGGGATCCATCTAGACTCTGCTAGACAATCTTCAATGTGAGGCCTAATCCCAGCCCAGATCAGGAAAGGAAGGAACGATCTGCGAACTAAACCGTCTGATGTCAAGTCACGTTTCCTTAGGATCTGTAAAACCAAAGAATCCGAAGTCATAACCTTCCAACCAAGTTTCATCAGAAAAGCATTATTAGCCACAGTAATCAAGCAAACACCCAGGCCCCCTTCTGCCCGAGGCATACAACATCAAGCCCAATTCACCACCACCGAACCTTTGGAGTTAACATCACCAGCCCAAATAAAGTTACGCATAGCCTTCTCCATTTGCTTAAGCAAGGATCTCGGCCACTTGTAAACCATCATCGTATGCACAAAGGAGCTAGCGATCACTGAATAACCAAGCAAACTCTACAAACAATAGATAATGTCGTCCCCTTCCAACGTCAAAATTTCAGGATAACCTTGTCAAAAACATGCTACAAGATCACGGCCTTTGGAGCACCTTTAAATATTGGGGCTCCTAAATAAACCGTAAGGAAGGCACCTAACTGAATACCCATAATAGACTGAATACGCCCACGCACATAATGAGAAACCCGAGTGCCGAAGTAAACTTTTGATTTACGAGGATTGGAGGCCTGACCCTAAAAATCAGCATACATCATGAGGATCTTAAGAAGGGTGCGGGCATTAGCCGAGGAGGCCCACACATAATAACAATATCATCAGCATAAAGAATCAAAGAGGGAAAGATAATATCCCGAGGTGCACTGAACGGCCCCAGCTGGTTCTGAATCACCGCTTCCTCAATAAGCTTGCTCAAAACTTCCTCCACAATGCAAAAGAGTAGAGGAGATAGAGGATCACCTTGTCTAACCCCTCTAAAACAAGAAAAGTATCCCACAGGTGAACCGTTAAGTAATATCAAAATCCTGGATGACTGATGAGTATCTTCTTCAGAGGTTGCTTTGTTGAGCAATGCGGATTTGGGTTTGCTTTGGAGGCTGAGTTAATTGCAGTTATTAGGGCGATCTCCTACGTGCATCATAAGGGTTGGATGCACCTTTTGGTAGAATTAGATTCATCTCTTTCGTAATCGTGATGGCTCCATCCCGTGGCGTCTTCTTGTTCACTGGAATTACTCGATGCACTTAGTCTCACATATGAACTTTATATATTCTCACATATATCGGGAGAGAAATCGTGTGGCAGATCGTCTCAGTAAATTCTCGGAATCCAAGTGGTGGGATTACACATATTGGCAATCGGCCGAAAGTTGTCAATGGTATTCGCATCTTTAGTTATCGGAATGAGGACCATAAAACTAGCATTCAACCCCGAAGGGAGGGTCGAACTAGTAAAGAAAAAATGGACAGCGGTGCTAACACCTGCTAAAATAATGTCCAAACAATGACGATAAAATATCCCATTGAAACCGTCTGGCCCAAGAGAACTATCAAGACCCAGATCAAAAACTGCCTCCCGAATCTCCGGATCCATAGGAATGGCCGTTAAAAGAGCATTATCTGTCGCCACCACCTTCGGAGTAATGACTTGATAAACCATAGAATAATCCGGAATGGGACCCCCTGAGTCTGAGAAAAACTCCTCATAAAAGGAGGTAATGTGATTCCCAAGAACAACTGGAATCTCCGAGAAGTTACCATCAATCATCAAACCCTGAATCCCCGAACATCTCTCTCGGATCTTACAACGACAATGAAAATATGCAGTATTACGATCCCCATCCTTAAGCCAAGCCGAACGAGCCTTCTGCTTCAGGAATTCAGATTACAATAACAACATTTTGGACAGAGCGCTTTGGACTTCAAATTCCAATTCACGACGGGCAGCAGAGAACCCCAAAGCCTCAATATCCGCCTGAATCTGGCGAACTTTCTCCATCTGACTATCCACCTGACGATTTACATTACCAAAAACATCCTTATTCCAAACCTTAATAGCCTAACGTAACAATTCTGAGTATCTATGTCACCTTCTTGGTTATCTTCTCGTTGGTGACATGACTCGGGTTCATCAACACATGGATTCGCCACGAGTGATGTATATATAGGCTCCGATCTAGGTGGGATTGGTGGAATCTTGTTAAGAACCAGGAGATGCATGCATAATTCATTAACTTCAGGCTGTTGGCTGGTGATTGATCCTGATAAAACCTTTCATTTAAAATGTAAAGATGTCAGTATAAATCAATACCCTTTTCCCATTATGAAATACTGGTGGAGTAGCATAACAATGTATAAATCCGAGACATCTTTGTTCTGATCCACTTTTGCTTGTAACATTTCCTTCCGATTTTGAATCTTGACATACCATTCAAGAAAAGTCCAAAGATTGGATGACTGGTTGACTGGATTTTGGAGGAATGATAAAGTACTTCTAACTGGCATTTCCACTGAATGATAGTAAAGGGTGGAAAGACACCACAAATACCATAGACCATCTTTCGGAATAGGAGTAGTAGTGGAAATGGTAAGGATCCCATAGAAAGGTTTATCTGGGTAAAAGCATGCCCTCTCGAAAGGGATATTAACTTGAACAACAAATTTGCCTAAGTGATAAAACATGAAATATTTTGCATAATTTTCTAAATCACTTAGGTCTTTGAAAGGTGTTTTTGTGGGGGGAAATTGGCCTTCATGATACGCCATTAATATAACTGGGAAAATACCTTTCGAGCAACATGATCACACAAACCATGAGCAAAACCAACATGGAAAACCAAAGAACCAAATTGAATTTGCAGAATAATACACTAAGAAGAGGACCAAACCTGATTAAGGACCGAGACGTTGGCATCGCATAGGACCCAGATATCTGGGCGTCCATTCGCACGGAAGTTCTGAGCAGCAAAACTGAGTCCCAAGCTATTCCAGTAAGAATCCGAAATGGATGAAATAGCCACCTTAGGTTCACAAATGGCTAAAATAGAAGGTTTGTGTTTGTGACATAAAGCCTTAAGAACATTGCGAGAAGCAATGTTCCCGATTCCCCGAATATTCCAGAAGATGCAATTCATTGAGACAGCGGGGGGGTGGTGCCCACGTCGATCACACGGTAAAAACATGCGTGTGGTGCATTGCCGAGTCAGATGATTGAGAGTCAACTTCATCTGCGTAGTCTGCCCATCTCTTGGAAGCTGCAAAGTTCATCTCATGTGGTGATGGGCGCTCTGGTTCGATGGTGACATCGTGCACTGGTGGGGACGGTCCCGATGTGACCTTCCGGAGGATTCTATCTTTAGCCGAGTCTAATGAGCTGTCCCAAAAAGCACGGCTCAGAGTCCGAATAGGCTTTCCCAAAGAATATTGAACCTTAATGGGCATAATGGTGGAGATCGAGCTGGAGTCGGAAGCATTAGCCTTGGGAGATGGCTTCCTAGCTGGATAATCGGCCTGATAATCTTGGGTTACTGATCCTGAGAATCTGCTGAACCAAGAACCTCGAATGTGTTACCGAGATGGATGCCCGAAGAGCAAGGGACTATTGCGTGGGGTGGAGAATTCGTGCGCATAGCTGAACCCAATTTTCCCAATGAGTCATCGACGGCCTTGCCCTTATCCTGCTGAATAGGACGATAAACCTTCCGTACCCTGGAGCGCCCGCGCTGTAATGAATTCTGACGAGAAGCCGGCGCCCGTGAACGTCCATGGGCTGGTGATGCACGCCCTTCCGTAGCTGTATTACCCGCATTGTTAAGGCGACAAGAGGCTGTTGAATGTCCCGTAACCTGACACCACAAACAAAACTCAGGGAGTTTTTCGTAAACGACGGAAACAAAAGAACACTTGCTAGTGCGTTCAACCATAATGCGTTCTTCTAATGGCTTGGAGAGGTCGATGTCCACCAGAACCCGAACGAAATGACCCAAAGAACCATCCATTGATCGCTGATCAATTTGTAAAGGATTCCCAATTGCACTAGCGTTCCCCATGATGTTAGAGGGGTCCCAGTATTCCAAACTGAGTTCAAAGATGCGAACCCAAACGCTAGACACTGAGGTTTGCACCTTGTAAGGGTTGAAATCTGGCACCCATGGAGATAGATGGATAGTACCCGGGTTAAGCATCCAGGTTGTGCACTGCTGAGCCCAAGAACGGTCTGCGCATTAAACAATTTGACGCAAAAAAAATCCCTTGCCCAAAGGAATTAATTTCCAATCATCCTTAATAACCCATAATTCAGATGACGTTTATGCAAGAGCATAGTAGCCCATGGCTTATTACCTTTTCCCAAGATGACCCTCCCAATCAAAGAATTGGAAAATTCAGCGACACGTTGTTGGTAAACATTATCACCAATGGTAATGGAATAATAATCACCATTTCGAACCGGTTTTGGGATAGATTGATTTTTACCAAAACCACTTGTGGAAAATAAATTAGCATTACCTGGGGACTGAGTCGTGGAATCCATATGATGAGTACCTGCAACAATATTAGCAAATGTGTTTCCAAATTGAGATTGTGCATTGGGATAATGAGCCAAAAGTCGTAGGTTCATGGGATAATTGGATATCATTATCGGAGATATTCCAGCAAACTGGGGAGTCTGCGTGTGGCCAGAAGGGGGTTGTGGGCCCGTGGGTGGGCATGCGGAGGAATGCCCGAGGATGGGAGATCGCGGCCTGCCCGGGGTCATCACTCCCCGGAGGGGACCACCGTAGAAGGTGAAGTGGCCGCCCCCCTATAGGAAACGATTGGAGGGGCCGGCCCCCCTATGGTTAATGGCAGCCATGGGGGTAATTGATGGGGCTGCATCATGCGATGGGGGTGGCCGCCCCCCTGGGCTTGTTCTGGTGGTCGCCGGCGGACATGTGGAAGAAGAGATGACCTTGTCGCTGGGCGCCGATGACCTAGGCGGAAGGAAATTCCATCTGACACCGTAAAAGGATATGGGACCAGGAGCGTGTGTGTTTCCCTGGCTCTGCCGCGCGAGAATGTGGTGCTGCTCAGATGGAGGAGCATCCGCGACACCGGAAACCTGCAACACAGGCCTGCGGAAGCTATTGTCCGGCGGGATGGCATTGTCGATGGCATATCCGTGGGATGGGGTTGTAAGTACGTACGTGGGGACGACATACGTGGGAACCCCGTGCCCTGCAACATGGGATGTCAACGGAGAGTCAGTCGCCGGCGAAGAGGAAGAAGGCCATGGAGCCCCTTCAACGACGTGACCTGCATGGTGAATTGGCGTGGGGTTTGCGACTGAGGGTGGGATCAGAGGGGCTGTGGTGGACGATGGCCGTTGAGGTGGCCGGAAATTGGATGTGAGCCCAAGTAACTCCGTCATGGATTCACCGGAGCAGTGAAGAAGACGACGGAGATGACGCACACACAGTGATGGTGAAATCGCACACACTAGGGTTTTTTAGGGCTTACATAGAGCTTAAAAATTCGGTCAATATATAACTTTAAATAATAAGCGATCAAGATGAAATTAAAACTTCTTGATCCCATTATTCTTCACAGCAAGAATTTCCTTGTAGAAAGCATGGTAATGCTTCTCAGAATCATTGAACTATCCACTTGCATATCCACAATGATTTTCCCATCTTCTTTTTCAAGCAAAATGGCTCCCCAATATTCATTACTAGCATCAGTCTGGAGAATCCTTTGCCATGTACTTGGTATTTTCAATGGCGGAGGATTCCGGCATACTTGCATGAGTTGTTGAACTACTCTGGTTTGGGATGATCCCCAAGGTGGAGCATTCTTCTTGAGCATCTTTGAAAGCTGGTTAGTATATCTGGAGCAATCCGGAATGAAGTCTTCGATATAATTAACAATTCCAAGGAATTGAATGTGCGGGCCTGGCTGGTACTTTCCATCGATTATTTTGGATGACTGGTTGACTGGATTTTGGAGGAATGATAAAGTACTTCTAACTGGCATTTCCACTGAATGATAGTAAAGGGTGGAAAGACACCACAAATACCATAGACCATCTTTCGGAATAGGAGTAGTAGTGGAAATGGTAAGGATCCCATAGAAAGGTTTATCTGGGTAAAAGCAAGCCCTCTCGAAAGGGATATTAACTTGAACAACAAATTTGCCTAAGTGATAAAACATGAAATATTTTGCATAATTTTCTAAATCACTTAGGTCTTTGAAAGGTGTTTTTGTGGGGGGAAATTGGCCTTCATGATACGCCATTAATATAACTGGGAAAATACCTTTCGAGGATACTAGCTGTAATGGCTGTGATCTGGACAGCTAATCTGGAACAAGATTGTGATTTCCTTTGATATGTTGAACTGTGAACTGATACTTGGAAAAACAATCTTTAAGTCGTGGCAATTGTTTCTATGGAACACCCTTGTTCTTGAGCTCCATAATTGCTAGAAATGATGTATTATCCATCTGAATTATGAAATGGTGACCAATAAGATGAAATTAAAACTTTTTTTGAATAGATGCGAGAATATATAAAAATGAAAAAGAGTCGTCTCGATCACAGGCTGATCAGGTAGCCAAAGTAAAGCATGTAAACAACATCAAAGCAGATAACAGAATGGTCACAAGCCGACCAAATGGTGAATGGTTGGGGCCTCGTTAAAACCTTCCAAGGTAAAACCCACCCTTGTGGGAAAAATCCTTGGAAGGAAATAGAGTACCCCCCATAGGAAAGTGCGCCCAAATAACAGAAAGCAGACGCACTAGCTAGCAAACCTATCAAACCTATAGTTAGATTAGCCAACATAATCCTGAGTGAGGGATGGGATAATAGCTGTTGGGGGCGTCCCCCACCACATATCCTCGTGCGACGTCTTGCTAAGAATATCCGCTACCCGGTTGCCTTCCCTAAAGATGTGCGAGACCACGAAATTCATCTGAGAAAGAAGGTGAAGGGTGAACCGCCACCTACCCAAATGGCGCCAAGGCACATCTGTCGATCTCCTCCGCAACAACTCCACCACATAGACCGACTCTGACTCCAGCCATAGTTAATTCCACCCCTTCGAAAAAGCATAGTGAATGGCTCGCATAGCCACCGATAGCTCCGCCTCAAAAGCGAAATCCGATCCACAACGTTCCACAAAGCACCCCGAAAGAACCCCCTACAGTTACGAAAAACCCCGAAGGCTGTTAGGCAACCGGGCGCCCCCGTAGTGCTTTCGTCTGTGTTAACTTTAGTCCATCCCGGCAAAGGCTTCTGCCATGTAACCTGCACAATCTTCGGGGCCTGTCTAGGGCGCCCAGGAACCTGTAGTCGGTGAAGAATAAGAACACGGAGGCATAGGATGGCCGCCTCTAGTGTCCAGATCTTGTCGTGAAAGGTCAAGTCATTTATGATCTGCCAGATGAGCCAAATGCCTGATAATACGGCAACCCACCAAAGAAAAGAAACCTGCTCACTAAAATGAAAACCCATTAAACGCACCAGGAATTCATTAAAATTATATGCCCTAAAGTAGTGAATATCAAAAGAATCGAAAATCCACTTCCATAGGACTCCTGCAAAAGCACATGAGACAAATAAATGATCAACAGATTCCACATCAGCACAACAAAGAACACAAACCGAGGGGCCTGTGAAGGAACCCCATGGATGCAAGACGTCCAAAACGGCCAGTCGATTATGAATGGCGCGCCAAGTCACAATCGATCGTCTTTCTGGAATATTAGGTTACCAAATCCAGGAACCCCATTGCACCACCGGGAAATGTGGGCGCAAATATGAGTAAGCCGCCTTCGAAGAAACAATCCCATCGTCGGATTGAATCCATGCCCGCGCGTCCGACGAGTCCGGGGCGATCGGGATTCTAACAATATCCCGAACCATATCCAAATAAGACTCAATAAACGATAGGGTGAAATGCCAAGACCCATCGTAAAAAGTAATCACGAGATCTTATTTCTTTGAAATAAATATCTGTACTCCTGCGGGATACCAATCCTATCTGCAATGGTGTAGCCCAGCCAATTATCCAACCAGAATGAAATGTTGGAGTTGCATCTGGGAATCCAACGGCAGTCCTCCAAGAACCCTGCTAGCCAAGGCCTAACCCCTCTCCAGATGGAAGATGGGATATACGAACTGCGAGGAGAACCCTCAGAGGTTAAAAAAAGCGTTTTCTGAGGATGCTGTAAACCAAAGAGTTTGAAGTCATAAGGAAGGCATTGTTGGCAACCACGATGGAACGGATGCCCAAGCCTCCTTCTGCCCGAGGCATACAACAACGACTCCAGTTAACCACCACTGAACCCTTAGAGTTCACATTCCCAGTCAAAATGAAATTACGCATGGCTATTTCCATTTGCCGAAGCAAAGTTCTAGGCCACTTGTACACCATCATAGTATGCACGAAGGAGCTGGTAATCAAAGAATTCACCAAACAAATGCGACAACAATAGATAGAGAAGACCCTTTCCACCTCCTGAACTTAAAGATAATTTTATCAAACACGGGCTGGAGATCCGCCACCTTTGGCGCCCCTTTGAAGATAGGGCGCCTAGATAGGTCGTAGGGACGGCACCCAGATGCATCCCTATAATTGTCCGAATATGTCCTCGCACATAATTAGAAACCCTACGCCAACATAAACTTTAGATTTATTTGGATTGAAGATCTGCCCCGAAATGTTCGCATATAGATTGAGCACCTGGATAATAGAACGTGCATTGCTCGTGGATGCCCCACACATAATCACAATATCATCCGCATACATCATCGATGAAGGGAAAACAACCTGCTTAAGCGCCATGAAGGCCTGAAGGTGGTTGCTCCTCACCGCTTCCTCCAATAACCTGCTCAGAACATCCTGTGCAATACAAAAGAGAAGGGGTGATAACGGATCCCCCCTGTCGACCCCCGCAAAAAAGCAAGAGAAATAACCCACGGGTGACCCATTCGAAGGACCGAAATGCGGAGGATCTCGAATAATCTCAATCCAGTGAATGAACACCTCGGAGAAACCAAAGCGATGCAAAACGTGTATCAGAAAACCCCAATGAATCGTATCAAAAGCCTTGCGGATGTCAATCTTGAGAATCATGTTGGTGTCACTCCGCCCCTGCAAGATGTTAAACCCCTCCGAAACCAGCGCAATACAGTCACGAATCTGCCTGCCTGGGATAAATCCAAACTAAGTCGGAGACAAGTACGAAGAGATGATGGCGCCCAGACGAGTTGCCAGGATCTTCATGATAATTTTAAAAAGAAAATTACTCATGACAATCGGTCTAAAGTCCTCCACCGCATTAGACACCTTTGTTTTTGGGATGAGTGCCATGAAACTAGCATTCAACCCTGTCGGAAAGGAGGCTGTGACAAAGAAATAACGGACTGCCGCCAACACCTCATCTGACACGATGTCCCAGAAGTGCTGATAGAATCTCCCACTAAAACCGTTCGGCCCCGGTGCACTATCCAAACCCATATCAAAAACTGCCTCTTTAACCTCGGATGCCGAAGGAATGGCCGTCAAGAGCGCATTATCAATGTAGTAACGGTAGGCGAAATCAACTGATCGACGAAAAGTATAGTCCGGTGGTCTCGCCTCAGTATCCGCAAAAACGAGTTGTATAAAATGAGACAATATGATTAGCGAGGTCCCCGATCCTTCGTGTAAGTATCGCCGACCATCAATCCCGAATCCCCGCACGTCCACTTCTAATCTGGGCAAACATGACGATGAAAGAATGCGATGTTCGATCACCATCCTTTAACCATGCGAACGGGCTTTGTTGAAGAAAATCCGATTGCATGAGCAATGTGCGAGAAAGCTCTGCATCTGCGCCTCCAATTCCACCGTCCCTCGGCTCCTCCGTGAAACCCTCGGATTGAATATCTACTTGAATCTGCTGGACCTTTTCCATCGATAATCCACCGATGATTAACATCCCCAAAAACCTCTCGTGTTCCATACCTTAATCGTCTGTCTCAACCTCTTGAGCTTCCACATGACGCGTTGCAAGGGTCGGGCGACGCACAAGGAGAGCCCAAGAGGCGAATAATACCCCGAAAGAGTCATGATGAATCCACATACGCTGAACCGAAATGGAGAAGGTCCCTTGGTAATGGAGGACGAACAGAGACCGATATGGGATGGTGATCTCGAGCCAATGCGCGGAAGGACTAGGCCCTTAACAACTTGCCAAATATTGAAAAATGGGCGATTGCGAGGGCTCGATCCATTTTTAGCTGAAGAAAAGCTAGAGGCCTTCGGGGAGCACCAAGTAAACAAATTTCCTGAAGTCGGCACAGCAAAGAGCCTTGCATCCTCCAAGAAATCCCTAAAGTCTTTGCAAGAAGCCTGGGATAAAGTACCCGTGCTAGAGCGCTCATGATGACCCAACACAGCATTGAAATCCCCAATAAGTAGCAGATCAGTAAGACCCAAATTCCTCAGCTCCAACCAAAGTGTACGCCGAGCAACATGATCACACAAACCATGAGCAAAACCAACATGGAAAACCAAAGAACCAAATTGAATTTGCAGAATAATACACTAAGAAGAGGACCAAACCTGATTAAGGACCGAGACGTTGGCATCGCATAGGACCCAGATATATGGGCGTCCATTCGCACGGAAGTTCTGAGCAGCAAAACATCGTGCACTGGTGGGGACGGTCCCGATGTGACCTTCCGGAGGATTCTATCTTTAGCCGAGTCTAATGAGCTGTCCCGAAAAGCACGGCTCAGAGTCCGAATAGGCTTTCCCAAAGAATATTGAACCTTAATGGGCATAATGGTGGAGATCGAGTTGGAGTCGGAAGCATTAGCCTTGGGAGATGGCTTCCTAGTTGGATAATCGGCCTGATAATCTGCGGGTTCTTGACGATCCCGAGAATCTGGCTTGAACCAAGAACCTCAAATGTGTTACTGAGATGGATGCCCGAAGAGCAACGACTATTGCGTGGGGTGGAGAATTCGTGCGCATAGTGAACCCAATTTTCCCAATGAGTCATCGATGGCCTTGCCCTTATCCCGCCTGAATAGGGCGATAAACCTTCCGTACCCTGGGCGCCCGCGATGTAATGAATTCGACGAGAAGCCGCGCCCGTGAACGTCCATGGGCTGGTGATGCACGCCCTTCCGTAGTGTATTACCCGCATTGTTAAAGCGACAAGAGGCTGTTGAATGTCCCGTAACCGACACCACAAACAAAACTCGGGGAGTTTTTCGTAACGACGACGGAAACAAAAGAACACTTGCCAGTGCGTTCAACCATAATGCGTTCTTCTAATGGCTTGGAGAGGTCGATGTCCACCAGAACCCGAACGAAATGACCCAAAGAACCATCCATTGATCGCTGATCAATTTTGTAAAGGATTCCCAATTGCACTAGCGTTCCCCATGATGTTAGAGGGGTCCCAGTATTCCAAACTGAGTTCAAAGATGCGAACCCAAACGCTAGACACTGTGGTTTGCACCTTGTAAGGGTTGAAATCTGGCACCCATGGAGATAGATGGATAGTACCCGGGTTAAGCATCCAGGTTGTGCACTGCTGAGCCCAAGAACGGTCCTGCGCATTAAACAATTTGACGCAAAAAAATCCCTTGCCCAAAGGAATTAATTTCCAATCATCCTTAATACCCCATAATTCAGACAGACGTTTATGCAAGAGCATAGTAGCCCATGGCTTATTACCTTTTCCCAAGATGACCCTCCCAATCAAAGAATTGGAAAATTCAGCAACACGTTGTTGGTAAACATTATCACCAATGGTAATGGAATAATAATCACCATTTCGAACCGGTTTTGGGATAGATTGATTTTTACCGTAAAACCACTGTGGGAAAATAAATTAGCATTACCTGGGGACTGAGTCGTGGAATCCATATGATGAGTACCGCAACAATATTAGCAAATGTGTTTCCAAATTGAGATTGTGCATTGGGATAATGAGCGAAAGTCGTAGGTTCATGGGATAATTGGATATCATTATCGGAGATATTCCAGCAAACTGGGGAGTCTGCGTGTGGCCAGAAGGGGGTTGTGGGCCCGTGGGTGGGCATGCAGGAGGAATGCCCTGAGGATGGGAGACTGTGGCCCAGGGGTCATCACTCCCGGGAGGGACCACCGAAAGGTGAAGTGGCCGCCCCCTATAGGAACAGATTGGAGGGACCGCCCCTATGGTTAATGGCAGCCATGGGGGTAATTGATGGGGCTGCATCATGCGATGGGGGTGGCCGCCCCCCTGGGCTTGTTCTGGTGGTCGCCGTCGGACATGTGGAAGAAGAGATGACCTTGTCGCCGAGCGCCGATGACCTAGCGGAAGGAAATTCCATCGACACCGTAAAGGATATGGGACCAGGAGCGTGTGTGTTTCCCTCGCTGCTGCCGCGAGAATGTGGTGTTGCTCGGATGGAGGAGCATCCGCGACACCGAAACCTCGCAACACGGGCTGCGGAAGCCGTTGTCCGTGAGGATGGCATTGTCGATGGCATATCCGTGGGATGGATGGGGTTGTAAGCACATACGTGGGGGACGACGTGCGTGGGAACCCCGTGCCCCGCAACATGGGATGTCAACGGAGAGTCAGTCGCCGGCGAAGAGGAAGAAGGCCATGGAGCCCCTTCAACGACGTGACCTGCATGGTGAATTGGCGTGGGGTTTGCGACTGAGGGTGGGATCAGAGGGGCTGTGGTGGACGATGGCCGTTGAGGTGGCCGGAAATTGGATGTGAGCCCAAGTAACTCCGTCATGGAGTCACCGGAGCAGTGAAGAAGACGACGGAGATGACGCACACACAGTGATGGTGAAATCGCACACACTAGGGTTTTTTAGGGCTTACGTAGAGCTTAAAAATTCGGTCAATATATAACTTTAAATAATAAGCGATCAAGATGAAATTAAAACTTCTTGATCCCATTATTCTTCACAGCAAGAATTTCCTTGTAGAAAGCATGGTAATGCTTCTCAGAATCATTGAACTATCCACTTGCATATCCACAATGATTTTCCCATCTTCTTTTTCAAGCAAAATGGCTCCCAATATTCATTACTAGCATCGATCTGGAGAATCCTTTGCCATGTACTTGGTATTTTCAATGGCGGAGGATTCCGGCATACTTGCATGAGTTGTTGAACTACTCTGGTTTGGGATGATCCCCAAGGTGGAGCATTCTTCTTGAGCATCTTTGAAAGCTGGTTAGTATATCTGGAGCAATCCGGAATGAAGTCTTCGATATAATTAACAATTCCAAGGAATTGAATGTGCGGGCCTGGCTGGTACTTTCCATCGATTATTTTGGATGACTGTTGATGGATTTTGGAGGAATGATAAAGTACTTCTAATCGGCATTTCCACCGAATGATAGTAAAGGGTGGAAAGACACCACAAATACCATAGACCATCTTTCGGAATAGGAGTAGTAGTGGAAATGGTAAGGATCCCATAGAAAGGTTTATCTGGGTAAAAGCATGCCCTCTCGAAAGGGATATTAACTTGAACAACAGATTTGGCTAAGCGATAAAACATGAAATATTTTGCATAATTTTCTAAATCACTTAGGTCTTTGAAAGGTGTTTTTGTGGGGGAAATTGGCCTTCATGATACGCCATTAATATAATCGAAAATACCTTTCGAGGATACTAGCATTTAATGTCATGGCGTTTGTGATCTCGGGCAGCTAATGGAACAAGATTGTGATTTCCTTTGATATGTTGAACTGTGAACTGATACTTGGAAAAACAATCTTTAAGTCGTGGCAATTGTTTCTATGGAACACCCTTGTTCTTGAGCTCCATAATTGCTAGAAATGATGTATTATCCATCTGAATTATGAAATGGTGACCAATAAGATGAAATTAAAACTTTTTTTGAATAGATGCGAGAATATATAAAAATGAAAAAGAGTCGTCTCGATCACAGGCTGATCAGGTAGCCAAAGTAAAGCATGTAAACAACATCAAAGCAGATAACAGAATGGTCACAAGCCGACCAAATGGTGAATGGTTGGGGCCTCGTTAAAACCTTCCAAGGTAAAACCCACCCTTGTGGGAAAAATCCTTGGAAGGAAATAGAGTACCCCCCATAGGAAAGTGCGCCCAAATAACAGAAAGCAGACGCACTAGCTAGCAAACCTATCAAACCTATAGTTAGATTAGCCAACATAATCCCGAGTGAGGATGGGATAATAGGCTGTTGGGGCGTCCCCACCACATATCCTCGTGCGACGTCTTGCTAAGAATATCCGCTACCCTAGGTTGCCTTCCCTAAAGATGTGCGAGACCACGAAATTCATCTGAGAAAGAAGGTGAAGGGTGAACCGCCACCTACCCAAATGGCGCCAAGGCACATCCGCGATCTCCTCCGCAGCAACTCCACCACATAGACCGAGTCTGACTCCAGCCATAGTTAATTCCACCCCTTCGAAAAAGCATAGTGAATGGCTCGCATAGCCGCCGATAGCTCCGCCTCAAAAGCGAAACCCGATCCACAACGTTCCACAAAGCACCCCGAAAGAACCCCCTACGATTCGAAAAACCCCGAAGGTCATTAGGCAACCGGCGCCCCGTAGTGCTTTCTGCCTCGTGTTAACTTTAGTCCATCCCAAAAGGCTTCGCCATGTAACTGCACAATCTTCGGGGCTGTCTAGGCGCCCAGAACTCGTAGTCGGTGAAGAATAAGAACACGGAGGCGTAGGATGGCCGCCTCTAGTGTCCAGATCTTGTCGTGAAAGGTCAAGTCATTTATGATCTGCGAGATGAGCCAAATGCCTGATAATACGGAAACCCACCAAAGAAAAGAAACCTGCTCACTAAAATGAAAACCCATTAAACGCACCAGGAATTCATTAAAATTATATGCCCTAAAGTAGTGAATATCAAAAGAATCGAAAATCCACTTCCATAGGACTCTGCAAAAGCACATGAGACAAATAAATGATCAACAGATTCGCATCGGCTGACAACAAAGAACACAAACCGAGGGGCCTGTGAAGGAACCCCATGGACACAAGACGTCCAAAACGGCCAGTCGATTATGAATGGCGCGCCAAGTCACAATCGATCGTTTTCGGAATATTAGGTTACCAAATCCAGAACCCCATTGCACCACCGGAAATGTGGGCGCAAATATGAGTAAGCCGCCTTGAAGAAACAATCCCATCGTCGGATTGAATCCATGCCAGCGTCCGAGCGAGTCGGGCGTCGGGATTCTAACAATATCCCGAACCATATCCAAATAAGACTCAATAAACGATAGGGTGAAATGCCAAGACCCATCGTAAAAGTAATCCGAGATCTTATTCTTTGAAATAAATATCTCAGTACTCTGCGGATACCAATCCTATCTGCAATGGTGTAGCCCAGCCAATTATCCAACCAGAATGAAATGTTGGAGTTGCATCCGGGAATCCAACGGCAGTCCTCCAAGAACCCTGCTAGCCAAGGCCTAACCCCTCTCCAGATGGAAGATGGGATATACGAATCGAGGAGAACCCTCAGAGGTTAAAAAGCGTTTTCTGAGGATGCTGTAAACCAAAGAGTTTGAAGTCATAATCTTCCAACCCATCTTCATAAGGAAGGCATTGTTGGCAACCACGATGGAACGGATGCCCAAGCCTCCTTCCGCCCGAGGCATACAACAACGACTCCAGTTAACCACCACTGAACCCTTAGAGTTCACATTCCCAGTCAAAATGAAATTACGCATGGCTATTTCCATTTGCCGAAGCAAAGTTCTAGGCCACTTGTACACCATCATAGTATGCACGAAGGAGCTGGTAATCAAAGAATTCACCAAACAAATGCGACAACAATAGATAGAGAAGACCCTTTCCACCTCCTGAACTTAAAGATAATTTTATCAAACACGGGCTGGAGATCCGCCACCTTTGGCGCCCCTTTGAAGATAGGGGCGCCTAGATAGGTCGTAGGGACGGCACCCATATGCATCCCTATAATTGTCTGAATATGTCCTCGCACATAATTAGAAACCCGACTGCCAACATAAACTTTAGATTTATTTGGATTGAAGATCTGCCCCGAAATGTTCGCATATAGATTGAGCACCTGGATAATAGAACGTGCATTGCTCGTGGATGCCCCACACATAATCACAATATCATCCGCATACATCATCGATGAAGGGAAAACAACCTGCTTAGGCGCCATGAAGGCCTGAAGGTGGTTGCTCCTCACCGCTTCCTCCAATAACCTGCTCAGAACATCCTGTGCAATACAAAAGAGAAGGGGTGATAACGGATCCCCCTGTCTGACCCCGCAAAAGCAAGAGAAATAACCCACGGGTGACCCATTCAGAAGGACCGAAATTCTGGAGGATCTCAGAATAATCTCAATCCAGTGAATGAACACCTCGGAGAAACCAAAGCGATGCAAAACGTGTATCAGAAAACCCCAATGAATCGTATCAAAAGCCTTGCGGATGTCAATCTTGAGAATCATGTTGGTGTCACTCCGCCCCTGCAAGATGTTAAACCCCTCCGAAACCAAAGACAATGTCTGATCACGAATCTGCCTGCCTGGGATAAATCCAAACGAAGTCGGAGACAAGTACGAAGAGATGATGGCGCCCAGACGAGTTGCCAGGATCTTCATGATAATTTTAAAAAGAAAATTACTCATGACAATCGGTCTAAAGTCCTCCACCGCATTAGACACCTTTGTTTTTGGGATGAGTGCCATGAAACTAGCATTCAACCCTGTCGGAAAGGAGGTCAGACAAAGAAATAACGGATCGCCGCCAACACCTCATCGACACGATGTCCCGAAGTCTTGATAGAATCTCCCACTAAAACCGTTCGCCCCGTGCACTATCCAAACCCATATCAAAAACTGCCTCTTTAACCTCGGATGCCGAAGGAATAGCCGTCAAGAGCGCATTATCAATGTAGTAACGGTAGGCGAAATCAACTGATCGACCAAAGTATAGTCTGAGCTGGTCTGCCCTGTATCTGCAAACAGAGTTGTATAAAATGAGACAATATGATTAGCGAGGGTCCCCGGATCCTTCGTGTAAGTATCGTCGACCATCAATCCCTGAATCCCTGCACGTCCACTTCTAATCTGGCAGCGACGATGAAAGAATGCATTGTTCCGATCACCATCCTTTAACCATGCGGAACGGGCTTTCTGTTGAAGAAAATCCGACTGCATGAGCAATGTGCGAGAAAGCTCTGTCTGCGCCTCCAATTCCCTGTCCCTCAGCTCCTCCGTGAAACCCTCGGATTGAATATCTACTTGAATCTGTTGGACCTTTTCCATCGATAATCCACCGATGATTAACATCCCCAAAAACCTCTGTGTTCCATACCTTAATCGTCTGTCTCAACCTCTTGAGCTTCCACATGACGCGTTGCAAAGGGTCGGGCGACGCACAAGGGAGAGCCCAAGAGGCAGTAACAATACCCCTGAAAGAGTCATGATGAATCCACATACGCTGGAACCGAAATGGAGAAGGTCCCTTGGTAATGGAGGACGAACAGGAGACCAGTATGGGATGGTGATCTGAGCCAATGCGCGGAAGGACTAGGCCCTTAACAACTTGCCAAATATTGAAAAATGGGCCAGTTGCCAGGGCTCGATCCAGTTTAGCCTGAAGAAGAGCTAGAGGCCTTCGGGGGGAGCACCAAGTAAACAAATTTCCTGAAGTCGGCACAGCAAAGAGCCTTGCATCCTCCAAGAAATCCCTAAAGTCTTTGCAAGAAGCAGCCTGGATAAAGTACCGTGCGAGCGCTCATGATGACCCAACACAAAGATTGAAATCCCCAATAAGTAGCGGATCAAGTAAGACCCAAATTCCTCAGCTCCAACCAAAGTGTACGCCGAGCAACATGATCACACAAACCATGAGCAAAACCAACATGGAAAACCAAAGAACCAAATTGAATTTGCAGAATAATACACTAAGAAGAGGACCAAACCTGATTAAGGACCGAGACGTTGGCATCGCATAGGACCCAGATATCTGGGCGTCCATTCGCACGGAAGTTCTGAGCAGCAAAACTGAGTCCCAAGCTATTCCAGTAAGAATCCGAAATGGATGAAATAGCCACCTTAGGTTCACAAATGGCTAAAATAGAAGGTTTGTGTTTGTGACATAAAGCCTTAAGAACATTGCGAGAAGCAATGTTCCCGATTCCCCGAATATTCCAGAAGATGCAATTCATTGAGACAGCGGGGGGGTGGTGCCCACGTCAATCACACGGTAAAAACATGCGTGTGGTGCATTGCCGAGTCAGATGATTGAGAGTCAACTTCATCTGCGTAGTCTGCCCATCTCTTGGAAGCTGCAAAGTTCATCTCATGTGGTGATGGGCGCTCTGGTTCGATGGTGTGCACTGGTGGGGACGGTCCCGATGTGACCTTCCGGAGGATTCTATCTTTAGCCGAGTCTAATGAGCTATCCCGAAAAGCACGGCTCAGAGTCCGAATAGGCTTTCCCAAAGAATATTGAACCTTAATGGGCATAATGGTGGAGATCGAGCTGGAGTCGGAAGCATTAGCCTTGGGAGATGGCTTCCTAGCTGGATAATCGGCCTGATAATCTGCGGGTTACTGATCCTGAGAATCTGCTGAACCAAGAACCTCAAATGTGTTACCGAGATGGATGCCCGAAGAGCAAGGGACTATTGCGTGGGGTGGAGAATTCGTGCGCATAGCTGAACCCAATTTTCCCAATGAGTCATCGACGGCCTTGCCCTTATCCTGCTGAATAGGACGATAAACCTTCCGTACCCTGGAGCGCCCACTACTAATGAATTCCCGACGAGAAGCGGCCCGTGAATGTCCATGGGCTGGTGATGCACGCCCTTCCGTAGCTGTATTACCCGCATTGTTAAGGCGAAAAGAGGCTGTTGAATGTCCCGTAACCTGACACCACAAACAAAACTCAGGGAGTTTTTCGTAAATGACGGAAACAAAAGAACACTTGCTAGTGCGTTCAACCATAATGCGTTCTTCTAATGGCTTGGAGAGGTCGATGTCCACCAGAACCCGAACGAAATGACCCAAAGAACCATCCATTGATCGCTGATCAATTTGTAAAGGATTCCCAATTGCACTAGCGTTCCCCATGATGTTAGAGGGGTCCCAGTATTCCAAACTGAGTTCAAAGATGCGAACCCAAACGCTAGACACTGAGGTTTGCACCTTGTAAGGGTTGAAATCTGGCACCCATGGAGATAGATGGATAGTACCCGGGTTAAGCATCCAGGTTGTGCACTGCTGAGCCCAAGAACGGTCCTGCGCATTAAACAATTTGACGCAAAAAAATCCCTTGCCCAAAGGAATTAATTTCCAATCATCTTTAATACCCCATAATTCAGACAGACATTTATGCAAGAGCATAGTAGCCCATGGCTTATTACCTTTTCCCAAGATGACCCTCCCAATCAAAGAATTGGAAAATTCAGCGACACGTTGTTGGTAAACATTATCACCAATGGTAATGGAATAATAATCACCATTTCGAACCGGTTTTGGGATAGATTGATTTTTACCAGAAACCACTGTGGAAAATAAATTAGCATTACCTGGGGACTGAGTCGTGGAATCCATATGATGAGTACCTGCAACAATATTAGCAAATGTGTTTCCAAATTGAGATTGTGCATTGGGATAATGAGCCGAAAGTCGTAGGTTCATGGGATAATTGGATATCATTATCGGAGATATTCCAGCAAACTGGGGAGTCTGCGTGTGGCCAGAAGGGGGTTGTGGGCCCGTGGGTGGGCATTCAGGAGGAATGCCCGAGGATGGGAGATCGTGGCCCGGGGTCATCACTCCCCGGGGGACCACCGTAGAAGGTGAAGTGGCCGCCGCCCCTATAGGAAACGATTGGAGGGGCCCCCCTATGTTAATGGCAGCCATGGGGGTAATTGATGGGGCTGCATCATGCGATGGGGGTGGCCGCCCCCCTGGGCTTGTTCTGGTGGTCGCCGGCGGACATGTGGAAGAAGAGATGACCTTGTCGCTGGGCGCCGATGACCTAGGCGGAAGGAAATTCCATCTGACACCGTAAAAGGATATGGGACCAGGAGCGTGTGTGTTTCCACTCTGCTCTGCCGTGCGAGAATGTGGTGTTGCTTTCGGATGGAGGAGCATCCGCGACACCTAAAACCTCGCATACAAAACTGCGGAAAGCCGTTGTCCTGGCGGGATGGCATTGTCGATGGCATATCCGTGGGATGGGGTTGTAAGCACATACGTGGGGACGACGTACGTGGGAACCCCGTGCCCTGCAACATGGGATGTCAACGGAGAGTCAGTCGCCGGCGAAGAGGAAGAAGGCCATGGAGCCCCTTCAACGACGTGACCTGCATGGTGAATTGGCGTGGGGTTTGCGACTGAGGGTGGGATCAGAGGGGCTGTGGTGGACGATGGCCGTTGAGGTGGCCGGAAATTGGATGTGAGCCCAAGTAACTCCGTCATGGAGTCACCGGAGCAGTGAAGAAGACGACGGAGATGACACACACACAGTGATGGTGAAATCGCACACACTAGGGTTTTTTAGGGCTCACGTAGAGCTTAAAAATTCGGTCAATATATAACTTTAAATAATAAGCGATCAAGATGAAATTAAAACTTCTTGATCCCATTATTCTTCACAGCAAGAATATCCTTGTAGAAAGCATGGTAATGCTTCTCAGAATCATTGAACTATCCACTTGCATATCCACAATGATTTTCCCATCTTCTTTTTCAAGCAAAATGGCTCCCCAATATTCATTACTAGCATCAGTCTGGAGAATCCTTTGCCATGTACTTGGTATTTTCAATGGCGGAGGATTCCGGCATACTTGCATGAGTTGTTGAACTACTGCAGTGCCGGATGATCCCCAAGGTGGAGCATTCTTCTTGAGCATCTTTGAAAGCTGGTTAGTATATCTGGAGCAATCCGGAATGAAGTCTTCGATATAATTAACAATTCCAAGGAATTGAATGTGCGGGCCTGGCTGGTACTTTCCATCGATTATTTTCATTCCCAAAAACTCAATATTTGTTTGACCGATAGAGCTCTTCTTTTTAGATAGCATGATACCATGTGACTGAACAATATCGAAGAACTGGTGTAGCAAAGCCTCATGATCTTGTTTGTTTGATGAAAATAGTAAGATATCATCAATGTAGATTAGCATGGTATGTAGGATAGGTTCGAAAATTTGGGTCATTGCTTTTTGGAATATGGAAGGCAACCTTTAGACCAAATGACATGACTGTCCATTGGTATTGGGCTGTAGGAAAGCAAAAAGCAATTTTATATCTATCCTCTGGGACAATTCCCAATTGCCAAAACCCAGACTTCAAATAAAACTTTGAAAAGATGAGGAAATGGTTAAGAGCTTAGTAATCAATTTTTAATAAGTTGGGAGTACTAGTTACAAGGGAGGAAATAAATTTCCAAGAAACTGAAAGATACAGGGTTCGAACCATGGTTAATACTCTTATAAAGGGTGAGTGATACCACTTGAGCTACAAGCTAGTGGTTAAGAGCTTTGTAATCAATAACAAGTCTCTTTTTCCCTCGTACTGCTTGGCTCTTTTGTTGACATAGAATGCAGGGCAAGCCCAATTGGACTTTGTGGGCTCAATGAGTCCAAGTGCTAATAGTTGGTTGCATTCTTGTAATGACCCGGATTTTTATGCCTTAATAAGAATTTCATCAATTATGTTATTAGTTTATTTCATGGAATAATAATGGAGAATTGGAAATGTATTAAGGATTTTACTACATAGTTAATTTGTTAAATTATGGATAATAATATGTGTATTTTTAATTAGACTGTGAATTTATTTAATTTGGGCCTTATAATGGATAAATTGGACTTTTAATTAGTTTAGAGTATTAAATCAGACCCATATTGTTAGTAAGTTAATAATAAGCCATGTACCCAAACCTAGGTTAAAATACAGATATAAGACACGTAAAACACACACATACAGAACACACAAAACACACGATAGTTAGAGGAAGAGGAATCGACCAGAGAGAGAACGCAGAGAGGTAGGGAAAGGAACGACCAGAATTGAGAAGAAAAACAGAAGAAAAGAGAAAAGAGAAGAAAGAAAAGTGACTCCCCCAACATGATAGATTCGTAAGAGGTCTACAAAGGATTTTATTATCTAAGTTGAACAAGCAAGTATTCTCCTTAGTTTTCACGTAGATTTAGGTTTGTAATATTGTTATATGATTTTCATTATGTTAATTTTAAGGCCTATTGCTTTATTATAATTGACTGCAAGGCTTGTCTTTTTATCATGTTTGACTACTACAAGAATTGACTCTATGTATGTATTGGCTTGCCGCCTTATGTGATAAAAATTTATGTGTTGATGTGATAAATTGGCTTACCGCCTTATGTGATAAAAATTTATGTGTTGATGTGATAAATTGGCTTACCGCCTTATGTGATATTTATGTATTGATGTGATAAATTGGGCTCGCCGCCAACCATGTATGATTTGACTGTATACTTTCCTAATTAGTTGAATGTAGGGTTATCCCTAACTAATTTAAGGTAGGGTTTTTGCTAATTAGTTGAACATATGATTTATCCCCAATTAATTGAATGTTTGATTTTTCTAAATTAGTTGAACATAGGGTTTATCCATGTAGGGTTTTTCCTTAACTAACTGAATGTAGGGTTTTCCCTTGACTAATTGAATTTAGGGTTTTCCCTTAACTAATTGAGTGTAGGGTTTTCTCTTAAGTAATTGAATATAGGATTTCTCTTGACTAATTGAATGTAGGATTTTTCCTTAAGTAAATGAATATAGGGTTTTCTTTGGACTAATTGAATGTAGGGTTTTCCCCTAACTAACCTAATGTAGGATTTGTCCTTAACTAACTGAATGTAGGGCTTTCCCTTAAATTGTTTTGAATTAGTGAATGTAGGGTTTCTCCTTAATTAACTGAACATAGACATTTCCTTAAATAACTGTGAATGATTGAATGTAGAGTTTCACTAATTACTTCAATGTAATATTTTCCCCTAAGGTTTGTCACCCCTATTTATACTTAGACATATTTGTAATTGGTGATTGAGACTCATTTAATCTAATTGTTACAATTCTTCAAATAGAATCACCCCAATAAAAGACATACTTCAATAGATTTTTCTACTAGCTGGATTAAATAGATATTTTAGATATTCTTCTAAGATATTCCGAAAGTCACTTTCTAGAATATAGGTTTAATGAGCTTTTGTATAATTTAGGTCAAACAGAAATTTACTTTCTACGTGATTGTTTGATCTAATGTATTTTAATTACATATTAATGCCTTTATGTTTACTTATTAAAGTTGCATACCACGAGCTTGTAGCTCAAGTGGTATCCATAACCCTTTGTATGGGTGTTGGCCAGGGTTCGAACCATGTATCTTTCAGTTTATTTGAAATTTATCTCATCCCCTCCAACCACTTAGTCCAAACTTATTTAAAAAAAAATTATTAAAGTTGCATCACTTAAGTTCATGCATCATGTTAATGTATGTTCATAGCATTTCACGAGTATCGCAATATTAAGTAAAGTCAAGTCATAAAGTATAATGTTTTTTTGAAAGAAATGGGTGCACATTGTTCTATGATACTAGAGTGAGTGGGAAATAGGCACGGGGGACCACCGTTCCGATAATGTGCCGCTTGCTGCTATTGTTAATGTTAACGGAAAAGGGCCTTCGGGCAAAACGAATGGAAATGGGTCTTCGGGCAAAACGAATGGAAATGGGCCTTCGGGCAAAATGAATGGAAATAGGCCTTCGGGCAAAATGTTCACGGGTTCCAAATAACAAGGCCCACTGCGACCCTGATTAGAACAATGTGTTACCAAGTGAGCTCGCATCCTAAGAATGTTTTACGTAAAGAAAGACAAAGTTTAAAGTATGAATGTGAAAGGTTTTTAAGTAAAGAATACGTAAAGTCTTTTTAAGTTAAATGTTAAGATATTGCATTAGACATGCATTCATGCATGAGATTACTTGTTGAGCTCCTTTAGCTCATTCCACGAATGTTGAATATTTTTCAGACGAGAATGCAGAAGAGGAAGGAGATGGCTGGGCGTAGTGACTCGGGAAACCCATGTCAATGGAATTCTTTTATTTTTAAAGTTTGACTTTTTAGTTTATTAAATGTTGAATGTCATTGTATTTTCAGTATGAATGTTTTTGGACAAGTAATTATTTCAATTGTTAACGTTTAATTCTGCTGCAAAGTTTCGACGAAGTAAAAGTTTTACTATTTCATAATTTAAATATTTTTAAAGTGTTTCTCTTTATTTCTTATTTTTCACATTAAAATTCAAGTAAGCTAGAAAGGGCGCTATATTTAGTGGTATCGAGCCAGGATTTTTAAAATCAGTTATGTAGACTTTGAAACGATTTAATTTATGACAAGTTTAAAGTCAACTAGTCATGGGTTAAAGTCGCGCTTGAGCATCTCCTCCACAATATAATATGGTAAGCTTTCCATTCAATATGATTATGCCAATATAGTTTTGTATTTATGATATAGCTTTAGACTGCAAATGCGAATGTGTTTGAGATGGTATTGATTAATTGATATACCCATAATATGTTCGTGCTTTGTTACTGATTTAATTGTGTATTTAATTGTGCCTTTAATGATTATGCTTCATTGAATATCACTGTTGTTTTCACGCTTTAGCTTATTATGTTTCTTATATTTAATAAGTTTTGAGGACAAAAGTTTTATAAGGTAGGGAGAATGTAACGACCCGAATTTTTATGCCTTAATAAGAATTTCATCAATTATGTTATTAGTTTATTTCATGGAATAATAATGGAGAATTGGAAATGTATTAAGGATTTTACTACATAGTTAATTTGTTAAATTACGGATAATAAATGTGTCTTTTTAATTGGATTGTGAATTTATTTAATTTGGGCCTTATAATGGATAATTGGACTTTTAATTAGTTTAGAGTATTAAATCCGGCCCATATTTTTAGTAAGTTAATAATAAGCCATGTACCCAAACCTAGATTAAAATACAGATATAAGACACGTAAAACACACACATACAGAACACACAAAACACACTATAGTTAGAGGATGAGGAATCGGTCAAAGAGAGAACGCAGAGAGATAGGGAAAGGAACGACCAGAATTGAGAAGAAAAAAAGATGAAGAAAAGAGAAAAGAGAAGAAAGAAAAGTGACTTCCCCAACGCGATTGATTTGTAAGAGGCCTACAAAGGATTTTATTACCTAAGTTGAACAGACAAGTAATCTCCTTAGTTTTCACGTAGATTTAGGTTTGTAATATTGTTATATGATTTTCATTATGTTAATTTTAAGGACTATTTCTTTATTATAATTGATTGCAAGGCTTGTCGTTTTATCATGTTTGAATACTACAAGAATTGACTCTGTGTATGTATTGGCTTGCCGCCTTATGTGATAAGAATTTATGTGTTGATGTGATAAATTGGCTTACCGCCTTATGTGATATTTGTGTATTGATGTGATAAATTGAGCTTGCCGCCAACCATGTATGATTTGACTGTATACTTTCCTAATTAGTTGAATGTGGGGTAATCCCTAACTAATTTAACGTAGGGTTTTTGCTAATTAGTTGAACATATGATTTATCCCCAATTAATTGAATGTTTGATTTTTCTAAATTAGTTGAACATAGGGTTTATCCATGTAGGGTTTTTCCTTAACTAACTGAATGTAGGGTTTTCCCTTGACTAATTGAATTTAGGGTTTTCCCTTAACTAATTGAGTGTAGGGTTTTCTCTTAAGTAATTGAATATAGGATTTCTCTTGACTAATTGAATGTAGGATTTTTCCTTAAGTAAATGAATATAGGGTTTTCTTTGGACTAATTGAATGTAGGGTTTTCCCCTAACTAACCTAATGTAGGATTTGTCCTTAACTAACTGAATGTAGGGCTTTCCCTTAAATTGTTTTGAATTAGTGAATGTAGGGTTTCTCCTTAATTAACTGAACATAGACATTTCCTTAAATAACTGTGAATGATTGAATGTAGAGTTTCACTAATTACTTCAATGTAATATTTTCCCCTAAGGTTTGTCACCCCTATTTATACTTAGACATATTTGTAATTGGTGATTGAGACTCATTTAATCTAATTGTTACAATTCTTCAAATAGAATCACCCCAATAAAAGACATACTTCAATAGATTTTTCTACTAGCTGGATTAAATAGATATTTTAGATATTCTTCTAAGATATTCAAAGTCACTTTCTAGAATATAGGTTTAATGAGCTTTTGTATAATTTAGGTCAAACAGAAATTTACTTTCTACGTGATTGTTTGATCTAATGTATTTTAATTACATATTAATGCCTTTATGTTTACTTATTAAAGTTGCATACCACGAGCTTGTAGCTTGTGGTATCCATAACCCTTTGTATGGGTGTTGGCCAGGTTCGAACCATGTATCTTTCGGTTTATTTGAAATTTATCTCATCCCCTCCAACCACTTAGTCCAAACTTATTTAAAAAAATTATTAAAGTTGCATCACTTAAGTTCATGCATCATGTTAATGTATGTTCATAGCATTTCACGAGTATCGCAACATTAAGTAAAGTCAAGTCATAAAGTATAATGTTTTTTTGAAAGAAATGGGTGCACATTGTTCTATGATACTAAAGTGAGTGGGAAATAGGCACGGGGGACCACCGTTCCGATAATGTGCCGCTTGCTGCTAATGTTAATGTTAACGGAAAAGGGCCTTCGGGCAAAACGAATGGAAATGGGTCTTCGGGCAAAACGAATGGAAATGGGCCTTCGGGCAAAATGAATGGAAATAGGCCTTCGGGCAAAATGTTCCGCGGGTTCCAAATAACAAGGCCCATGCGACCCCCGATTAGAACAATGTGTTACCAAGTGAGCTCGCATCCTAAGAATGTTTTACGAAAGAAAGACAAAGTTTAAAGTATGAATGTGAAAGGTTTTTAAGTAAAGAATACGTAAAGTCTTTTTAAGTTAAATGTTAAGATATTGCATTAGACATGCATTCATGCATGAGATTACTTGTTGAGCTCCTTTAGCTCATTCCACGAATGTTGAATATTTTTCAGACGAGAATGCAGAAGAGGAAGGAGATGGCTGGGCGTAGTGACTCGGGAAACCCATGTCAATGGAATTCTTTTATTTTTAAAGTTTGACTTTTTAGTTTATTAAATGTTGAATGTCATTGTATTTTCAGTATGAATGTTTTTGGACAAGTAATTATTTCAATTGTTAACGTTTAATTCTGCTGCAAAGTTTCGACGAAGTA
This sequence comes from Rehmannia glutinosa, assembly GCA_016081115.2. Taxonomy (NCBI): domain Eukaryota; kingdom Viridiplantae; phylum Streptophyta; class Magnoliopsida; order Lamiales; family Orobanchaceae; genus Rehmannia; species Rehmannia glutinosa. The sequence goes on along the minus strand of JABTTQ020001980.1, from coordinate 31,281 downwards.
AAAGTTTTACTATTTCATAATTTAAATATTTTTTAAAGTGTTTCTCTTTATTTCTTATTTTTCACATTAAAATTCAAGTAAGCTAGAAAGGGCGCTATATTTAGTGGTATCAGAGCCCAGGATTTTTAAAATCAGTTATGTAGACTTTGAAACGATTTAATTTATGACAAGTTTAAAGTCAACTAGTCATGGGTTCTGAGTCGCGCTTCGAGCATCTCCCTCCACAATATAATATGGTAAGCTTTCCATTCAATATGATTATGCCCATATAGTTTTGTATTTATGATATAGCTTTAGACTGCAAATGCGAATGTGTTTGAGATGGTATTGATTAATTGATATACCCATAATATGTTCGTGCTTTGTTACTGATTTAATTGTGTATTTAATTGTGCCTTTAATGCTTATGCTTCATTGAATATCACTGTTGTTTTCACGCTTTAGCTTATTATGTTTCTTATATTTAATAAGTTTTGAGGACAAAAGTTTTATAAGGTAGGGAGAATGTAACGACCCGAATTTTTATGCCTTAATAAGAATTTCATCAATTATGTTATTAGTTTATTTCATGGAATAATAATGGAGAATTGGAAATGTATTAAGGATTTTACTACATAGTTAATTTGTTAAATTACGGATAATAAATGTGTCTTTTTAATTGGATTGTGAATTTATTTAATTTGGGCCTTATAATGGATAATTGGACTTTTAATTAGTTTAGAGTATTAAATCCGGCCCATATTTTTAGTAAGTTAATAATAAGCCATGTACCCAAACCTAGATTAAAATACAGATATAAGACACGTAAAACACACACATACAGAACACACAAAACACACTATAGTTAGAGGATGAGGAATCGGTCAAAGAGAGAACGCAGAGAGATAGGGAAAGGAACGACCAGAATTGAGAAGAAAAAAAGATGAAGAAAAGAGAAAAGAGAAGAAAGAAAAGTGACTTCCCCAACGCGATTGATTTGTAAGAGGCCTACAAAGGATTTTATTACCTAAGTTGAATGACAAGTAATCTCCTTAGTTTTCACGTAGATTTAGGTTTGTAATATTGTTATATGATTTTCATTATGTTAATTTTAAGGACTATTTCTTTATTATAATTGATTGCAAGGCTTGTCGTTTATCATGTTTGACTACTACAAGAATTGACTCTGTGTATGTATTGGCTTGCCGCCTTATGTGATAAGAATTTATGTGTTGATGTGATAAATTGGCTTACCGCCTTATGTGATATTTGTGTATTGATGTGATAAATTGAGCTTGCCGCCAACCATGTATGATTTGATCGTATACTTTCCTAATTAGTTGAATGTGGGGTAATCCTAAACTAATTTAACGTAGGGTTTTTGCTAATTAGTTGAACATATGATTTATCCCCAATTAATTGAATGTTTGATTTTCCTAAATTAGTTGAACATAGGTTTATCCATGTAGGTTTTTCCTTAACTAGTGAATGTAGGGTTTTCCTTGACTAATTGAATTTAGGGTTTTCCCTTAACTAATTGAATGTAGGGTTTTCTCTTAAGTAATTGAATATAGGGTTTTCCCTTGACTAATTGAATGTAGGATTTTTCCTTAAGTAAATGAATATAGGGTTTTCTTTGGACTAATTGGATGTAGAGTTTTCCCTTACTAACCTAATGTAGGATTTGTCCTTAACTAATCGAATGTAGGGCTTTCCTTAAATTGTTTTGAATTATTGAATGTAGGGTTTCTCCTTAATTAATCGAACATAGACACTTCCTTAAATAATTGTGAATGATTGAATGTAGAGTTTCACTAATTACTTCAATGTAATATTTTCACCTAAGGTTTGTCACCCCTATTTATACTTAGACATATGCGTAATTGGTGATTGAGACTCATTTAATCTAATTGTTACAATTCTTCAAATAGAATCACCTCAATAAAAGACATACTTCAATAGAATTTTCTACTAGCTGGATTAAAAATGATATTTTAGATATTCTTCTAAGATATTTCGAAAGTCACTTTCTAGAATATAGGTTCAATGAGCTTTTGTATAATTTAGGTCGAGGCAGTAAATTTACTTTCTACGTGATTGTTTGATCTAATGTAATTTAATTACATTTTTATGCCTTTATGTTTACTTATTAAAGTTGCATCACTTAAGTTCATGCATCATGTTAATGTATGTTCATAGCATTTCACTTAATGTTTTTTTCAAAGAAATTGGTGCACATTGTTCTATGATGCTGGAGTGAGTGGGAAATGGGCACGGGGGACCGGCGTTCCAACAATGTGGCGCTTGCGGCTAATGTTAATGTTAACGGAAAAGGGCCTTAGGGTAAAACGAATGGAAATGGGTCTCCGGCAAAACGAATGGAAATGGGCCTTCGGCAAAATGTTCAAGGGTTCGAAATAACAAGGCCCACCGCAACCCCCCGATTAGAACAATGTGTTACCAAGTGAGCTCGCATCCTAAGAATGTTTTACGAAAAGAAAGACAAAGTTTAAAGTATGAATGTGAAAGGTTTTTAAGTAAATACTCCTCCCTCCCATACGATCGCACCTGCCTTCAGTTTTGCCGGTAACTTTTGTTGGTCATCTTCCGATATGGCTTCATCGGAGTTTCTTGGCCTCATTTCTAACTACCCGCCCCATCACAACAACTCTTCTTCGTCAACTTCATCGCACGCCACCCTCCCGGCTCTCGGCCAGTATCGCACATCTCGGCGATGGGAATTTACAGATGCACGCACCACTCAGCGCTTCATCGCACGCCACCTTCCCCAGCACGCAGCGCATCGCACAACCCGGCGATGGAAATTTACAGACGCACGCAGCATGTGATATTCAACATCACGGCGATTGGACTCTTGTCGGGAAATTATCTACGTCTGCACCGTTTACCTGTTACGGGCTGACGTGGAACTTCACGCCATCCAAACCCAGACCATCATCGTTACACACTCCTCCGATGGATTGGTCCTGCCTGAAGCTTATCTTCCACCGCCACTATTGCGCCCAACGGTGTTAAGGGGGCCGTGGCCCCTACTTGCTTGAATCCAACGGCATATGGGGGCACTTACTTTACCCCCATGGCTGCCACTAACCATGGGGGGGCCGGCCCCTCTACTCCTTCTAAAGGGCCGGCAGCCACTCTATCTGCTAGAGTGGTCCCCTCCTAGGGGGGTGATGACCCCTGGGCCACAGTCTCCCACCCTCAAGGCATCCCTCCTGCATGCCCTTCAATGAATGCTTTGCTCAACCTGGGATGGAAGCTACGTCAACAAGGGTTCCTCCATGCATCGATCCTCGACATTTGGCTCATGAATCCAACACTAATATTCACTTGGCCAATTCTTATGCGAAAATGGTTTGGGAAATCCCCATCCTTTACATTCTACTCTCCCACAGTCGCAGTACTCACTACGATTTGGATTCAAGTACACGGCTCAAGGTAATTTCACAACCTTTGCACAAAGTTGTTTTACTGTAAATCCAATTCTATCCCTAAACCGGTTAGAAAAGGAGATTATTATTCCGTCAATATTGTATATCAACAACGTCTCGCCGAATTCTCTTATTCATTGATTGGAAGGGTAATTTTAGGAAAGGGCGACGATGGTTTTGCATAAACGCCTATCCAAATATGGGGAATTAAATCTGATTGGAAACTAATCCCTTTGGGTAAGGGATTTTTTTGTGTCAAGTTTTCTAATGTGCAGGATCGGATTTCAATCTGTACAAGGTATACACGTTGGTGGCAAGTGTTTATGTTCTAATCTTTGAGCTCAGTTTGGAATACTGGGATCTTAATACCATCTTGGGGATCGCCAGTGCGATTGGGAATCCGATACAAATTGTTCATCGATCGCTTGATGGTTCTCTGGGTAATTTCATTAGGGTGTTAGTGGATATTGATCTGTCGAAACCATTGGAGGATCACATCATGGTCGAACGTATTGGCCAGTGTTCCTTTGTATCAGTAACTTATGAGAAGTTACTGGAATTTTGTTCGAAGTGCAGAGTTATGGGACATTCAACGGTTTCTTGCCGTATGACCCCCGCGGGGAACTCCACCACGGAAAGGCATGCCTCTCCTAAACAGGGACGCCATAGGGATTCATCGGCTCGTCGAATTTAGTGCAATGGGGTCGTTCCGAGGTCCGTAAAGTTTACCGTCTTGTGCAACAGGACAAGGGCAAGGCCGTTGATGACTCAATGGGAAATACGGGTTTGACTATGCGTGGGGGATCCCCTACCTATGCAATAGTCACTTGCCCTTCTGATTTACACACGAGTAACACTTTTGAGGCTCTTACTTTGGATGACACCCCAGATCAACCTACAGAAGATTCTCAATCCGATTATCTAGAAAGGGAATCTTTCCCCAAGGCATCTACTTCCAACACCGGACCCATTTCTACTATTCTGCCTTTTACGGTTCAACATCCATTGGGGAAGCCTATTCGGGCTATTACTCGTGCCTTCCGGGACAGCTCTCTGGACTCAGCTAAATCCAGATTAATCCAGAGTGTCACCAAGGGTCCATCCCCAGCAATTCATGACATTACTATTGAACCAGAACGCCCAGGGCCAAATGAGTTAGATTTTGCAGCCTCAAAGAGATGGGCCGATTATGCAGATGAAGTGGCCAATTTGCAGTCGTCAGATTCTGCGGCACACCACACTCCGGTCTTCACCGTGCGATCATGACGGGCGCCACCAGTCCCATCGTCCCAATGAATTGCATCTTCTGGAACATCCGAGGGATTGGGAACATTGCCTCTCGTAATGTTCTTAAGGCATTATGTCAAAAACACAAACCTTCCATCTTAGTTGTGTGTGAGCCTAAAGTGGACATTTCATCTATTTCGTATTCTTATTGGAACAGTTTGGGCTTAAGGTTTGTGGCGCAGAGCTTCCGGGCTAACGAACGTCCAGATATTTGGGTCTTCTGTGATGCTGGCATCTCAGTCCTTAATTAGGTTTGGTCTTCTAATCAATGTATTGTTCTTCAAGTTCAATTTGGTTCCATGGTTTTTCATCATGAGCGCTCTGGCAGTGGTACATTATCCCAAGCCTCTTGTCAGGATTTTAGGATTATTTGGAGGATGCTGGCTTATTTGCAGTGCCGACTACGGGGAATTCATTTACTTGGTGCTCCCCCCGAAGGCCTCTATCCCTTCTTTAGGCTAAGTTGGATCGAGTCCTAGCAACTTGTCAATTCTTCTCTTTTTGGCAAATTGTTAAAGGCTTAGTCCTTTTTTTTTGATAAAATGATAAAATATATATAAAAAGAAAAAAAGGTGCTGCTTACAAGCCAAGCAGCTAGCATAAACCAAAAGCGAAACGTCACAAAGATTCAAAATAGCGTGCACACAAATGAGTGTCAATGAACTGCTTACAAGCCAAGCAGATAGCCAAAATTGGGGCCTCGTTAAAACCTATCAAAGTAAAACCCAAAGGGAAAAACCTTTGATAGGAAAAAGAGTACCCCAAACTATGCAAAACGAAGTGAAATCTGTCCGTGGCGCTTCTTCATGTAACTCGTGACAATCGACTGGAATAGTGTGCGACCAATCCAAGGGGACGTCCATCTTCGAAAGTTTATCCGCTACTTTGTTGCCCTCTCTCAGAGATATGTGATACCCCGAACTCCATATGAGAGATATAGTGAAGAGTCATCCTCCATCCTGCTAGGAACTTCCATGAAACTTTAAGAGATCTTGCTTCCGAGCCCGCATACGTACATTAAGTCCGATTCTAACCACAACCTGATCCATCCTCGTTCAAACGCCCGCTCTATCGCCGTCATCGCTGCAATTAACTCTGATTCAAAAGCATAACCTCTACCAACATTATGAATAAAACATCCAGTGAAAAATCCTCTGCAATTTCGAAATATACCCGCCGCTATACATCCGCCTTGCTCCCCACGCACATCCATCTCGTATTCACTTTCATCCATCCTGGTAATGGAGGATACCATTTGACGACTTGATCACGCTTGGTGGTTTGGGCCGTCCCTGCACAGAGCCTTCTTAAGCATAGAAGATCGTATACCGAGTTGGACATATAGTTGCCATCTTTGGCTGCTGATTCTACGATAAACGCCCTGATCAAGATGATAGCAGTCGTGTGATATGGCCTAACATCCCTGAAAATCCACTCGTTTCGTGCATTCCAAATTACCCAAATAGTTGAAATGATCGCTGCTTTCCAGATAGAAGCAAGTTGCGGACTGAATCTCTGTTGAATTGCCCAAACGTAGAGATGGTTTACTCCTCCATTAAGAGGCATATGCACCTCGAAAGTGTCTTGGATCCATTTCCAAATTTCCAACGCAAAACGACGCCTTGTGAATAAATAGTCAATCGACCCAGTCGGCGTAGCATAATGAATAAGCCATGGGGACCCCAGGATCCACGAATGTTATCAAGCACGATAATCGGTTATAAATTGTTCTCCAAACGGTGATGGATCTTCGCAACGGTATGTGTAAAGACCAAATCCACTTACCCCATTGCACCTCTGGGAAATGATTCCGAACAAGTGTGTAAGCCTCCTTAGATGATACGTCTCCTTCTTTGGAATGAATCCACACACGTCTATCCATCGAAAAGTGAGCAATCGGAAAATTAAGAATCTCAATGACAATCCCCGTATATTCCACAATGAATTCCTCTCAGAAAGTGCCAAACCCCATTGTAAAAATAATCCGAAATTGGGTATTCGTAATATTGATGCATATGAGCCGGAATACCAATTCGATCTGCAATTGAGTAGCTTAACCAGTTATCCAACCAGAATCGAACTCCAGATTGTTCCCCCGGAATCCAGCGTGATTGGGAGATGAGATCCAAGACCACCGGGCGTAAGCCCGGCCAGATAGACGATCCAATATAAGCCAATCTTGGCGCACCATTGAAGTATCTTTTCCGCAAAATGTCGAAAGCCATAGATTTAGGTTGAATCAACTTCTATGCAGCCTTCATAAGAAAAGCTTTATTTGCTGCCATAAGAGAGCGAACTCCCAAACCTCCTTCATGTTTAGGTGCACAACATCTAGCCCAATTGACCGTAACCGAACCTTTCTTGGTAGTATCCCCAGTCCAAATAAAATTTTTCATAGATTTTTCCATTGATTTGAGCAACGTTCTCGGCCATCGATAAACCAGCATCGAGTGAACAAATGAGCTAGAGATGACAGAGTTGACCAGAGTAATACGGCCAGCCATCGATAGGGACATACCTTTCCACCTTTTAAATTTGGACAGAATTTTATCATGCGTGGGCTGAAAATATCTTATTTTAGGCGCCCCTTTGAACAAGGGAACTCCTAAATAAGTGATGGGAAATGTACCACGAGTGATCTGAAGGTTAGTCTGAACTCTTCTCATAATCCGAATGGGCGATTATCACGGAAGTAGACCTTAGTCTTATCTGGATTAAATTGCTGGCCAGAAATGCGTCCATAATCAGTCAGAATACGTTTAATATATTGACAATTCTCCCAAGAAGCTGCTGTCATGATAAGAATATCATCTGCATATAACAAACACGGAGGCATGCTGAAGTTGCGGGAAGTTTTAAACTAAGAGATATGTCCCTGCTGAATAGCCATATCCAATGCACGCGCTAATACATCTTCAGCTGCACAGAATAGAAGGGGAGAGAGAGGATCTCCCTGACGAACTCCCCGAGTGCATCTGAAGTATCCCTCCGGACCCCCATTAAAAAGAATCGAAATCCTGGCCGAGTTAAAAATCGATATCACCCAACGCAAGAATCCATGGTCGAACCCCATACATCGAAGGACACGATAAATAAATTCCCATCTCAAAGTATCGAAAGCTTTTCTAATATCCACCTTAAGAATCATATTAGCGCCCTAGATCGGTTAAGGAGGCAATTAACTCCTTCCGGGTTAAGGCAATGCAAATCATGAATTTGTTTTCCTTAATGAACCCAAATTGCATACCATGCACATGCTCTTTCAAAATATCCCCAAATCTGACGGCTAAGATCTTAGTAACTATCTTGAACAGGAAGTTAGTTAAGATAATTGACCAGTATTCCTCCACCCGAGCCACGTTGTTACTCTTCTAATTAAAACCATATAGCTTGAGTTACACCTTTAGGCAAATTGCTAACAAAAATGATCTAACAAATGCAAGCAAAATATCCGCAAGCGATAATATCCCAAAGAAATTGTGATAGAAATGTCCCCAAAACCATCGTGCCCTCGGCGCGTTATCGACTCAAATCGAACACGGCTCTCTTGATCTCGCTCATCTATAGGGATCGAGCACAACCTGGAATTTTCCTCCTGTTTAACCGCTGGCTAGATAACATTTTTCACAATGGAGTAATCAATAGTACCATTATCCGATTCGCAAAAAGCTGCTCATAATATTGGATAATATGACTTCGATGCTGCTGATCATCCGTCATTTGCCCATTTACAATCATATGAGTGACATAACTTCGAGACCTCTTGGCGCGTAATTTCCGGAAAAAACTTCGGTGTTATGATCCCCATCCCGCAACCACCGTGTTCGACTTTTCCGCGCAACAACTCATATTGTCTCATTAAGCGGTGATTAAAATCCTTATGTAATCAAGCTCCGCCGAATAATGTTTGTCGGAATACCCAAATGCGGAGATGTGAGATTGACAATCCGTAAGATTCTCACTGCACTTCCTCAACCTCGTCGATGTACATCTCCAAAACCGTAGTTCCACCGACGAAGAATGAACCGTAACCTCTTAAGTTTTTGCATAACACGAGCCATAGGATGATTGTTTGGGCACTCCATCCCCCATGAGTCAGCCACCACTTTTTAAATCCGTCGTGTTGGAGCCACATTGACCGAAATCGAAACGAGCCACCGGAGGAGGTGTAGAAAAGTTGCATCTCAATATAATAGGATTATGATCCGAGGAGTGCCCGAGACCCACCAAACCACCGATAGTATGCCACAAATTCATGAACTGATTTGTGGCCAAAATCCTATCCAATTTTGCTTGAATTAGACCCCCTTGCCGGCCGGAAAATACCCCAAGTATAGTCGTTCCCAACCATTGGAACCTGAATGAGATGGTTGTCATCAATGAATTTTTGAACTCCCCGCATGAAGTGTCATGGACCCGAGCTCCACCCCGCTGCTCATGAGCTCCCAAGATGGTGTTAAAATCCCCACAATCACCATATTATCATCCCTTATCGAACGCACATCAAGCCAAAGTTGTCGCTCTAGCAATATACGAACACCGAGCATGCACAAATCCCATTAAAAACGATGATTCTCAACCCCCACTTTGCAAACCACAATTTGATCGTGACGCCCAATGAAACGCACCGCATGTTAGAAGTACGAACAAAAACCCAAATATCCGGAATGCCATTTACACGAAATTCTCTCGCAACTGTGGTTAGATTAATAGCATTCCAATATGAAGCACTAATAGTAGAAAATTTAACTTTCGGCTCCGCAATCGCAACTATATCAGGTTTATAAACCCGACATAGTTCCTTGAGCATGGATCTAGAAGCCTCATTGCCGAGACCTCTAGCATTCCAAAACAAACAATTCATGATAAATTAGGGGGAGGGGGACGCACCACGTGCGTATCGGAATCGATTCTCAAGGAAAGCATTACCTAGTTGTTCTTCTTCTTCCAAATCGCCCATCGCTTTTTAGCTGCCACCACCATAGCCTTAAAGCTATCCTTGTAGCTCGTGGGAGTGATCTCATAACTGTTCGTGGGTTTGCTGCTAGCCACTGCTTCGATTGCTTTTTGCACTTTATCCAATCCATTGTCTTGCGTTACCATGTCATTGTCCTTATCTTCGCTTCATCTTACTTGGGCTCGCTAAAATAATCCGTCATCCCGGATTGTGCAAATGCGAACCATCCAAACCGTCCCCGCCTCCGCTTGGTCCTCCGTTAGCAATTTCTTTCCCGTCGCCGAAATGTCCACTTGCATCACCTTATCCGCTCATCGCTCACTTGGAGCGATTTGAAGGAATTCTCGTGTTAATGATGTTTGTTTGATTGACCTCCAACCGCCTTGTTCCACGTTTCCTCACTTGAATCCATTCTTCCGTTACCACCCTTTTTCCTTTGTTACGGCCTCTTTCCAATGACCGCCCTCTCACCGGCTGTCAATATTTTCCGCTTGTTCGGGTGGAGGGCGTGCTTCCTTAGGCTTGTAGTGCCTACAACGATTAATATTGTGTCCTACTATTTTGCAATGTACACAAAATTCGGAAGGTTTGCATAATCGAGTGAGACGAAGGAGCCATGCCCGACTCTTTCAATCATGATAAACTCTTGCAACAGCTTATTAAGATCAATTTCAACAAGGACTCGAATGAAATGTCCAACTTCTCCATTCAACGATCGCTCATCAATTTGAATCGAGGTTCCCACAGCGCTAGCTATATTATTGATGAGCGATGGATGCCAATATTCAAATCCTAATTCATAAATACGGATCCAAACTGCGCCAGTAGATGTGTTAACCCCTGTAAGGATTGAAATATTGCATCCAATTCATTAACCGATCATTCCCGGCTGCAAATTCCACGTAGTTTTTGCAAAAATTCGATTCCTCTCCTCCATGCTTGTGAATTGCAGGTTGTAGTATCCTTTTCCCGATGAATCAGTTTCCATGCATCCGCAATTTTCCAAAACTCGTCAATTTCGACTTCAGTTCCGCAACGCGTCATTGGCTTAAACCCTTTTGGTAAAAGAATTCTCCCAATCAACGTATTCCTCGCTTCGCCGCCCTTTGTTGATAAATGTGTTCATCAATGGTTACCGAAAAATAGTCCCCTTTCTTCACCGGACGCGTTCCTCCGCCGTCACGGCTTGTGCGAAATTCACATTTTTATTCCCATGCCCCTGCGTTTTATCTCCTTCACCAATATCCTTGTGGTTTCGTGGATTGTCGCGAAAGCAGTGTGTAGACCATATCTTCTGCCGTAATGCCACGCTTAGGGTTAGGGTTTTGTTCATGAACGTGTGTGGATGCCTGAAAACTAGGGTTTTTATTGAGAACCCTTTCTTGAACCCTAGGGTTATGGTGGATGGTACCTGATTCGGTCATATGTCGCCGATTATGTTCCTCCATTAGAGCTGTGGCGTGAGACAATTGAGGGCGTATATTATTGATCGCCGTCAAAATCGGTGGGCGGATTTTCGATGGTCCGCACTGCACTTGTGTTCGTTAATCTGTTGTTTGTATTCTTTTGGAAGTGAATGAATGAATCTCGGGAATAAAAGTGCGTACATGTTTGGAAGATCAATTAAGGATATGATCGGAGATGAGAGCGCTGTCGATCGCAATGAATTCATCGGCGTCGAAAAATTCTCACACAGCGGCGTGTAATCGCACGCACATCGTGGTTTTTCCACCTGTCTCAACCTAGTGTTGAAAGGCTTAGTCCTTCCTCGCATTGGTTCCGATCACCACCCCATTTTGGTTTCCTGTTCTTCTTCCATTAACAAGGGTCCGGTTCCATTCCATTTCCAGCGCATGTGGATTCATCATGACTCCTTCCAGGACATTGTCAAGGCCTCTTGGGCGCTCCCATGCGCGTCGCCCTCCCCTCTGCTGCATGTCATGTGGAAACTCAAGAGGCTGTGACAGACTATTAAGGTTTGGAATAAGGACGTTTTTGGGGATGTTAATCGTCAGGTGGATAGGCAGATGGAGTTGGTTCGTCAGATTTAGGCAGATATTGAGTCAGCAATCCGAATTCCTACAGCAAAAAGCCCGCTCGGATTGATTAAAGGTTGGGGACCACAACACGACATTTTTCCATCGCCGTTGTTAGGTTTGGAATGGACGTTCAGGAATTCAGGGTCTGATGGTCGATGGTAGTTACTCGGAGGATCCGGTTGTTCTTGGAAATCATATTATTTCATTCTATACGGACCTCTTTGCGAGAGACGGGCACACCAGTCAGATTACACATTGGTTGACAAGGTAATTTCTCCTACGGTTAGCACGCTTGATAATGCTCACTTGACGGCTATTCCTTCGGATTTAGAGATAAAGGAGGTTGTTTTTGATATGGGTGTGGACAGTTCTCTGGGCCCGGACGGTTTCAAAGGAGATTCTACCAAAGACTATTGGGATATCATTTCTAAGGATGTGTTGGCGGCTGTTCGTCATTTCTTCATTCTCGTATCCTTCCCTACAGGTTAAACGCCATTTTATGGCACTTATCCCTAAGACTAAGGAGGCAAACGCAATTGTGGATTTCAGGCCGATTGTTATGAGCAATTATCTTTTTAAGATCATCACTTAAATTTTGGCGACTGACCGGGCTCTATAATTTCTTCTTACTTGTCTCCTACACGCTTTGGATTTATCCTGGGCAGATTTCACGATCGTATTGCTTTGGTTTCGGAAGGCTTTAGCATTTTGTAGGGACACAATGATGCCAATATGATTTTAAAAATTGATATCCGCAAGGTATTTGATACGGTTAATCGGGGTTTTCTCGATACACGTTTTACGCCGCTTTGGTTTCTCGTATGTTCGCTCACCGGATTGAAATTATCCTTAAATCATCCGAATTTTAGTCTTTCTCAATGGGTTGCCTATGGGTTACTTTTCCCGCTTTCGAGGGGTTAGGCATGGGGATCCGTTATCGCCTCTTCTATTGCATCGCTTAAGACGTCGAGTAGATTTATTGATGAGGCGGTCACCCGGATGCAGCTTATTCCTTTTATGGTGCTTATGCAGGTTTTCTTTCCCTCATCCATTATGTATGCAGATGATATTGTGATTATGTGCAGGGCTTCGACGATGAACGCACGCGCTATTATGCAGATTCTCAATCTCTATGCGGATATATCGGGCCAGGTCTTCAATCCTCACAAATCTAAGGCTTATTTTGGCAGCTGGGTTTCTAACCATGTGCGGGGGCGTATTCAGATGATTACAGGTATTCATATCGGGGCCTTCCCAATGATCTACTTAGGCGCCCCCATCTTCAAGGGTGTGCCTAAGGTGGCAGACCTGCAACCGGTTTTTGATAAGATTATTCTTAAGTTCAGAAGGTTGAAAGGGACTTCTCTTTCTAATGCTGGCCGAGTGTGCTTGGTAAATTCGGTGATCACCAGTTCCTTTGTGCATACGATGATGGTTTACAAGTGGCCTAAAACATTGTTACGACAAATGGAAAAGGCCATGCGTAATTTCATCTTGACCGACAATGTCAACTCGAAGGGGTTGGTGGTGGTTAACTGGAATCGTTGTTGTATGCCCAGGGCTGAAAGGGGACTGGGCGTCCGCTCCATTGTTGTTGCCAACAATGCATTCCTTTTGAAAATGGGTTGGAAGATTATGACTTCAAACTCTTTGGTCTACAACACCCTTAGAAAATGATTTATGACATCTGATGTATTTCCGCGCCGCTCTTTCATCCCCTCTTCTATCTGGAGCGGGGTTCGGCCCGAGATTTTGGGTTTCTTGGAAGACTCTCGCCGATCCCGGAGGTAATTCCATCGTCTTATTTTGGCTTGACAACTGGCTGGGTTACACCATTGTGGATAGGATTGGTATTCCGCAAGAGTACAGGCATCTATTTTGGCATCGCATCTCGGATTACTTTTATGATGGGTCTTGGCACTTCACTTTCTCATTCATAGAGGCATATTTGGATCTGTCCGGGATATTGTTAGAGTCCCCATCGCTCCGCCAAGGATGCGCTTGCTTGGGTTCATTCTGAGGATGAGATTATCACTTCGAAGGCTGCTTACTCCTACCTGCGCCCTCACTCCCCGGTGGTTCATTGGGGTTCCTGGATTTGGTCTCCTCACATTCTGGAAAGACGTTCGATTGTGGCATGGAGAGCCATCCATAATCGATCACAGGTATTGATGTTCTCAAGCGTCCCACAGGGTTCCTTCACTGGCCCTTCGATTTGCGGGCTTTGTTGTGCTAATACTGAATCTGTGGATCATTTTTTCGTCTCTTGTATTTTTGCAGGGCCCTCTGGCGGTGAATTTTTGACTCTTTTGATATCCGCTATTTTATGGCTTATAGTTTCAATGAATTTCTGGTGTGTTTAATGAATTTCCATTTTAGTGAGCAGGTGGCTTTTTTATGGCGAGTTGCAGTGTTATCATGTATTTGGCTCATCTGGCAAATCAGGAATGAATTGACCTTCAATGACAAGAACTGGACTATGGAGGCATACATCCTACACCTTCGTGTTCTAATTCACTCGAGTCTGCCAGAGACCGGGGTTGCATGCATAATGATCAGCAAGACCATTTTATTCTCCACAGACTTCGTGTTCGTGAGCGTCCAAGACAGGCTCCGAAGATTGTGCAGGTTACTTGGCAAAAACCTTTGCCAGGCTGGATCAAAGTCAACACGGACGGTAGTGCTTCGGGGGCGCCTGGGCGTCTCACAGCTTCTGGGGTTTTTGGAAACTGCATAGGCTTCTTTCGCAGTTGCTTTGTGGAACAATGTGGTTCGAGATTTGCTTTTGAGGCGGAGTTGTTGCAGCCATGAGGGCAATTCATTACGCTTTCGCGAAGGGTTGGACTCAGCTTTGGCTGGAGTCGAATCCGGTTTATGTGGTCGAGTTGTTGCAGAAGAGATCTGAGGTAGTGCCTTGGCGCCATCTTAGCATGTGGCGTCACACTCTGTACCTGCTTTCCCAAATGGAGTTGGTGGCATCTCATATATTTCGGGAAGGCAATCGGGTGGCGGATATTCTTAGTAAGACGTTGCATGATGCGACGTGGTGGGGAACGCCTCCAGTGGACATTGTTTCGTCTCTTACTCAGGACTATGTTGGTCATTCTAACTATAGGTTTGTTAACTAGTGTGTCCCGGCTTCAGGTTTCTTTTCCCATTTTGGACACTTTTTCTCTTTCATAGGGGGGTACTCTTTTTCCTGCCAAGGGTTTTCCTCACAAGGGTGGGTTTTCCTTAGGAGGTTTTAACGAGGCCCCAACCATTCAGCCATTTGGTCGGCTTGTGACCATTTCATTTTTACTTATGACATTGTTTTCAGGCATACTTTTGGTTACTTGATCAGACTGTGATCAGGAATACTCTCTTTTTCTCTTTTATATATATTATCGAATTTATTCAAAAAAAAATGGCGTGTGGCAGCTTTGTCTTGCATCTGGCTTATTTGGCATATCTGGAATGATTTGATTTTTAACGATAATCTCTGGACAGTGGACGCGGCCATTACCTATCTTCGGGTTTTTATTGTTGAATCTTCTTCTTTAGATCGGGGTTGTATGCATAATGATCAAAAAGACCTTTTCATCCTACAGAGACTTCGTGATCCTGGGCGGTCTAGAAAAGCTCCGAAGATTGTGCTAGTAAATTGGCAAAAACCCCTCCCAGGCTGGATCAATGTGAATACGGATGGTAGTGCTTCGGGGGCGCCGGGTAGTCTTACAGCTTCTGGGGTTTTTCGGAATTGCAGAGGCTTCTTTCGGGGTTGCTTTGTGAAATGCCGTGGTGCGGGGTATGCTTTTGAGGCTGAATTGGTGGCGGCCATGTGGGCGATTCATTATGCATTCGCTAAGGGCTGGACTCAAATTTGGCTTGAGGCTCGTCGATTTTGTTTATGTTGTGGACTTGCTTCAAAAGAGATATGTTGATGTTCCTCAAGCGTCATCTTAGCAAATGGCGATATACTCTTCATTTTCTTTCATAGATGGATTTGGTGGTCTCGCATATCTACCGTGAAGGCAATCGAGTGCGGACTTTCTTCGAGTAAGAAATTGCACCGCGACTTGGTGGGGAGTCCCCCCCGTGGATATTGTGCCTATTCTCATGGAAGACTATGTTGGTCAATCCAATTATAGATTTGTTAGTTAATGCGTCCGAGTCTTTATTGCTATAGATTTGTCACTACCTGGGGCCTTCATAGATGAATCCACGTCGTGGTGAGTACCGAAAGAATTTTAGCAAAAGAATGGCCAAAAGTGGGTTTAGCGTTAGTAGTATGAGCCGAGTGTCGAGGTTCAATTCATAAACGGATGGGGAAGATGTTCCCGTAATGTGAGGTGTATCCTTGGGACCGATATTGGGTGGGGGCTCAAGATGGGATTCCATGCAAGCGGCGACGTTGGCCCAGGGTCATCACCCCACGGGGGCGGTCTTGGAGGTTGAGTAGCAGCCAGCCCCCAAGAGATGGCACAGAAGGGGTGGTCCCCCCATGGCGGCAAAATGCCCATGGGGGGAAGTAGGAGACACCTCCTAAATAACCGCCAAAGGGTTGGGAATCTTCCCCACTTGCGGCATAGCATCAAGGACATGCAAGGGGACCACACGGGGGAGGAGGCGCTAGCCGGAGGATGACGCGAGTGTAATAGTGGGCTGAAGGACGACGCGCGCGTAGGGGCACGACGCGCATCAACCTCGCGGGAAATTGCCGTGCGCCGCTGGTGCGCATGCTGGTAGGCTTCGGGGGCACCACCGTCGCTGGATGAAAGAGGAGGGGTGTGGTGCGCGGGCGAGCGATAGGGCCTGAAGTTGCAAGGCAATCCGGCAATGGGCGAAGGCGATGTGGGTGGATGTGGGGCCCTGGTGTGCGGCTGATCGTTGCTGCGAGGAGCAGTGTTTACGTTTTAAAAATTTCCAGAAACCCTAGCACCATGCAACGATGAAGAAGATGGGATGGATGATCGATCAATGAGGACAGACCTAGAGGGAGGATCGAAGTTCGACGTAAACCCGTAAAAGGCCGACTCCGCCATGGAGCAGCTGTAGAAGACGACCGGAGCAAGAGAACGTGGCAGCGCCGGAGATCATTTTTCTTAAAAATTGAAAGATCATCACTTCTTAATTTTTTTTAACGACACAGATTCGATGATAAGGAATCGGAGATGGAGGATTGTCGCATCGATCGTCCAAAGCTTGTTGTTGAAGACTAAATGATTCCGGATATGCTAGATGAGCCAGATGCAGGACAAAGCAGCCACTCGCCATAAGAAAGCAACATGCTCACTAAAATGAAAATTCATTAAATGCACCAGGAATTCATTAAATCTATAAGTCACAAATAGGTGAACATCAAATGAACTAAAAATCCAACGCCGAGGGCCCCTGCAAAGGAACAAGAGACAAACAAATGGTCCACCGATTCAGCAGATTCGCAACAAAGACCACAAACCGAGGGGCTAATGTAACTCCCCATAGGATGCAATAAATCCAAAACTGCCAATCGATTGTGGATGGCGCGCCATAAAGTGAATTATCTCTTAATAACTACAGAACCCTCTCCAAATATCTAATATGAGCTTCCCAAGTAACATTGTATACAAAAATGTCATCAAAGAACGCCAGTGTGTACTTCCTTAAGCAAGCACTAAAAACTTGGTTCATTAATGATTGAAAGTTAGTTGGATCATTACAAAATCCAAATGGCATTACCAAAAACTCATAATGACCATTATGTGTACTAAATGTAGTAAGGAATCTCTACTCTGGCTTCGTTAATATTTGAAAATAACCTGACCTGAGATCAATCTTTGAAATATACCTGGCACCATGCAATTTATCCAAAAGCTCCTAAATTACTGGAATGGCGTAATCATGTTTTATAGTCAAACCTTCAAATATTCGTAATCTACACACATGCTCCAAGTGGAGTCCTTTTTCCTCACTAATAATACTGTGAAGCAAAAGGGCTCTGACTGTGTTGGATCATCCTAGCCTCCAATAACTCCACAATCCTTTCAGTCTCATCTCATGGTCATGTGAAGTTCTGTAGGGATACTGATGCCTTGGTACACTACCAGGCTTATGGATAATTTGGTGTTTAACTCCTCTGCCAGGTGGTCACCCTCTAGGTTCCTCAAACACATCCTCAAATTTGTCTAATAGACTTAGTAACTATGTTTGATTCTCCTGGCTTGCTGGTTGTACTGTTAGTACATACAACTGCTCAATCTGAACACCCCCTTCTTTATGTATCATTTTATATAATGAATCCCCATAAATCATTTTGCAGTCACCTGCAGAAGTAAGGGCCTGAATCTTACTCTCCTTCCCTTGAATGTGATATAGTAAATGTCATTTTATCATAGTCCAACTCAATAGGAGTGCAGGACTTCAACCAATCCCCACCAAGTATCAAATCACATCCTTCAGTTTGTAACAACCTGAGTGAATATGAGAATGTATATCATTGCATCTCCGAAGAAAAATCTGCTGCCTTATGAGTGCTAGCCAACCTTTGTCCATTTGTAACCTTAACTAGCATAGGTTTAGCTGTTTCCATAGGGCATCCCAGTTTCTTAGTTGTTTCTTCCCTAATGAAACTTAATGCACTGCCTGAATCAATCAAAATATGCAATCTATGCCCCTCACATGTTCCAAACAACCTCTGGTAGTTATACCATCTTCTCCAACAATAGAATTCAATGTCATTTGAATTTCATCCATTGGTTCCGCCATATGAGTTAGATCACCTTCATCCTGTGGTGCAACATGTAAGTAGGTCAACTCCTCCTCTTCAGTCATGATTATATAGTTAATTATGTGTTTACATCTATGCTCATAAGTAAACTTCTCATCGCAAATTTAGAAAAGTCCCTTTTCCCTCCTGGCAAACATCTCAGCTGCAGTTAATAGTTTGGCAGGTGGTTTAGGTGGCACATTGATATTAGATTTTTGACCCTGAAATGGTGCTGATTCAGGCTTCTTAGAAAAAGAAGTCGGATATGACTTATAGCAGCCTTCCCCGATCCTCCTAGTAATTGCTTCTAAGGTGAGCAATTGTTTCCTACCCAATTCCACTGCATTTGCAGCAAGGAAGTGGGCTCAAACATATTCACAAAAGCTTGCACTTCTTCATAGAGTGGACTTATAAAGCTGGCAAGAAAGTACTCTTCAGAGAAATCTTTTTGTAGAGGATTAACAACATGCTCTCAACTCCTCAAATCTTTCCACATAATC
This sequence comes from Rehmannia glutinosa, assembly GCA_016081115.2. NCBI lineage: Eukaryota > Viridiplantae > Streptophyta > Magnoliopsida > Lamiales > Orobanchaceae > Rehmannia > Rehmannia glutinosa. The sequence continues at coordinate 12,340 of JABTTQ020001980.1, read as the reverse complement.
TTCATAAGAACCACTGTGTTTGAGTTTATTAAACTCGGCAATAATTTTAGCCTCCTTAAGCTCTTCAAATCTGGCATAAATGATCTCTATGAGCTGATTCCGTGTTAGTTCCCCTCGCCTCCCACTAAAACTCAAAACCATTGAGTTGCCTTCCCCTCAAAATGCATAGATGCTAGCACCACCTATTGATGATCATGAATATTGGGTATCAACCTAAAATACCCATTGCATTTCAAAATCCAAGCCCTAGGATTGGATCCATCAAATCTAGGAAAATCAAGCTTAGGCAAGGGACTGATAACTTGCACACCCTGGTACTCCATTGTTGTCTTGTTTCTTGGTGAATGTTGGATTCTAGTATAATTTCCCTCATTTCCTCCAACTGTGTATGGGCCTCCTAATATAGATTCCTCATCCCCTGCCCCTTTTCCTTTGCTCATATTCAATTGTTGTAATTGAATCAAAGATAAGGTGTTTGTTAAATGTTCATACTTACCCTTCAACCCCATTAATTGATCTTGCATATCTATGTTTATTCCAGAAATCTTCTCTTTCTCCGGTTTCTCTCTTCATATCTTCTATTTGAAGGATTTGATCAATCCTCTTTTATGCTTCTTGCAGTCTTTCGATCGTGTGCCTCACCATGTCCAAGGAAGGCTGACTGATTCACGAATGTCGTGTACTCGTATTTTTGTAATTTTGTTTAATCCAATGGGTCCACGTAATGTATTTTACTGTTTGCTGAAATCAATATGTAACCATTAGAGAATAGAGAAGGTTTGGGAAGGAAGAAAGAAGAGAATTGAGGAAGAAGAATATTTGTAACAAATTATCGATACCTTTCCATTCTCGTTTCACAGGTTAAATACCCTTACGATTTGGGACCACTTAATTCAAAGCATAAAATAACGGAAGTAATGAAATTGGAAGAATAACATAACAAACAAAGCATCTTTCTATAAATTCAGCATCTTTCTCAATTCATTCCAAAGATGACACGTGTCCCCTTCAATATTAAATATCTGGTCCTCTTTAATGGCCAAGATTTGTCCACTTGTCACACATCCAACTCCCTCTAGATGTTTCTCTTCTAACATATTGATGCTCTTCTTGTCCCCTTCATCTTCCTCTCTTGCCCTAGTTTCCTTCTGCTTAAAAATTCAACCATCTTCCTCCTTCTATCCACCATCTTCCTATTTCGAATTCATCTTGTTCATGACACAACAACTCACAAAAACAAACAAAACTAAAAATTAAGTTAGTAAAATCAAAATCAAATTGAACAAAGGTGATTAAGAATTTGGGTTGCCTCCCAAAGTGCTAAAGTTTTACGCCTGGCAATGACGCCTAATTCTCTTATTGCTTCCTCTGAATTGTATCGGTTGGTGCCTTTGGGCCCTCGCATTTTGTTCCACTCCTCAGGTGAATGGCATTGCATTGCTCCCGTGGGTTAAGTTCCATATCACTTGGGAATTTTCCCTTTTGATGTTGGCCTCCCACTGCTATAGCGATCTGGGCCACTTGCGTCTCCAAAGACTTCAACCTTGCATTGACGTTCGTGTTTTGTTGAGCAACCTGTTCCTCTATTCTATCTAGCTTAGCCTTGTCTTTATTCAGTCTAGCTCTTGTCTCTCCGATAAACAAAGCTACCATCTCTTCTATAAACCCTTTCTTTTCGCTCGACTCCACCCTACCTTGATTTCCCATATTAAAACCTGGAGATGGCTGCAAAATGTTTCTATTATTAGCATAAGAAAAGTTCTCATGGTTTTGCAGCCCCGAATGATAATGTGTGGATGTCTGATTGTTTTGATAGTTGTTGTTGAAGTTCCTTTGCCCCACAAAATTCGTTTCTTCCTCAACAACTGTGGGATCTCTCGGAGTTGCCTGTTGGATAGCATGCAGTTTCATATTAAGCGCATACGCATGCTCAGTGAGCATGATTGTCCACTGGTAACTGTTATTTGCCATCTCCTCTAGTAATTCTAGTGCCTCATTCAGATACTTCTCTAGTAGTGCACCCCCAGATCCAATATCTAAAATAGTTCTCGTGTTTCCACTTAAACCATCATAGAAATAATGTACTTGTTGGTAGTCGGGGTATCCATGTTGAGGGCACTTTCTTAAAAACTCCCTAATTCTATCCCATGCCCCATGTAACGGTTGTTCGTCTAACTGCCTAAACTGAGTGATTTCACTTTTTAACTACAGTATCTTACTCGGGGGAAAGTACTTAGCCAAAAACATATGACTAAGTTCAGCCCAATCTATTGCAGTCGGTGTCAATGAAGATAACCATAGCCTTATTGCGTAGAGAAAAGGCGAAAAAGCGGCATCAAATGATATCCTTAGAAACACCATTCATCTTTATGGTACCATAGATTTCTAAAAATTGCGCCAGATGCACATTCGGATCCTCTACGTCTCTCTCCCCAAATTGGTTTTGTGACGCCATCTAGATCAACGCAGGTTTTAGTTCGAAATTATTTGCATTAATTGGCAGATGGGCCACTCTCCCATATCTCTGGTTAACTTCCCAGCTAGACATAATCCCTTATTGCCCTTCGCACGGGCCTCTCCTCTATCTGATTTTGTCTATTAGCACCCGGTGGATGCTCCTCATTGTTTCTATTGTTCGCACCATGCCTATTATTTCCCTATTCCACTGCTTTCAATCTTTTCCTTAATCATTTTGCTCTCTTTTCGATCTCTAAGTCAATGGATATCGGTTCAATAGATTTGGAACGTGTGATCATGCGCCGCATGCACTCAACAAAAATAAGGTTAAATACAAACCAAAAATAAGAGCGAAAAATTCTCTCTTCTTCGAGAATGCTCTCTACGCCACACCTTCGTCCGCTTCCTCCGATCACCCTCAAATCGATTCCATGGAGTTAGACGCATTTCTATTCCCCGAGATCGGACTTCCTTCCACACGAATCATGCAAAGATTTGTTCAACTACACAACAAAGAACCCCCTAAGGTTGAGTTCTATAGAGGTTCTCGCCAAACCCCCATCCCCTCGTTCAATAGCGATATCGCATCCTTTTTTTTAATAAGTCGAGTACTGGTTGAAGGGAAGAGATAAATTTCAAATAAATCAAAGATACAGGGTTCGAACCCTGGTTAACACCCTTATAAAGGGTTAGTGATACCACTTGAGCTACAAGCTAGTGGTGTCACATCCTTCAACATCTCAAAGTTCGGATTATATGGATACAAGCGTTCATCACCTTCACTTACGAGTTACGATCTGAGACACAAATAGATAACAGGAAAAAATTACAAACAAAGCTAGGGTTCATGCTAGGGTTTCCCAAAACCCCTACTTAAACCCTAATTCGAATATTTACGATTATAGAGTCCAACACCGATTTCTCCGTCAAACCCTAATATCATGGGTTCAAAAACAAGTGAGGCTACTTGATGTTCTAAATCTCTGCATAAGTGACATGGCCCATCCAATCTAGACTCTGCATGAACGACGGACAAAAAATTGTGCATGGCGATAAACCACCAATGTTGCCCAAGCCCTCACACCGAGGAGTCACAACCGGTGAAAAAGGTGATTATTTTTTGAAAACAATGGATGAAAACATCTATCAACAACAAAATTATTTTCAATAATCCTTTGAAAAAAACTAATATGCTCCTAAAAATTCGGTTGTCACACGCCCTCTTCTTGTCGGTCGATCGGTAATTCACCATCTCCGGTCATTGTCTTCATGGCCACAATGGAATTTCATGGATTGATAGCAAATTTCAACCCTCCACTTGCACGCTCAATGCTTCTATCCCTCATGTGACTTAGTCTTCTTCTAGGGTTTCGATACATATTCAAACGCACGCCGACGCCATGGCATCCGATATGCATGGTGATTTCTCCTTGTCCAAACATGGCTGCACCTGGCTTCATTTGAACTTCCTACCTTGCAGGAAGCCCCCTCCGACTTCCATTGATCGTATGTTCATAGGTCTTATTCCGCTGGATCTCTACTTGCCGGTCTCGCCATTGACATCAAATGGCATCGAAGCCGTTCAGGACCATAGTGATACCAGGGGGCAGCTGCCTCTTCACTTGACGCCCATGGGGGGTTGGCCTCCCTTAATCTACTTCCTAGGGGGACGGCTCCCTCCTATGCCTCCATAGTCGCCCCCCCCCCCCAGGGGGTGATGACCCCTAGGCCAGACTCCCTGGCCTCCCCCAGCATGTGGTACCCAGTCCTCTGGCCCCCTTTCATGGCACTCCTCAACCACGTGATTATACCTCTGTTAACCCATTGTTGAAGAATGCAAAACATATTGGCACTGGGGATTCTTTCTCGTTTTGGGAAGATTGTCAGCAGGATTCTTTCTCCCACTCAATTTGGGTTTATTCCAGGTCGTCATATTCATGATTGTATCGCTTTGGTATCGGAAGGCTACAATATTTTTCAGAATCGATCGGACAAGAACATGATTTTAAAGATTGACATTCGCAAAGCCTTTGACACTTTGAGCTGGGAGTTCTTGCTTTGCGTTTTGCAGAGATTTGGGTTTTTCGCTAAGTTCATTGGCCGGATCTCGGTGATTCTTAATTCTGCTCGTATTTGTTTTGTTGAACGATTCGCGGTGGGTTACTTTTCTTGTTCTCGCGGTGTTCGTCAAGGATCCTCTTTCTTCTCTTATTTTCTCGGTTCTTTTTTGAAGTTTTGGGTAGAATTTTTGCAGACTTGGTGGCATCTAGCGCTATGGCTTTTTGTTGCCCCTCGGAACATCCATTTCCTCGCTACAATGTTGAATGCCGATGATATAGTCATTCTCTCGTGAGTCTAATACTAGCAATGCCCATCATATTCGCCAGGCTCTTTGATTCTACACTTCTATTTTGGGGCAAATCTTCAATCCTAACAAATCAAAGGTTTTCTTTGGGACCGCTGTTTCTAGACACGTTTGTAATCAGATTCAAGCTATTATGGGGATCAGGTGGGCCTGGGTGTCCCTATCTGTAAAAGGGCGCCCAAGCAGAGGTGTTTCCCACGTTCAAATGATGGAAGATGTCTTCTCTCTCACTTGCTGGCAGGGTGTGTTTGGTGAACTCTGTGATTACGAGTTCACTGGTGCACTCTATGCTTGTTTACAAATGGCCGATTGCTATGCTTAAGCAGCTGGAGAAAGCTATGCGTAACTTTATCTGGACTGGTGACATCTCCCGAAAAGGTACTCATGTGGTTAATTGGGCTCGTTGTTGTACTCTAGGAAAGACGGGGCCTTGGGGTTCGATCTATCATCACAAATAATCAGCCTTACCTCATGAAATTGGGTTGGAAGATAATTACTTTGGATTCCATCGTGCTCGCCACCCTTCGCAAGCGTTATCTGTTGGAGAGCGGGGCAATCCGTAACTCTTTTTTACCTTCTTTGATCTGGGCTGGTCTTCATCCTCTCATTCAGAATTATTTAACGGAGTCGCGGTGGATAGTAGGAGCGCAGTCGTCTGTTGGATTTTGGAATGATAATTGGTTAGGTTATGTCATTGCGGATCGGATTGGCATTCCTAACAAATACTGGGTTCATTTTCAGAAAAAAATCTCAGACTTCTATTATTTTTTTGAATGAATTAAAGATATATATAAAAATTGAAAAGAGTGATCCTGATCACAAGCTGATCAGGTAGCCAAAGAAACAAAACGAAAATCGAGTCTGAAATAAAATCGAAATGGTCACAAGCCAACCAAATGGCTGAATGGTTGGGGCCTCGTTAAAACCTCCCAAGGTAAAACCCACCTTTGTGGGGAAAACCCTTGGCGGAAAAAAAGAGTACCCCCATAATAGGCGTCCAAATATAAGGAAATAAAAAGCGGGACACATTATCTAACAAATCTATAATTGGAGACCAACATAGTCTTCTCGTGAGAAAGGAACAATATCCGCAGGAGAGACTCCCCACCAAGTCAACGAATGCGACTTCTTGCTCGTAAGGTCTGCGCTACTCTATTACTTTCACGATATATATGCGAAACCATCGTAGTCATCTATGAAAGCAAATAAAGAGTATACCGCAATTTGCTAAGATGACGCCATGGGACAAGAATGGATCTCTTATGAAGTAAGTCCACCACGTAAATAGAGTGTGACTCGAGCAAAAGTTGGGTTCACCCTTAGCATGAGCATAATAAATGGCCCACATTGCTTCCACCAACTCAGCCAAAAGCATACCCAGTGCCACATCGTTCCACAAAGCACCCCCAAAAGAAGCCTCTCGCAATTCCTAAGACCCCGTGGTCGTAAGTCTTCCTCGGCGCCCCTGACACTACCGTCAGTATTCACCTTGATCCATCTCGGAAGGAGTTTTTGCCAAATAACTTGCACAATCCTTGGAGCTTGTCTAGAGCGCCCAGGCACGCGAAGCCGTCGTATGATAAGAAGGTCGATTTGGTCATTTTTCATACAACCTTGATCAAGCGAAGATGATTCAAGAATAAACACCCAAAGATGAGTAATGGCCGATTCCACCGTCCATTGTTTATCGTTAAAAACCAATTCATTCTGGATATGCCAAATAAGCCAGATGCAGGACAAAGCTACCGCACGCCACAAGAAAGCACCCGAAGATCTCGGACTTCTATTATGATAACACTTGGCATTTTACCATTTCTTTTGTGGAGGCTTACATGGATATAGTTCGTGACATTGTCCGTTGTCCGCTTCCCCCGCATTCAGGGGATAAAAGAGTATGGATGCATTATATGGATGGAGTGGTTTCTTCTAAAGAGGCCTATTCTTTTTTGTGGCATGCTCTACTGCTGGTTAGATTGGGTTCTTGGATTTGGTCTATGCACATCCCGGAAAGGAGATCAGTGGCTATTTGGTGAGCGATTTTTGGACGTCTAGCGGTTCTAGACGTTATGCGATATCAGGGCTTTATTGGTGGGCCGAATTTTTGTAGTCTATGTTACTCTCAGGCGGAATCGATTGATCACATTTTCATTTCTTGTGCTTTTGCAGGGCTTCTGTGGGGCTGGATGGCTGAGGGGTTTCGCTGTTACTATTCCTCCAGCACATAGCTTCAATGAATTTTTGGTTCACGTCATGGGTTTCCACTTCAGTGATCAGGTGGGAAAAACGCTCTCTAGGGTTTTTCTCCTCCTTCGTTCGTCGCACATCGTCTTTTTTTCGCCGTTTTCCGGTGGCTCCATGGCGGAGCCACTCTCTTTGGACTGACGTCCAACTTCACGCCACGCATGCGCTCACAACCTTCATCCTCCACGTCTGCAAAGCACAACAACAATGCGTCCTCGTTCGCACCACCTTCCAAGCCACCTGTACGACAGGCGTTTGATCTTGCGTCTACCGGGCTTCTTCCACCGAAAACATATTTGGGTGTCCCTCAATATTCATAGCACACGCATACTTCTGCAAATCAAGATGCTTTGGAGCATAGAGGGCGGCCACCTCCAACTCTTTGAAGGCCGCCCAACTTGGGGGGGGCATCTCCTCCCTTTCCCCCATGGCGCTGCCGCATGCCATGGGGGGCCGGCCCCCTTGTGGAGCCTTATGGGAGGCCGTTTCTTCCTCCTCCAAGGCCGCCCCGGAAGGGTGATGACCCCGGGCCGCCGTCCGCTTGCATGGAATCCCGCCGCATGCCCTCGCACGGATGCTATTTCCAAGAATGCTCCTCGATTGCCGAAAGCTCTCCCCCGACGACTTCTGTTTATGAATCGAACCCTCGACTTTTGGCTCATAAAGCTAATGCTCATTCTAATTTGGGTAACACTTTTGCTAAAATCGTTTGAGGTACTACCCATCCTATGGATTCAATTTACCAAGCCCCGTGTAATTTCACCCCATTTTCCCATATAGTTTCGCAAAACACATTCTATCCCTAAACTTGTTTTTTGAATAAGTGCGAATATATATATAAAAAATGAAAAAGAGTAATCCCGATCACAGCGATCGTAAACCAAATGAAAGCCTCGTAAATAATGTCAACAACCAAAACAAAGTGGTCACAAGCCGACCATGGCTGAATGGTTGAGGCCTCGTTCAAACCTTCCAAGGTAGAACCCACCCTTGTGGGAAAAACCCTTGAAGGAAAAAGAGTACCCCCCAGAAAAAGGCGCCTAAAAAGAAAACCAAGCGGTGGCACATTAAGTAACAAACCTATAGTTGGATTGGCCAACATAATCATCAGTGAGGAAGTGAAGAAGGTCAGTGGGCGGGACGCCCCACCAGGTGCCACCCTCCGTCTTCTTGCTCAGCATGTCTGCCACCCGATTGCCTTCGTGAAAGATATGAGATACTACAAGATCAATGCCACTGAGCAGATGCAAGGTGTGGCGCCAAGAGCTAAGATGGCGCCATGGGACCTCCATCGTTCTCTTCTCCAGCAGGTTCACCACATACATCGAATCCGATTCCAGCCAAAGTTGTGTCCAGCCTTTTGCAAATGCATATTGAATCGCCCACATTGCTGCAACCAATTCATCTTAAAATGCGTACCCTGAACCACAGTGATGGACAAAGCATCCGCGAAAGAATCCTCTACAATTCCGAAAGACACCGGAGGCTGTTAGATTGCCCGGCGCCCCTGAAGCGCTGCCATCCGTGTTAACCTTGATCTAACCCGAGAGGGGTTTTTGCCACTGGACCTCCACAATCTTTGGAGAATGCCTAGCCCTTCCAGAACTCGTAAACCACGCAGGATAAAGAGGTCCTGCTGATCGTTATTCATGCAGCCCTGGTCCAAAGATGCTGATTCAACAATGAGAACCTGTAGGTGAATGATCGCCGCCTCCCGAGTCCAGATTTTGTTGTGGAAAATCAGCTCATTACGGATGTGCCAAATAAGCCAGATGCAAGATAATATTGCCAGACGCCAAAGGAAAGCGACCTGGACACTAAAATGAAGAGACATAAGCCGAACCAGCAGTTCATTCACCGAAGTCCGGAGGGGGTGCACGTGAAAGGCTTGGAAGATCCAACGCCATATATGTCTCCGCAAAAGCACAAGAAACAAATAAGTGATCAATCGATTCCCCGATTCCTCGCAAAGAACACAAACCGAAGGGCCAAAAACTTCCCCTAGCTCGTAAAGATTCCCGACAGCCAATCGGTTGTGTATAGCCCTCCATGCCACCACCGATCTCCGCTCCGGATATGCCGAGACCAAAGCCAAGAACCCCATCTAATCGCCAGCGCTGGGGCGTAAATAATTATAAGTCGCTTTGATGTAATCAACCATCCTCTCGAGTGCATCCAAACACGAGTATCCCGGGATGTAGGCGCACTGGGGACACGCACAATAGCTCGAACCAGGTCCAAATAAGCCTCCACAAAAGGGAGGGTGAAGTGCCAGATCCGTCATAAAAATAGTCGAGATACGCCATCGGTATTAATATCTATAATCCTCGAATGCCAATTTCACAAGAATGGAGTATACCAATCAATTATCAATCCAAAATAATACCTCGGGAATTGGCGCCTGGGGATCCAACGAGCATCATCCAAGCAATCAAAAATATAGGTTTAATCCCCCAGGCCAAATAGAAGAAGGAATAAAGGACCTCCGGATATCCCTAGTTCTAGTAAAGTACCGTTGTCTGAGGGTCCTGAAAACCACCGAGTCCGAGTTCAGAACCTCCCAGCCCAATTTCATTAAGAAAGCCTTGTTAGCAGCCATGATCAATCGCACGCCCAAACCTCCTCTCTGCTCGGGCGTGCAACATGCATTCCGATTGACCATTACCTTTTCTTTGGAATTCACGCCCCCGTCCAAATGAAATTACGCATGGCTTTTTCCATTTGTTTAAGCAACAGTGGGCAGGCCATTTATAAATCATCATGGAATGCACGAATGAACTAGTTATCACCGAGTTAACAAGGCAAACCCTACCAGCAAGGGAGAGAGACGAGTATTTCCATCGCCAAACTTAACGATAATCTTGTCAAAGATAGGCTGAATCCATGACCTTTGGAGCTCCTTGAAGATTGAGCGCCAAGAAGATGGTGGGGAGCGCTCCTGACGAATCCCGAATGTGTTGCACCCTCCCACGGACATAATTCGAAACCTCGCGCCCAAAATAGACCTTGATTTCGAGACTAAACACTTGACCCGAGATGTCCGCATAATGAGTAAGGATCTCAAGCAAGGCCCGGCATTGGATGAAGACGCCCACACATGATGACAATATCGCCCACATAAAAGATGGAAGATGGAAAGACAATACTCCTTGGTGCCGTGAAGGCAGAGCAATCGGGCGATCCATTGCCGCTGCAAAAACCGACCAAGGACCTCCTCTCGCAATACAAAACAATAGGGGTGATAAAGGATCCCCTTGTCGACTCCCCTGAACATGGAAAATAACCAACCGGGCGCCCCATTCAACAAAGACTGATATTTTGGTGATCAAGAACCATCTCCACCCAACGACAAACGCCTTGAGAAACCAAAACAACAAGTAAGACATGTAGTAAAAAGTCCCACCTCAATGTGTTGAATGCCTTGCGAATATCAATATTCAAGATCATAATCGAATCTGTAAATCCCTCAGAGGACATTGAACCCTTCGGATACCATAGCAATACACTCATGAATTTGTCTACCCGGATAAAACCAAACCGAGCCGGAGATAAATAACCAGAATAATCGAGCCCAAGCGCGTAGCCAATATCTTCGTGATAATCTTGAAAAGGAAGTTGCTCATGACAATCGGGCGGAAGTTTTCAATGGTATTTGCATCCTTAGTTTTAGGGATGAGTGCCATGAAACCGCATTCAATCCCGTGAGGTAGTGAATAATTACTAAAGAAAGAGCGAACAACGCCTCAAATTACCTCGCATGCAGATGACATCCCGCACGCGATGAAATGGCTGTAAAAATCCCATCGAACCCATCATGTTGGCCTTCTAGAACTCATCTCCTCGAGTCCATATCAAACACCTTCGCTTCCTGTACCTCATAATCCGAAGGAATGGTCCATCTCAGAAGCTCACGTGCTGGCATTGTCCCCGCGCCCAACCATTGATAGAGATTTGAGCACCTTTGTTGTTTTGACTAGCGAGAAATCCGTGGTTTTACCTGAGCTCCCATTTTCTCGCAAAGAGCATTTCTCGTAAATGAAATAATATGATTCCCAAGGAACCTAGCATCATCGAACCCATCGTGAAATTCCCCGCCACCATAAGCCCATAACCGAATCCGGCGTTACCCCTTACGCCCCAATTGCACGCCGATGAAAAATGTTGTGTTACGATCCCCATCCTAAGCCATCAAAAATTCCCCGCGGGCCTTTGCTTTTACAAACTGAATTCAAAATGTTGGATCGCAAATCGTCTGCGGGCTTCAATTGGGCGTCCAACGCTCGCTATCCTGGAGAGGGGAATATCCCAACGCCTCAATATCTCGCTGAATTGCCGAAGATACTCCATCTCAGCTATCCACGCCATTTTAACATCCCCAAATACATCCTGTTCCAATCTTTAATAACATATCGCAACCGCTTGAGCTTCCTCATGACACGCACAAAGAGGTTGTAACCAAATCTGGAGTGAATCGTGGGAACCCACATACGCTGGGAAATGAAACGTAACCTGACCCACGGTAATGACCGAAGTACAAGAAACCAAAATGGGGTGGTGATCGGATCCAATGCGAGGAGAACTAAGCCTTGACATCCCGCCAAAGTGAAAAAGGACAAGTAGCCAGGGCTGGCTCAACTTAGCGTGAAGTAAAGATAGAGGCCTTCGGGAGCACCAAGTAAATGAATTCCCCATCGCCGATACCACAAACAAACGGCATGCTCTATGAAATCCCACAAATCCTCGCACGAGGCTTGGGAAAGAGTATCATTGCGCGAGCACTATGATGTCCCAAAACCGCATTGAAATCTCCAACAAGCAACAGACGCCTGCACTCCAAATTCCGCAAATCCAAGCATAGCTCACGCCGTGCAAATGTAATCACACAAACCATGAGTAAAGCCAATATGAAAAATCAAAGAACCAAATTGAACATGGAAAACAATACATTGGGTAGAAGACCGTGACTGATTAAGAATAGTGATAGTGAGTCGTGAAGAACCCAAATGTCCGCCGCCATTGTCTCGAAAACTTTGTCCCACAAGAGTCAAGCCTGTGCTATGCCAATAAGAGCCTGGAATAGCCGAAAAGTCCACCTTAGGTTCACAAAAGCCATAATGGAAGGCTTATGCTTGCAGACATAAAGCCTTTGAACATTAATGAGATGCAACATTCCCAATCCCTGATGTTCCGTAAGATGCAATTCATTTAGACTTTCAAGGGGGGAGTTGCCTATGACGACCGATCTGAAAAAACAGCATGGCGCGAGCGTAGCCTAAT